>JAJJWW010000345.1:0-141494 GCA_023531295.1 Papaver armeniacum | reverse complement strand
ACAAATGAAAATTCGTAGGGATAAAGGCCTCGCTATAATCGTACGAGAGTCTCTATAGCCCTGGCCATTTTTGCAAAAAACTCGCAGCTTGTTTATGCTTGTTGCTAACGAAGAGGAACTCGATCGTAGTGATTTATCATCCCCTAAGAGCATTTGTCTTGGATACCGCAATGGAGATTTCTTTTACATGCCTTGACATGTGCACTACTGTTTATACCATTCGCATTGTGCATTCTCAATAATCAAAGACATTGCGGTTCCGATTGACACAGCAAAGACTTGCGCAGCTGATTCCGCATTACCAGATAAGCTTGGTCTCCACGTCTCGCCATCGGATATGTTAGTCGCTGGCCGAAATGGGGATAAGACCATCGCAAAGGCATATGTCGAGGCTTGTGCTGGGAAAATGCAGTGGCTACCACTTCACCGACTTACGAGATCTTCCACCCTGGTTAAGTACATGGTGCTTGATAGATTGGTCATGGACAACTAGAGATGTAACCCTCAACTTTTGCACAACTTAAACTCTCTTTATGCATCTAGGGTACCCAATTACACTTTCTCTGAAGTACTTCCAAGCCATCTCTTCGTCTTACTGCCACTACACTTAAGAAATTCTTCAAAAGCAAGGCTCCCCCGCCTTAATTGGCTAGTTTTTTCATGTTCATGCTACTCCTATACAACAACTTCCTAGTGAAGTTTCCAATTTACTCGACCTTACTTGTCAGATGTTTTTTCAAACCCACTCAACTACCACCTTTCCTCGAAATTACCTGACCATAAGATTCCACCTAAACCCTGCTCAACGCCCACCTCCCAAAGGCCCTATAAGTGTCCCTTCATCACAAATGTCGTGGAACAACTTGTTCAAGAGACAAGTCACGAGGTTAATTCAAAGGAGTCATAGCGCCCCTTTTTTGCTGCCCCAATTATTTTGATAAAAAAGAAAGATGGCACATGGCGTTTCTCGCGTGGATTATCGCAAACTCAACGGACATGACTATAAGACAAGTTTCCTATTCCTTTAATCGAAGAATTATTGAATGAACTCTAATGGTGCAATTATCTTTTACAAAGATTGATCTGTCGGGTTATCATCGATTTTGATTTCTCCACAGGACGTTCATAAAAATAAATTTTCCACCCATCAAGGCCACTATGAGTTTTCGGCGTAATGCCCTTGACCATTTACGAATGCACCTGTAACATTTCGTGGCATTGATGAATGAGGTTTTTCAACCATTTCTTCGCAAGTTTGTACTGTATTTTTTGACGACATTCTAGTCTACGTACTTCTCTTGCGCATCATCCTAAAACACCTTCATGTGGTTTTTTCTTTAGCTCGCTAACATTCACCGTATGCTAAATTCTCCAAGTGCACTTTTGCTCGGCCTCAACTGGAATATTTGGGACACCTAATCTCTGCAATGGTGTAGAAGTATGCAGACCACGACAAAGTTGTCTGTATGGTGCGTTGGCCTCAACCTCAAACCTTGGAAGCATTCGTGGTTTTTTGGGCTTGACGGGCTATTATCGTAAGTTCATAAAAGGGTATGGCACCATTTGCAAACCTCTGACAGACTTGTTAAAGAGTATTATCTTTTTATGGATCAGACAAACATGGCTTTTTCTCCCTGTCAAAAGCGCAATGACTCAAGCCCTGGTTTAGCCTTGCCGATTTCAACAAGCTATTCACCTGGAAACCGATACATGCTCTAAGGGTGTGGGTGCGGTATTCTACAAGACAACGGACCTATAGCATTTTTCGATGAAACCGTTGGTCCCTAAAGCTTTGGCATTGTCAACATACGAGAAGGAGTTTTTAGCTGGCCTAATGGCGGTTAAACGGAAGTATTATTTGGGCCATGCTCGATTTGTGATCAACACTGAGACCACCAAAGCTTGAAATACCTCATGGAGGCGTGCTTTCTTAAGCACAGCTAGTAAAAAATGGTTAGTCAAGCTCATGGGTTTTGATTACGTCATACACTACAAGCAAGGCAAAGACAACTGCGGTGGCCGATGCCCTCTCTAGACTCCCACATGGTTCTTGCTCCACACTCTCATTGTCCCAACCTCAAAGTGGACTAGTGATATTATCTCCCTTATGATTCCGCGAGGTGGCCCAACACTTAATCACTCGGGCCTTCTTATTTCTCCAACCTTGACACATCATACATACCAAATAGTGGTCTCTTGAGATTCAAGGAGGTCATCACATTGTCTGCAATGGCATTCAGAACTTCATTTTTACATTCCGTACATTCATCTCATTGGTGGCCCATTAGGGCATTGTGGGTACTTATCTTCAAAGCTAGGGCTCATTTCTTTATCAAAGATGAAGAAATGACATCATCCACCTTGTGTCAACTTGTGATATCTGCCCGATGCAACAAGGGAACTCACTCCTTTCCCCGGTGGACTTCTGAACCCCTTCCCAATCCCCTCGACATCGCTGAAGGATATTTCACCAGACTTCATCGAAGGTTTGCCCATGTCTTTTCGAAAGAATGTAAATCCCCAGTAGTGAGATCGCCTTACTAAATCAACCATTTCATCCCACCGAGCCGTCCCTTCACCGCCATTTCCGTTTTTAAAGAATTTTTGTCCAATGTTTTAAAGCGCACCGGATTACCATCCACTATTGTCGTTGATCGAGATAAAATTTTAAATCACTAGGTTTTGGCGAGGCCTTGTTTAAGTCATTAGGCACCACTTAAACATGAGTTCAAATTTTTACCATCCACAAACAATGGTCAAACCGAACGCACTCAATGCCTGTGTAGAACAATATTTACGCCGTATGACAGTTCTCAACCTAAACTGTGGGTTCAATGGCTAGCTTTGGCGAATATTGGTTTAACACCAATTACCATACAAGCCTCAAAATGTCTCCATTTCTGTGCACTTTATGGCTACCAACCTCCTCACTTGGTATTCCCAATTCCCACTCCTACTACGTGGATACGGTTGAAGATTATTTGCATGAACGAGATCTTATGTCTAACATCTCGTAACCGATCTTTCTAAAGCACGTAATGGGACTTAAGTTCTTCGCACTTAAACGCTCGTATGTGAATTTGGCAAAGGGTGACATGGTGTTTCGAAGCTTCAACCATATCGACAGACTTCGCTTGCTATTCGGAAGAACTTCAAGCTCTCCTCTCGATACTTTGGACCATTTGAGATTCTTCAAATATGTTGGCGTCGTTAAGCTAAAAGTTAAAGCTTCCGCCGGGTTTTCGTATTCATCCCATATTTCATGTATCTCAACTTAAAAGAAGGTTGGTCTTACCGCATCTACTTTGCCTCAACTACCACTCGTTGATCACAATGGCCACTTTGTTATCGAAATCCAGTGGCAATCTTACGGCAGCAGCTTACACTCCGTGGTGGTTTGTCCATTCCTCGAGTTCGATTCAAAATGGTCGAATTCACCTCCTAAAGATGCTACATGGGAAGATTCTCGCACATCTCCAAGCTCAATTCCTCGATTTCACCCTTGAGGACAAGGGTGCTTAAATGGGGAGGCATTGTCATGTACCCCGAACTTGGGCTTCGAAACTTTTGTTGTTCTTACACTTCGTTGGGCTTGTATTTTGGTTAGCATAGGTTATGTTAATTCATAGAGTTTTGTGAGTTAGATGTAATCCCGATTTATTGAATTTGTCAACCAGGAGTGGGCACTTAAATAACCTATCTTTGTGTAAGAATGAAGGGGAATGAAAATCTTATTTTCCTTTGAAAATAATTAGGCTCGATTTCGTAGAGAAGGTAGCTTTTGCTACCAAGTAATTCATCAAACCTTGTACTTAGAACAAAGACACATGAGAACTCAAATGGGCATCGAAGGTGGAGGTCGGTTGTGGGTTCTCGGTTATGGGTGAATATGAGTTGCAATCGATGGAGTTTGAGGCCGAGGTTGAAGAAGCAAGATGTTGCCAGGTGATGGAATGGGATTGTGTTGTTCTTTGGTATAGAAGGTTAAGGAGGTTATTCGAGCCGGACTATGGTCGCGTAAATAGGAGTCTCATGAGCTACTTGTGGTATTGAATGCCGATTGTAGGCTGTGAAGGAGGTGGTCATGGAAGTGAATAGAAGGAATGGAATGAGAATTACCGGTGAGTGTAGTGTATGGCTTAAGCCGAGTGGAAGTGGTAGCTTGAAGATTGTGTTCTTGTGTTCAAATTAGGATCTGCGATTGGAATTACGGTGAGAGGCTCGATGGTGGTTTTCGAAGAATTGAGACAAGGATTGCAGGAATGTATGGACTTGTGCAAGATGTTTCAATGAATGTTAGGGACAGAGATGATGTCTTTGCTGTGGTGGAACCGATGGCTAGAATTGAGATGGGATTTATGGGTCATTCTGGGTCGAGAATTAAATGGGAAGTTGAGAAGGAAATGGTGCAGTTTTGGTGGCTTGAGTATGTCACTTAATGAGCAATTACAGGTGGAGTGTGGTGCAAAGAGTCAAGAATGTGCGGTGAGTGAGTTGAGTAAATGCTTTATGGAGAGGGTGCCGCAGGAGGTATAAATGAATGTAAACCGTGCAGGAAGAATGAATGCTTGAAAGTATAGATGAATGCTAGGGAAATAATGTGCGCTTTTGTGTTGGTTGTGAACTTGGCACGAGAAATTAATGTTGCAACAAGACCGGCAACAATCAAAGGCGGTGTGAGCGAGAATGGCGAACCGGGTGGTACGCTCCGGTTGCCGGATTTTGGAACCGAAAGTGGGGATCGAATGTTTGATCCAATCATAAAGGTAGAACATGTTGGATGCAATAGTTGCCCACTGGACATATGAGCTACGAGTCACGCTTTTGGGCACGTTTTCGCAAGAACAAGGAATCGGCTTTAATGGTTCTTTTGTGAGTGTATGGACTGCAGATAAGTAGAGTTGATCTACTGGAAGTTTAGAATTGCCTGGTGACAGTTTCTTATCATTCAGGTGGCTAGAGACATTTTCCCGGTGATGATTTCCGGCGCCAGTGACCGGATACCGATGATGACATCAAAGAATACGCGATCCCGTTTTGGACCCGCATTTCGAGTAAGAGATGTTTTAACACATGGGCTTGGTGGACTACTTGGAGATGGAATTTTGAGAAGAATGAGGCGTGACCTAATTGAAAAAAGAGTATCCTTTATGGAAATTGAGAAACATATAAAAGAGAAGACTTTTCTTTATGAGGGATCTCTTCTTCTACTTTGTTTTCTAGGTTTAGAAAGATGAAAGCTTTTCTTTTCTTCTTGTTATGAACTACATGAACATGAGATAGAGTTTTATTATTGGTTAATGATTAAGTTGGATTCACATAACATGGTTCTTTGATTCAATATATTAGTTTTGTCTCATATTTATCGTTCATGATTCTCTGAAAATATAGTTGTATGATTGACGTATTACAACATGATTGATTGTTTGTTTTGTTAAGTTGCAAATTGGTAGAACTTGTAATCACATCTATTGCTAGTTTAGGGTTAATCATCGAGCAATAATCCTTGAACACAAGTAGCATAAATATGGTTATAGCTTGTAGTGATACATCCTTGTAATCATATGTGAACCATGACCTTTGTTCGAATTGTTTGCACAATGTATTTCAATTGCATTGATTAGCCTAATTTTATGAATCTTAATGCTCCATGGGAATTGAACTTGATTAGCGCAAGGCGTTAGGTTATTCTTTTTGTAGAATTCATACTTGCACGTTTTACATGTATGTGTGATGAAATCGAAATTGCTGGATATTCTTTCACTAGATATCTTAGGGCTTTTTGCTAATGAGAGATTAAATATCAATTCTAGTTATTAAGACAAGAACATGTTAGTGAATGAAAACGAATCCTTAACCAATATTTCACCTTATTGATTTGCTTTCTTTTTGTTTGCTTTTATTTTACTTTTAGTTTATAAAAATCTAAAACCCCCTTGTTTTATATAGGAAACCGAAACATATTGACAACCCAAGACCTCTCTGTGGGAACGATCCTTTCTTGCCCTTGCTATATTATATACTTTGAGTAGTGAGAAAGTAATATTATTTTTGACGCATACGACAGCGATCACGGCGCCAAAATTTGATGTGTGTCGTAAGTGCAACAAATTAATCAAGATATTTCCCACAAATTAACTAGTAATATAGTGGTAGTAAGGATCGTTTCCTACAGAGAGCTGTGTAATTGATATGTTATTTGATTCAGCAAAATAATAAAAGAAGGGGGATTGTTTGATTGAAGTAAAGTAAAAAGAATTAACAAATAAAAGAAAGAGATGATTAAGGAATCCTTCGCCGTTATCAAGCGATAACTGGATTATTATACTTATCTATCTTCGTTAGAACCATGCATCACCAACCGTAGGATAGCAGCTAGCTCAGTGTTATCCCCCAAACTCTTTATACCACTTGACACGAAAGCTCTCCAATATCGTATTATACCAACCGAACCACCAAGTAAGAGCTCGCTCAAGGTGTAATCCAATAGAACGCTTTAGGCTTTGTGAATTAGGATGATCCCAGTAGTTAAAATCTTCGCTCAAGGTCCACTTGCTGGTGTTATCTTCACTCGCAATTACTCCACATAATCCCTCTGCAAGGTCTCGCAGTTTCTACTTGTGTATGAATTATTCGACGATTACTTATCTCCTAACTCAATACTAGCAATAGAACAATTAGTAGATCAATCTAGCGTGCACTCCAAATCAATCCAATAATCGCCATATCCATTAAATATGGTAAAGACAAACAATAAGATGATAAAATCTTCAATAAACTTGTATAATAATTAAGCTTCACGCCGAACATAGAATTCATCCTAATCAATAAAGTTTAGCCTCTCATGTTTACACTTTGTTTCCCGATTTCCTCCTAAAGGGGTAAACCCTAAAATATTAATGAAGAGCATGTATGTATTATGAGACGCGTAGAGATATGAGATGATATATTTAGGTTAAGTGTTTCTTTTATAGTCTCCAAGTTGTAGAAGGCACGTGCTTAATTTCTTTGCGAAATAGGTTACCAAACATCATCAAAAATCCTAGGAAATTCACGTCCAAGTCTTGGTCGTCGTCCAAGTCTTAATTCTCTAAACAATCCTATGGGCATGCGATAACACCAAAGAGTCCAGCCCATTTGATTTTTAGCTTGCGACCGATGGCCTCGCGATTCCGCGGAACTGATAAAGTATTTCTTTCCTCTCTTATTACGGCCAATATAATCTGTCCGTAACTTCTCCTGGATCTTTTTCCCTTTTCTTGCACAATAATCACGGCTAGGACTTCCTAGACGTATCTTCTCTTGTAACTTTTCTTCCGAGAGATATTATCTCTTCTCGCTCCCATATAAACTCTAAGCTCCTTTCTCTCGTCATTGCTTCCATCACTGCACCAAACCATCTCCTCAATCTATCGAGCTCTAATCCATGAACCAGATAACTCCTTCATTGCTTCTCAACTCTCATCTCTCTGTTATGCACCAACAACAACCTCTCATCATAGACTCACTCTCCATTGATACGAATCTCTACCCACAGCTATAAACCCATTTATGTTCCATCATCGTCAATACCGAAAGAACTCAAGCCCACCGGCTTCATTCTTCATATTCAATCATGACAAATAAGATAAAACAAACAGAACTATCATTAACTCATCACAACCTCGATCTCCTCCTTCCATCATCACAGCACCATAGTTTTCATCGTACTCCTCACCAGTGCAATCACCGGGCCAGCCAACTCCTTCTTTGAGATTTTTATAGCTAACCCTTAATCTTCTATCATTGCTAGCAGACGCTGTCAATGTTGATAATGGAAGCACCTCCCCGAAGTCGAGATTCCTCCTTTGTTGAGATTATTAGTCCCACATTGTCTGGGAAATCTAAGATCCTGCGGTTTATAACTCTATGGGCCTCTCCACTCATTGCCAATTGGTTTTGAGTTGGATGCCCGTATTATAACATGGTATCAGAGCAGGCTATTTTACGATGAGTCATAAGACCGCGCCTTTACTCCGCGTCACCCGATTTATTGTCCACGTGTTAGACCCAACGAGGCTACACGTGAGTGGGCGTGTTGAGATTATTAGTCCAACATTGTCTGAGAAATCTAAGATCCTGCGGTTTATAACTCTATGGGCCTATCCACTCATTGCCAATTGGTTTTGAGTTGGATGCCCGTATTCTAACATCCTTCCAACTTGAGTTCGTCTCTATTTCACCGCCCTTCAACCAATCATTCCTTTAACCACGGACCATAGGTTATTTCTTTCTTCTCCGAACTCATTGACCCATCACAAAGATACTAATAAAATCCGAGCTCCATCTCATCCGTGTTCCGTCAACGTCGTCGCCGTGATCATCATGATCATCTTCATTGCTCAGCACCACAATATCACATCATCCATGATAACATCTAGCTTCATCAACCTCCAAATCTTTTATGCCAACAAGAGGCTCCACCATCTCAATCACAAAGAAGCCAATACTCGAGTCTCCATCATTCACCGGTCCATCATCTATCAGCGTATGGCAACAAAGATTATACGTTTTCATATTACTCGAGCTTCTCCATCTCTCACTGCTCCATCAATTCAATGGAAATGGTCGTAGCAGATGTCTCGAGCTCTATCAACATGATCTCAAAACCCAATACCTTAGTCATCAGAAGACGCACTCGCGTAATCGGTCGGGGAAGAAACACCAGCGTTGTTATTTTAATTCAAAATATGTCACGATAGGTGTCTAAAACACCTAATTTACTATCTAGTAGTTACGCTTTCTTTGCTATTTTTCTTGTGAATTATGTACTTTACGCGTGTTTTTGCTATTAGGTACTGGAGTCGCATTGAGGAAAAGAAGCGAAAATCATTCAAATTGAGTCAAAAAGGCGTAATTGTCATTTCACATTGGGAACAAAACCAAAGGTTAAGGGGCAACTCTCTTTTTGGAGGCATGATTAAAGGCAAATGATTGTAGTTAAGGGATTGTCATTCGTGGTATCCCTTATCTAATGAGCGGGTGGTCGCTATCATCGGGTGTAACTATCCACCCTAAATTGAGAAGAGTGATCTTCTCAATCGTTTTCATTCATTCCACCCGAAATGGAGGCAGTTGTCTTGTTAATAATTCCGAGAAATAGTTCGAGAGAATTGAGAAGATCAAAATCGATAGTAGATCTCGTTGTCAGCGTTAAGAATCAACCGAGAAATCGCCGATGCCCGAAATGGAAAATGGGTCTAAATTGCTAATGGCCGTGATGAAGACACAGAGATAGGGGTGATTTTTGATTGAAGAAATGAAGGAGATTCAAATGGGTTTGTGTGTGCTGTTGTAATTGAATCGAATAGATGGTTGTTGTGGTGAATTGTTGGCCAATAAATCAGCAGAGAGAGGTTGCTACTCATGGGATCTGTGGTGTTTTTGAGGAAGAAGAAATAATGTAAATTTGAGAAACGAAATTGGGGGTTCGAGTATGAAGATGCGCCTGCGGATGAGAAATGATGGGTTCGTGTTTATAACCAAACTCGAGAAGGAATCAGGGAGATTTGTGCTTTATTTTTCTTCCCCAAATTAGAGTTAGGGTTCTGAGCTTCGATTGAGATGGGTTTTGTTGATGCTTGCCTGCTGCTGGGAAGAAGATGGAGAAATTCAGAAGCATGATGTAATTCAAGTTTACAAAGGTTTTGAAGGTATGGGTTTGAGTTAATTTCGATTGAAATAGCAAGGCTGCAGAGATAGAAGCGGTGGAATTAAAGGTATGTGAGAAGATGAGCACCAGTTGGTACTGTTGTTATTGATGATGAGCAAGAACAAGTTACTGGAAGATGGAATATGAGTTTATCTGGGTTACTGTTGAATACAAGGGTACTGTTAAAATGGGAATAGCAAGGTGATGGAATTGCAATTTTTTCTCAGAGTTTGAATTCTTGAAATGGACACAGAATCGGTGTTCAATGATGGTTTGTAGTCATGGCGAGGCGATGCGGTTTGAATAGAAGTGGCGGATTTGAAGTGGTGAACCTAAAGGGGAGGTTATGTGTTTGCTGCAGTTTGCTAGCAAAGAGTTTGGTGGTAGAGCTGGATGAATTTGCAGGGTGTTGGGGGTTGCAAGACAGATTTGGAGAAAGTTGGCAGTGAAGACTGGTGGTTGTTGGCAATGGATGGAGCTGATGCTGTGCTTGGTTCATGATGGTTTTGCCGAGTTGGACGGAGTTGGATAACTATTTAGGGAAATGAAAAATATTAATGGAGTTAAAAAAGCGATTGGTATCCGCAATGGTAGTTGGTCGATGGTGATCACCGGAAGTGGCTCGCCGATATTAGAAGCTTCAATGATGAAGGAGTAAAGAACTCGAGCTGTGGTGATATGTTGTTGTGTGTGCTCTAGAGTTGGTTGGGTGTTTGAGCTTGTGATGTTTGCATAGAAGGTGACGGGCATGATTGGAGAATGATGGGACAAGGAAGATGCTGCAGTTGGAGAGTAACGAATTAGTGGTACTGCTGCCATTGATCCTCGAGGTTGAGCTGGGTTCCTGGGACTTGTTGTTGTTGTATGAGCTGAGCTGTGAACAAAGAAGAATGGGGCTTGGCAATGGTGGTCTGTGGTGATGATTTAGTGATTGGCCGACGAGATGGAGTTATATTGAGAAGACTCAGTTGCCGTCACTGGCCAAGGTTCGATGTTTTTCTACCATTTGCCGATGAAGATACGGACTGTAATAAGAGAGTTAGGCAAGGACAAGAAACTCGGAAAACGAGGAAGTAAGATGTCAAGGTTGCACAAGTCGTGTCTCGGGTGTTGCGCGAGCCTTGATGCGCCATCGCAGTAAAGCATATGAATGTCAGAATTGCAAGTAGATGTATGTTAGGATGGCATTATAGGGAACGATTGGTGGTTAGCGGAGATGCTAAATTGAAGCAGGGAATGTTTGTGTGAAGGATTGAATCGAGGTTTGCTTGCAAGTTGTGGCATGAATGATATAGCAGGAGCTGATGTTGTGGCAATTGATCGAATATAGAGATGGCTGTGAATTGCAATGTATGCAGGGAAGTAAGCCTGAAACATGCCTGGAATGGTGAAGAAATAAACAAAACTCTGCCTGTATTTTGTTCAGGCGAGTTAACTCAGTGAGCCGATCCAACTCACCTGTCCGACCCGATTCAGATGAACTTGGACTTGGGCTTGACTCTTTTGGGTTGTTGCTAAACCGATCGGAAAAAGGCAGGGAAGAATATAAAACAGCCGAGACTTTTTTTTTTTAGGGATATCTTATCTCATATCTTATATTTTTTCCTCTACTTTTGTTCTAGGGTTTAGAACCATGAAAGATTTTCTCTTCCTTCTTGTTATGAACTCCATGAATATGAGCTATAGTTTTCTATTGGTTAAAGATGTAGTTGGATTTTGAAAACAAGTTATGATTTTTATGAATTAGTTTTCTCTCAAAATCATCGCTCACTTTCTACGGGTTATAATAATTGCATGATTGACGTATTGCAATATGATTGAATGTTTGTTTAGTTAAGTCTAGAATTGATTGAACTCACATCCATATCTATAGCTATTTTAGGGTTCATCATCGAGCGATAATCTTGAATACGAGTATCATGATATGATTCTAGGTTGTAGTGATACATCCTCGTAGTCATATGTAGAAATTGACCTTTGTTCGAATTGTTTGCGCAATGTATTACAATTGCATTGATTAGCCTATTACTGAAACTTAATGCTCCTAGGAATTGAACTTAATTAGCGAAAGGCGTTAGGTTATTCTTTAGGTAGATTTACATACTGTGACTTTCATGTGGGTGTTGATGACTTAAGAAATTTACTTTATATTCTTGCAATAAGGTATTCTATGGCTTTTGATGATAGCGAGATTAAATACGAATTCTATTCATATATTCAAAAACTTGTTTACAATTGAAGATGAAAACCTTTACACAATATTTCACATCCTTGATTTGCGTGATTTATTTCTTTTGTTTGCTTTTTGTTTATTTTTATTTACACAATCGAAAAAATCCCCCGTGTTACTTATAAGAAACCAAACAATTTGACAACCTAGACCTCTCTGTGGGAACGATCATTTCTTGCCATTGCTTCATTATATATTTTGAGTAGTAAGAAAGTGTAAATTATTTTTGACGCTTACGACAGGGACACGCCCCAAGTAAAATCTCCGAGTGCCTTTAGTGATCTTGTCTCTCTAGTAGTTCCAAATGTCCTCCTTTTAATATTTCTCCTGTCTAACTGTTGGCCCTAGAGAACCGACAAGCTTGACTTCTCTTTTCGTCCATATCTTTTTCATACGACATCGGATTGACCTCATTTTTTTCGCTTGGCTTTGGTCATTTTCGCTCTCTTCACGATGATGAGAAGAAATTATAGATTTTAACGAGTTCTATTTGGTATTTGTCTCTTCTCCGCTGCTAGACTTCACTTTTTGTAGCTCTTTTCACCTCTTTTTCGGATGATTCACCTATGAAACACAAATTCGAGAAAACAAACGTAATATACAATAATTTGCAAGAAACTAAGCAATTACTAGCATGGATTCAACAAATATATGAAAAATATGCACTTAATCGAATTACCTGGTTAAATATCCTCCCGCCACTTCAAAATCTTTATTTGAAATTGTGTATAAAAAATGGTTTTGAAAAGACAGCAAAAACATTGGGGGGTTCAACAACGCTTCCTTGGAACTTGTAGTGAAGACTTGTTGTATTGAGGACACGCTGTCTGAACAGAGAGGAGAAAGGTGAAAGCTCATGATGATGAAGTTGTTCGAGGAGACTAATCAAAATTACTTTTGAGACCAAATAAGATTCGTGTAGAAATAGCCATCAAATCGCTTAATGTTATTCTTCGAGTTTATCATCCTGGAATCAATTGAAAGCTATCTCCATTGAAAAGACCACATCACGAAGAATTAGGTTAAATCAAGAAAGACCATAAATTAGGTTTAGGGGAAACACCAACGCTAATTACATCACCACCATCGTTTATTTGACTACATCGTGAAAGGGCCGGTGGATATGAGGTTTAGTTGTTAAGAATTGGAACAATCATGGTAGTTGGTTGGGGGAATTAGGGTTGAAGGTGATAGAGTTTTTGATTTTTGAAGATTTAGTGAGTTGAATCGTTTTATCTCCCGATTCACAAAGTTTTTTCCAATCTTTTCCATTCTAGTTCGCGCTACGCTAAATGTGACCAGTGTTTTTTTTATGAAGCTTGATATTTATTTATTTCAGGAAAATTATCGTTTGGTCTTTTTTTTTTTGTGTCCTGGACTATTTGGTCCAGCGGGAAAAGGCATTTTGTGTTTGGTCCATAATTATTTGAAAATATAAAATGGACAAAAATATCTTCCCGTGCTATTTTAGCATTAATTTCCGTAATTTTTCTATTTTCATTATTATTTGAGTTCATGCTCTCTAATGAACTCTAAACTTTGTACTTATTTTCTTGTAGGAGTTCATTATGTTTGGTGAACTATCAAAGTTTGGTAGTGTTTTATAGATTCGAATTCATTCTTAAATATGAACACACAACAAAGAATTCATTATTATGAACAAAATGTAGTTCATTCTTTCGAATGAACACCTAATCAAAACCACTAAATCATGTCTGAAAACAGAGTTCATTCTTTCAGATGAACAACCAATCAAAGTTCAATTATTATGAAAAGTTTATTCTTTCAAATGAACACCCAATCAAAGTTCGTTTTTGTGAATAAAAATCGTAGTTCATTCGTCAAAATGAACACATATCAAAACAAACTAATTCAAACCTAGAACAAAGTTTTCTTAAAAATGAACACCTAATAATTCAAGATCTAAAACCGAGTTCATTCTCAGAACATGCATGAACACATAACGAAAATCCATAAAAAACGAGTTCATTCTTTAACATGAACACACAACAAAAAACCGGTAGTTCATTTTTTCAAATGAACACCTAATAAAAAGGATATAAAAATAGAGTTCATTCTTAAATCATCACCATCTTTATCGTCTTCATCATCTTCAACACTTGAAGAACATAAGAAGAGAACAAAAACACAAAAATATTCATCGTTCATCATCATCTTCATCGTTTTCATCGTCAAAAACCAAGAAAAAACTAAGAAAAGGATTATTTTTTCAACATCGTCTCATCATCATCGTCTTCATCATCATCGTCGTCATCCTCATCATCGTCGAATTCATCATCTTCTAAAAATGATTCCCTTCTCTCTTAATAATTGAGTATAAATATGGTCCCAAATTAAAGGGTATTTCTGCCACTACCAAAAGACAATTACATCATCCATGACGCCATCTCGCGTGGGTATTTTCCACCCAAGGACCAAACAATAATTTCTAGGACCCAACATCATGAGCCACCCAATTGTTGCAGCAGCTACTGTAGCCAAGATCTTAATTAAACCAATCAAAACCACAAATTCAACCAACACATATCATAAGTAAAACAAGAAAAGAAAGACCATGACATGTTTCTCCCAACAATGTTTGCCTTGCCTGAGAATTTCTCATTTCGGTTAATCCAAGCATACCCATTGAGCTTGAAATCAATAGAAGATACATCCCCACAAGTTCAAGTTAGGTGAGTCGGATAAATGTGTAACCAGACTCTGCATGGATTCACCGCCTCTTTGGTTCAGGTGAATGTAAAACACTATTAGGAATTTCAGCATCTTCAGCTTCATAAAAATTACTCCCTCCGTTCCTAATTAATAGGCTGGTTTTGTTTTTAGAGAAAATTAAGGAAATTAAGAGAACTAATCATTGAAAGTGATCCTCATGACACTTGTCAATAAAAGAAGTGAAGTGAAATGGTCCCAATGACACTTGTCAATAAAAAAAATAAAGTGAAATGGTCCACATGACACTTGTCATCAAAAAGAAGTTAAGAGAAAAGAGGTCCTTAAAAATTAAAGTAACGTTTGACTTTCCCAATTAGAAACCAAATTTAATTTTTTTTGAAACATTTATTTATAGAAACCGCCTATTATTCAGAACGATGGAGTAGTTGGGATGGAGAGAAGCTTGTGATGAGAGCCGAAAGGTAGAGTGGGCAATTAAGTAAATGGTATGGTAGTTGCGAGAGGTAAGTTCTCGAGCGAAATAAAGGATCGGTGAATAGGCAGATGCGACTGAAAATGGAGGTAGCAGATAGGGTATGTCTCGCTTACTGGATTTCTGAGGGGTAGGCCAGTTACGTTGAACCTCGTTTATAGCTATAAGGACCTCCATTGATATAGATCTAACCTATAGATGCCAGCAGGAGATGAACTCCTCATTCTGTAAAGACACTATCTAAAAGAAATAGAAACACTATTTAAAAGAAATTGAAAAATGACATTGAGTGAAGGATCATATTTCATTAGCAGTCTAACAAAAATTCATAAGTAAAAGTCGTGGTCTAGATATGAAATACACCTTCCGAATGTAAGAGTTATTGCATGCACCACAAAATTGAGATTCTATAAAAGAGACTTGGTGACACAAACCCAAACTGAAAATAAGCCCTTGACTGATTCACCCCAACTTCTACAACTTATTTAGTAAAACACGCTTATCCGGCTTGAACTGGCAGAACCTAATCCACTTTGGTAGCAAGACATGGGTACCTACATTGATACACGACAGCACATTCATAATTAAGACATACTCCAATACACACCATGAAAAAACAGAACATGCTTCTTTAACAGCAATTAATTAGTAATTGTAGAGGAAAAAACTTACCTATAACAAATCGGGTGCCGGTATTATGAACTAATTGAGCTTTAGAAAATCCCCGTTTGCAAGTGCATATGCCTTTTTGATTGTCATATTCTGATGAAACAATCTCTGATGCTTGACGACTAAATCGGCATATACAGCTCCATTCCCGATACTCTTTGCAACTACACCAGTGATTCCACCCTTATTAACATAGAATAGCTTAGGCACAAAGGGGTTCTTCCTGTCATAACCACCCACAAGAACGTGTGAATGAGTATCTCTCCTCATCTTTAAAGCCCTGATATGGGATAACACCACACCGGCATATTCCTCCACATTATCGATACAAATCGTATAGGACCTAATACCAAAAATATCCCTCCGTAACATCTTCAACAACTTGTTCACGAGACGAAAATTCCTCGTCACTCCTACAACGATATTCCTGTCTGTATTGCAGTATTAGTATATAAACATTACTTATTTACAATGATAACACTTAGAACTTGAAAATATAAAGATAAAAGAGAATTCTATTATTGAATGGTATAATTTACATTGAGAACCCATAGGGTATATATAGCGATACCGTAACTAAGTATGCAAGAATAATGCTTGTAAATCAATTCATACTAAATATATCAAATACTAAATATAACCCTAAATAATAAAACTTTCCATATAATTTATTATTACGAATCCTATGCTCTAACACCCTCCCTCAATCTCATGGGGATTGAAAATCACATGAGATTGGCCATGAAAGTTGTTGATGAAGCGCGGTGCCAATAAACGTCCAAGAAACATAAGAAGAAAGCGCGTCGCCATAAGAAAAATTTACCGATTAGGAGAACCGCCAAAACAAATGAAATTCACGAAGCGTCGATGGATTCAAAATAGGGATTTGAGAAGAATAAGCGCACAAGAGAGAAAGAGATGATTAGGAGAATAAAATAGAAAAGTTGACGAAGAATAGTGCGTTGACGAAGAACGATCCAAGAGAGAAAAGAGATGATTAAGAGAATAAAATAGAAAAGTTGACGAAGAATAGTGCATTGACGAAGAATAGCGCGACAGTAAAGAAAAGAGATGATTAGGAGAATAAAATAGAAAAGTTGACGAAGAATAGTGGGACAAGAGAGAAAAAGAGATAATTGATTAGAGAATCACTCAGTTACGGATCCACAATCATGAAAAGAATCAAAGGAGCACATCAGAACCGTAGATAAGTAGAAACTTCCGGAAAGGGAGAGGTGGTGTTGCCGACATCTTCAACAAAATCTGATAACTTTAGTTACGAGGTTGGATTTAGAGTTTGGCAAATATGGATGATAAACCTAAAAATAAAAACCAGGTATGAAAAACTAATAATGTTGCAGCTAAGAAAGATCCCAGATGACGGTAGCATGGATTACGCCGCCGCCGGTTAGAAAAGAAACGAGGTGGGCAACAGTGTCCGGATCGAACTCGTTGATACCAACTTAGAACTTGAAAATATAAAGATAAAAGAGAATTCTATTATTGAATGTTATAATTTACATTGAGAACCCATAGGGTATATATAGCGATACCGTAACTTGCAATGCAAGAATAATGCTTAGGGAATCAATTCATACTAAATATATCAAATACTAAATATAACCCTAAATACTAAAACTTTCCATATAATTTATAATTACGAATCCTATACTCTAACTTAGAACTACCTTGTCCAGGGCATTCACTACTAGCCCTATAACCATGCAATAATCAACAGCAGAAAAATCAAATAACCTACCTTTTATTACACGTTTAGGATCTCCAACCATGACAGTAGCATCGTTCACTACTAGCCCTATAACCATGCCAAATATTGGAGTTTTTTCCCTTTTCAACAATAATCAACAGTTTGATTTGTTAGGCATTTAGATGTAGAGATAAATAAGAAGAAGGTAAAAAGCCCTAAATTTATTTGTTGCAATAAACATCAAAAACTTACTGTAAAAGACCCTTATGAGTTGGAAAAAGCTTCATCTCCGCCGCCATGATATCCTGAACCTAACCTAGAGAGAATCCTGATGAAAATCTTTGCTCTTCAAGAGTATAGCATAGCCCAGAGGTGAAATGAGTTATCCTAATTCCTAAATGAGTATGAAAAAGCAATCAGTTTCCTCTTATTTTAATTTAAAAAGTGGATCCGTACGTAAGTAGATAAAATGCAGAAGCATATATCCCAGCCGTTGATGTAAACCATCCTAGCCGTAGGACTTCATCTTAGAGAGTCAGGCCAAGAGTTTTCGGGAACAACGTACGAGTAACAAATTGCACTGCTGCCTGCTTGAGCCTTTGATTTTTTTTTTGACCAAACCCATATTTGGATAAACGACACTGGGACAAAAAATACGGGCCAAAAATACGTCCAATCTTATAGTTTAACATTACTCAAAAACGTATCCAGTGAGGCAGTGACTACGACTTTGCAAAGGGACCCAACTCTGTTGTACGCCAATTTTTTTTTTTTTTTTTTTTTTTTTGCTAACACGAAACAAAAGAAACATCAAACTAAGATCTGCTTTCTCTCCTCTCTCAGGCGATTCTGTCGCCCCCTCTACGTCTTCTAAAAATAGCCGCAACCACCAAAACAGCTGATAACCACCGGAATACGACTCTCGCAGCCACCGCCTCCGACGGTGATGGATACCTGGAACCGCCATTAAAACAATTTCAATACTTTTCTTCATGATAGTTAAAATCCTATAAATCCAGTCTCACCAATTTCTAAGACACATATACCTCTTTGCGACCGAGACTCCTTTTGTTTGATTGATTCCAAGACACCTTTCCCGAAACTGGATTCGATTTTCTATGACACCTAAGACCTCTCATATCGTTTAGACATGTTCAGCTACTACCTTTGGTTTGAAGACCTCGTATCAACTTCAGAGACTCTTTGCGATTTGATTTGGAGTTTTCCCATACCCGTCTTCTTCTCCCCATTTCTTTTTCCTTTAAAGTCTTTGTTTCTTTTTGGGTTCCTGATAGTGCTAACAATATTTAATTTAATTAATTTCCTTGTTCTTTACTTAGTAGCCGTGAACCGGAGCGGGTCGAAGCGGAGCGAGATCTAAGCGAGATTCGTAAAATTTTCAAAAATGAGATACGAGGAGCGTGTTCGGGAGCGTAAATTAGTTTTCATAGGAATAGTAGTCACTACTAATTTTGTTGCAAATCTCATTCGTCTGCTTCTTTCTTTTTTTTTCCGTCTTTTTGGGAGCAATTTAAGGCTAATTTTATGCTTCGTGCAAGTGTAGATGTTGGGCTTGGGCTCCAACTTAGTCCAAAGAGTACGCACAAGATGTTTTTAATTGAAAACCGAATGACCCTAGGGTTTAGAACAACCTTCTTTTTCTTCTCCAAGCACTAGCAGCCGCCTTCTTTCCTTTTATTCTTCCTTTTTTTACTCTTTTTTTCTCTATTTTCTTTTCCCCTTATTCTTCTCCCCGTGTGATTTTTTTGTAATAAAACGTTTCTGCTAAGACAGGATTGCGTTTCTCCCGTGATGGGAACGCGCTCCCATCGCGTTTCTCACTGAGGAGCGGGAAATCGCGTTTCTGAGGAGATACGTCATGTGTTTGGGCGTTCCCCTGCTACTAAGGTTCTTTATCAATCGTAAAGTTTCTTTTGAATTTTAGTTTGGCCTTAGGATTTGATTTTTAGATCTCGTTTCTTCAACATTTTTACCCTTTTTTAATCTGTTAATTTTTAACTGTTAATCTTTATTTTGCTTTTATCTGTTCTAGCTAATTTAATCTTTCTAGTCATATCCATTGATTTTTGTCTAGAAATATTTTACCTCGTATCTGATATTTTTCCTTTGTTCTTTTACTAAGTTTTCTTGGCAAATTTATGAAATTCTTTAAATTCTGCGAAGGAAAAATTAAATCACTGCCAAAACTAATGCATTCTAGTCTGATTACAGGTACCAAGTGTTATAATTGGGAAAAAAGGAAACATCTCGAGAAACCAAAGATTCAAGGAAACTCACAAATCATTTTGTCAGTCTCAAGACTTCTAAGGTGAATCCTTGTAAGTTTTGAGAAGGAAATGAGTCTGGAAGGTGAATTAACAGTGGAGAACTTGGAAGCTTTGGTGTCCAACCCTGAGGCCGAGGTAAGTACAAACCTATATCCCAATTTCATATTTTCACATAGAATTCTCAAAATAAAAACTAGATTAGGTATGAAACACAATTATACTTGTTTTTCAAATTTAATATGATTGAGTTCTCCTTTTTATATCTTGCATGATCCGAACACTAAAACTAGAACAGAATGAATCACATTTATCAATCATCTTGCCTGTGTTATATGAATGATTTTATTATGTATGTATTCAATGGGTATGTCTTACATGAATTAGAGTATCTTGTAGTGTCGTACTTTTGGCAGTTTGTCAAAATGATTGCTTGGAACTGCCAAGGCTTAGGAAACATACCTACTATAAATAGCCTAACTGATATTTTATACAAAGAAAATCCGGACTTAGTTTTCTTATCAGAAACTATACAACAAAATAGCGAAATGAAAAACATAATGCGAAAAGTAAATGTTTTCAATTTCTGGCTTGTCCAACCAAGAGGTTCTGCAAGTGGCCGTGTTTAATTTGGAAAACATTATGAATATAAATATTCTAGATTACGCCATAATCACATAAATGTCGAAATAATTAACTCTAATAATAATATAAATCGATTATAACATGTTTCTACGGCAGTCCGTATACTCCTCTTAAAGAAAAGTCATGGAACATTATAAAGCAAATGTCGACTTTAAGATCCTCTCCCTAGATTATAATTGGGGACTGTAATGTGGTTCTTCATGAACAAGAGAAAAAATAGCACTCACCCTTTTAACCAAGGTGAAGCTGACATATTTAAAAATATTATAAATAATTGTGGCCTTCTTGACTTAGGTTTCACGGTCTATACTTATACTTGGAACAACTCCAGGTCATGATTAGACTTCACTGAAGAAAGACTAGATAGGGCACTGCTAATAATGAGTGGGAATATAAATTTCCCTAACTCTAGTATTAGACATTTGAACCCCCGACTTCCGATCATATGCCAATCGCCTAAATACGCACAATATATGGAACGATGGTCCAACTCCTTTAAATATTTTGGAGATTGATGAAACACGATGAATGTAAACCTCTTATTCTCGACAAGTTGGAACAACAATATCCAAGGTTCGCATGCTTTTAGCCTTGTTAAAAACCTAAAAATGTAAAGTATACTCTTAAACCTTGGAACAAAAACACCTTTGGTAACATTAGAACAAACATAGAATTGACTAAGAAAAAGTTAGGCTAAACTAACAAGACCAAACTATCTAGAAAAAACTTTTGATTTGTCAAACCTAAATTCGTAGCTCAAAAATTGGTATAGTATTCTTCAAAAAATTCTGAAGGACAAAAGTAGTCCAAAATCTAGCCTTAGGTGATAGAAATACTAAAATATTTTGATAGTAAAGCTAAACAAAGATTTAGACGAAATATAATTGAAACACCGAAAAAATAAAATGGGAACTCGGCTTAATAGTAGAGAGGATATTGCCACTATATCTCAACTCACTTTAAGGAAATTAAGTAATTAACGTTAATCCTAACATGATGCACACATGATAGCTCTAATCCCCGAATGTATATCTTCAAGTGACAATGATATGCTACAAGAAATTCCTACAATAATGAGATTAGAAAAACGCTTAAAAGATGGAACCAAACGCTAGTCCAGGTCCATATGGTTTTCCTCAGCTTTTTTCAAAGAAAACTGGATATCATAGAGAAGATCTAACTAAAATGGTACAAGCTTTTTTTATAACTCGGTCACTTGTTAAAGGAAACTAATACAACCTTTTATCTCCTTAATCCCTAAAACATTGAATCCCACAACGTCTACTTCAATTCAGGCCAATAGCCTTAGGGAAACACTATTTACAAAGTTATCTCTAAACTAATGACAAATAGAATGAAAATAATGCTAAGTAAGATTATATCCCCATTTCAATCCCGCTTTCATCCTGGGAGACAAATTTCGTATAATATAACAATTGCGCATGAACTAATCCACACTATGAGAAGAAAATAAGGGAAAATGGTCTCAACGGGTCTAAAAAATTGATATGTCGAAAGCCTTTGATAGAGTAGACCTGGAAATATCTTATTGCAATTAGAAAAAATGGGCTTTTCTGGAATTTTGGTGTAATTTAGTATTTCAATGTATCTCTTCTACTACCCCGGGCAATATTGCTAAATGGCTCTCCAACTGAATTTTTAAACCTTCTAGGGAGGTCCTGCTAGTGGGAGATCCTATATCCCCTACCTTTTTGTTTTTTTTTATTGAATCTTTATCTAGAACCATCATACATGCTGAATCGATTGGTCTTTTAAAGGGAATAAAAATATGCATAAATGCTCCGTCTGTTAATCACATGTTGTTTGTCGACGACTATTTAATCTTTTGTGAGGCAAATAACTACTAGCAATAACTTAGTTAAAATGTTCTATGATTTTGGAGAGGCCTCGGGGAAACTAATAAATCTTAGTAAATCCGGTGTCTTCTTTATTCCTAGAACAGATCCCTCATTGAAGTTAGAGATACAACAGATCTTAGGAATGAAAGCTATTCCATTGGATGATAGATACCTAGGAGCCCCTCTATTTACGAATAAATCTAAGATTAAAAGCTTTGAACCATTAGTTGAAATAATGCTTAAATGACTAGTTGGGTGGAATGGTATAGACCTTAACACCTACTGGGAAATCATTAAGTGATAAAAAACAGCTTACCTCTTCACTAACCTCTTACCAAATGAATTGTTTTAAAATTCCTAAGAAAATCAGAAAACTTAGCAATATACAAAGAGATTTTTGGTGGGAAAGAATGAAAAAGGAAAAATGACCAAGGAAAAAAGGCATATACTTAAAAGCTTTGGGAGGCTAGTTAAGTCCACAATCGAGGGTGGTATGGGGTTTCAAAATCTAGAAAAAATTTAATCTTGCTATGTTGGCAAAAACGGGTGAGGTTGAAGAAAATCCCGACTTTCTTTGTGCTAAACTTAAAAGCTAAATATTATAATGATACAAGATATTCTCCATATGGAACAAAACCAAAAACCACGAGACAAATGGTATGGAAAGGTATCCCAAATGGAGTGGGAAAAAATCAAGTAATGCTTCGGAAAGTAGGCAGAACTAGGATTAATGCTTGGAGCAGGTATCATTGATACCGTGAATAAATCCTCCTATACAAAAACCTAGCACGGAGTTTAGAGATATCACATTAGGAAGTGAGTCACCTGATTACTGACAGGCAAACTTGGGACATGGATAAACTGAGAAATTGTTTTGATCAAAATACTATAAATCATATTCTCAAAATTAACCTATCACTTCAAGACGAAGATACAGCCGATTGGGCTCTAAACTCTAAAGGTAACTTTACGAGAAAATCCATGTATAACAAAAATTAATACCATCGTGATAATAGCAAGGACTCAAAAAATTTGGAACCTGGAAGTCCCCCCTCTGTCAAGACGTTTGTCCGGAAAGCAACAAACGCTTATCCTTCCTAATAGTGAGGGTAGTTGCGCTATTCCACATATAAACACTACTCCGTACTTCTTGCAACGATGGTGAGGAATCTCTTACTCACCTTTTTCCGACTCGCAACTTTGCTTTTTGCAAAATGTGTTTGGATGCACTTAAATTTTAGTATGGACTATGTTGTTGATTGATAAGTGCATATTTCACATATATATTAGTGTCAATTCCATGCTAGTATTTGTTGGTTTTATTGCAAATTATTGTATTACGCTTTCTTTTTTCTTATTTGTGTTTTATTAGGTAAATCATCCAAAAGAAGTGAATATGCACTTAATCGTGCAAGGAAAGAAGCTAGCTATAAGTGGAGAAGGGCCAAAGACCAATTGGAACTCGCCAAATACAATATTTCTACTTTTCATTGTGTAGAGGACGAGAAGATGAAGACAATGGCAAAGAACTGAGTCATTCGAGTTCGGGAGAAGAAGTTATGATAAAACAAGAACTCGTAAGCATAAAGGGCAAAAATGGTCATTTTATTTTAAAGTGTTATTGGCACCCCCACTGTAAGTTAAGGGGTGTCATTATGTTAGGTGGATCGTTTCAAGGAACCGCTAAAGGCAAGTAGTGTTATTTAATGGGGGAAGCTAGAATTTGAATACTCGTTAAGGCACCCTACTTATTTACTCAAGGCCGCCATCTTCTAACATTTATACTGAAGGCAACAGAGGTCGAGTTTCACGACTCGCTCCGGCCGTTCTCATGTCAGACATAACTAAGTTCGATGTAAGGAAGAACACGACTGTGTGAGATTGTCAAGGTTTCCTTGAGGATATTTGAGCACCTGACAAAACCAAGGGAGGAAGGATCACCGCCGTTGGTAATGCTTGTGAGATGTTGATCATGATGATCACGATAGTGATTGGTGGAAGAAGCCGACAAGCATAATGATGTGTGATGGAGCCCTCCATTCATGGCAGGTGTACGAGGAGAGATGGAGCTCGAAGATGTCATTGGTGATCGAGTTGGAGATAAGAGAAGTGGGAAGATGTCACGTGGAACTCGAGAGAAAAACAGAATGGAAACTCGTTATTGGCCGTGGTTTACTAACAAAGGAGATGTCAGAAGTATGAGGAGCCTATCCCTTTAGTTTTCAAACACAAGTGAGTGATTGATAATGAGAATGAAGTTGTAGTTGTTATTGCCATTACTTTAGATGACTGATTTGATGGTAATGTTTTGTTTGTCGCTCTTGAAGACCGGGACGGAGAATTTAGGCTCTGAGCTGTGGATGTTGGTATCGATATGCAGAGTCGAGCTCGAGTTGCTTTCGAATCGACAGCCGAGACGTTAGATAAGCCGATCGAGATGGTGTTGAGATCATTCGTTGTTGTTGAGATCAGATGGTTTGCTTACTGTTGATGATGATTAACTCGGTTATGGAGAAGGCAATGAAATAAGACTTGAGAAATGGACGCCGGTCATTGGTTGTTTATTACGATGATGGAATGGAGTCGAGTTGGTTACCGTCATTACTCATGATTGATCACGAAGAGCTTCTGGTTCTCGGCGGAAGGTACTCAGATTAGAAGTGACGATGAAGACGAGAATGCATGGTCACAAAACACTTGGATGGCGATGTAGTTTGAGTATGAGTACGATTTCGTTGAGTTTGATGAAATTGGGAATCGCTTTTCTTTTACTTAGAAACCAAATATTTATAGATATGGCATACAAGATTTTAAGATCAATGAATGAAGCTTCTTACGCTTAACACAAAGATGATTAGAGGAAATTACTGCAGCCTATGGTATTTGAATTGATATACATCGAGCCGTAGTAAGCAGACACACCGGTGTCACATGGGGTCCACCGCAGCCTTAGCCAAACTAAGCCGTGTATATTTTGTTAGAGTAGTCTGTGACACACCAGATCAATATCACCTTCTCTTGATAAGTTTGAAACTTTGTCCACCGACTTGGTATCCTTATCACATAAGGAATTCTTTTTTCCACGATAGGTTTCGCCCACGATAGGGTTTTGGAACCTATATAAATAGGACTAGCTTGGATGTGAGAGGAATAGAATTTTTGGAGAGAGAAATGGAAAATAAAAGAGAGAGAAAGGTTCTTAATTTATATTTTAGGGTTAACCCCATTAGTGGGGAAACCAAGTTATTTTCTTCTTCTTCTATATATATTTTTATGGGTTTTAGTAAATCCATGTAGCTGAACTTTTACCGATTAAGGTATGATTTCAAAGTCCCGGTTTATGAAACTTAATTCTTTTCACAAATTTATTTTGAGTTTAATTTTTGTCGATTGTCTCTATTATTTTTATTGTCTAAGATTATTACCGGGTTGTTCAATCGGCCATTTGAATACACTCATAGTAATTTTCACTAGTATTGGGATTATGATACGTGTAATAGTCATTCAATTCCATACACAAGTAGTACATCACAAAGCCGATGAGGGATTTTGTTAAGTAATTGTGTATAGAGATGATACTAGTAAGGATCGAGCTTATGCGTCCGATGCTAGGATCAACCTAATTCACAAAACGTAATGCATCCTAAAGTGTTACATCTTGAGAGCTTATTCATGGTGGCTCGTATGGATAGAATCCGTAGTTTAGCGTCTGTGATTCAGGGTAACAGAATTTGAGGACAAGCAGAGTTTTCGTTATTCTACTTCAGATATAAAATTTACAAGAAAAACAAGTACTTTTATTAAGTTTCTTTTCCTGGATTTCCGGCGAATGATTCCTTAATCATCTTTCTTTTATTTTTTATTCTTTTTCACTTCACTATAAAACCACTCCCTTGTCTTTTACTTTACTTTGTCGAACTAAATAACTCATCAATTACACAAATTTCCTGAACGATCTCTTACTACCGCTATATTACCATTAATTAGATGGGAAATATCTTTATTAATTTGTCAAACGACACGATCATTGATAATAATAGTACTGCTTTTTCATGATTGGTTAAATTCCTGTTCTCTAACACCTAAGAAATGGTTGTGTTCAAATGGTCCTAATTTTACAAGATCATTACATGGCACATCCGAAACTACGATGATTGGGTTTCTTAAAAGAAAAACAAATAATAGTGCTACATAACGAATAAGATAGTTAAATTTATAAATAGCATCTCTAGAATAAGAGACCCAAACTACAACATGAATCAAAATTACACCAAATCCGAGATTTTGCGACATGTAGTTTTTGGGGTGTGCAACGTATATACATCGTTGGGGACCTTAATCCGTTGCACATAAATATATTACGTTGCACTAAACACTGATCAACGAAAAGAAAAAAAGAAAAAGGACACGTTTGTAATTTATTTAAATGGTTGAGGGCTTAAAGTCTATAAAACTTATTATTCACCATTTCTTTTTATTTTCTATTTTCCTATCTCTTTTCCTGTTCTCCTCCTTTCCTCGAGTTCTCCTCCTCTCTTTTTTTCTTCTTCTTCTAACCAAAACTAAGATCTCGCGAAATCAAATCCAAAATTTTGAAACCAAAACACGTTTCTCCTAAACCCTAATCTAAAGAATCAAAACCCATCTTTCATAAATCAATTGATAATCCCAATTTCATTTCAAACCCTATGTACTTATGTAATTTCTCCATCAGAAACCCTAACAAACTATTTTCTCGATTTTCATGAATTTGAGTCTTGAGTTTCGCTATTGTATTGAATTGATTTCATAGGGTTTATTTTTGTTCAGTTTTTATTCAGGAATTTATAAGTAGACAGAATCATTTAGGTTTAAGATTTATAGGTTTCTTAATTTTTCGTGTGGGTGCTGGTTTGGTTTCTCTTTGTAGAATCTGAGCTAAGATCTATAATGGTTTGTATTGGGTTCATACTTTTTTTTTTATTTTTTTATTTATTTTATTTATTTCATTTTGACCACTTTAGAAGATGAGGATGATGACTGAGTTGAGGGTGCTATCTAACTTCGGGAGTTATGGTAAATTCAAGGCTATTGAATCTAAATTTTGTATTATCATACTTTTAGTTCACGTGTGATTGCGTTTTGATGTGGAAAGAAATGTGGATCGACCAGGTGACTTGTTTTATGTTAGGTTCAACTGTGTATTTGTGAAGCATGTGTTCTTATAAGATATCATGTATGGCTGGTTCAATATAAGTTTCCTCCAGGTTCAAATATATGGATGTTCATCGTCACTCTCACCCTGTTGCTCAGAAATTGACTAGTTTAAAACATTGTTTGAACAAAGAACTTATCGGTGTTTCTAGTAATTTTTTCTGCAATTTTTATGCACAGTTAGACATAGCTACGGGAGATGGAAATGGAAAGGGAAATCGGGTTGAAGCTTGATTCATATGCATTTCCTGAAAGAAAAATGCCAACATTATAATGAGGTACAATTGGGTTTCGATTGCCTTTCAAGTCTTTCTTTTCTGCTTAAAAAAATGTCTTTCTTTTATAAGAATTGCTATCCTGGAACTGAACATGTTTCTTTCTGAACTGCTATGCATGTCCCCAAAGAATAATATGTACTAATGGTGTTGCTTTTCGTTGGGTTAAACTTAAGAATCACGCGCACATGTTGCAGATGCGTGTTTCAGCAATGATGTGAAATAGTAACGTGTCTCCAGATTGGAAGTTGAACTTGTCTATTTCTGATTTAAGTCCTGAGTTCTGCGATAGATGCAAATATAGTTAGTTTATTTTGTCATATCTGATTTGTTATTGAAATTCAGTTTACACTACGTAATTCAACTTATTGTCATGAAAGACCTGCTATACATTTGGAGCAGGTTCTCTACCTCTCACTTTTACCACACTATGAACTATTCAAAATCAACTCTTTTACTTGTTGTACTTGTTACAGCTTGTATGTATCTTCATCAATCTTATTCTTGTGGTTTACCTATTCCAGGTACAAGATTGGTTTCAAAACAAGTGCCAAGCTGGACCAGATAAAGTTAATAACTCTCCTCTTATTACCCAAATCAAGAGGTTTCTCTCTCAGCAAACCTTCGTTTTCAAACAGAAAACGTGAAGATTGTTCTGACAACTCTTAAGGTTTTCTCTTTTCCTTGTATGGATAAATGATTAATTTGGCATTCCACCTATTGTTTAGCATCATTACCTTTAACCTGCATTGTTTCTTTAACATCTCTGTGGTTATGTTTTCGATTCAGCATAAGCACATCAACTTGATTATTTATTGTAATGATTTCTTTTAGGATTTTGCGTTGGTGTCATTGTCATGTAAAACTCGTATGTATATTTAACTAGGATACGAAGCAAAACTCAAGATATTACCTTGTTCACTGCAGACAAGTAAACTTAAGTAAGCACTTTTCTGAACAATGACTACAAAGTAGATGGAGATGGAATATTGAAGTGTAGTAACCTCTTAGTCAGTTTGGATATAGCTCGTGTTATACAGTTGGGGAAATAATAGGATATGAAAATGTAGCTTCAAAGGTTTTATGAAAATTAATGTATTTTTGTAAGAAAATTACATTGATCGATCTGATTTATATTTCTTTCTATATTTTATAAAGTAGGTGGATTTTAGGAGGTACTTAGTTGGCTAATTAAATACTTTTCTTCTTTGTTTGTCTTTATCCATTTCTTATAATATAATAATTATAGTTGGCTAATTAAAGTTAGTCTGCGCTCCATTTGTTGCCACGAGCAGCAGGGAATGAATTTTCAAGTAATACCTTTACCCTGCAACACCGAGACCTCAGCTCCTTTCCTCTAGCTTTATTATCTTAAATCCCATACCCTTGTATTATTGTTTGATATCTACTTAATGCACAATCTCCAGAGCTATTGTTTTTATTTTTCACCACTTCTTGTAGAGGCTTAGATATCTGCACCACATCTCCGTTATTGCAAATATCTCCCCGATAATACAAGAAGCTAGAGGAATATATCACCTAATGAATGCAGAACTTGTCGTATTTTGTCTCTTGATTTGAATTTTACCTGAAATTGTGTTCTTCTTTAGATATTAAATCACCTTCTTGTTGTGGTTCCTATTACCACCCCTGCTTCAATATTACTCATGGGGGTCACAATTAGTCTTGTCCCCTTAGAAATGATGATTCTTTCAAAGTGGGATTACTTGGTTCCTTCGAATTGGTTCACATCGGAAGTATTTATACTAACTTGGTATCTTATAATACGAGAGAGTGAGTTCCCCGCACATTCCTATTACTATTGCAGTTTGAAGAAATTCAGGAAAAGAGCAATTGCAAAGGCATTGTTGATAGCGCAAAGCCTCCAAACGATGACGATTTTGACTGCCAGGTTGATGAAATTGTGGATGCAAGTGCAATGTTACTCAATAGAGATGGCGTACTTGGATATGTTTCAGTAGGTTAGGTGGCCAAAAACTTGTGTAAATCTTACAGAATATATACAGGTGCAGAAATCTGCCGGAACGATAATCGGCATTTTTTTTTCACCTGTAAATAGCTTTGCAACGTATATAAAAGTTGCGCAAATTAGTCTAATATGTTGCCTAAATTAATGTAACCGTTGCACAAATTTAAAATCCGTTGCACAAATTCATGAATCCGTTGCTCAAATTGCAAATTAAAACGTTGCTAAACTTGTTGACCAACGTTTATATACGTTGCACAAATTAATTTGTGCAACGGATTCTGGCGTTGCACAAAACTTTGCTACGCCATATTCCCAACGGATATATGCGTTGTTTAAATTCATTGCAACGTTTATATTCGTCCCAAATCGGCTATTTTGGTGTAGTATTTGTACTACAATCCTACGAATGATGCACTCGTCTCAATATTTGTACTCCTGGAAATAGAAAGATGGAAACAAAATTGGTTTATAAATTTAGCATAGCCTCGACTATGATGAATCCTACTTCCTCTTCTGGTATTGGTATAATTCTCACCGACTATGCACGTTTCACCATTGAAGTCGGGGATCTACCTTCAACCGCAAGATTACAGAGAGGAGTTAGAAGAAGAGGAACATAAACAGCTTTCCACCGGGCAATGGAATGGAGTGGTCATGATGTAGCTTTTCACAAGTGATTCGCTTGCCTACTTTGATGCTGCTCAAAGGAATGTATATTGAAGCCAGGAAAATTAGATACTCTATTAGTAATGATTTCAAAGAAACAACTTGGTCCTAATTAATTTTAAAATTTCAGAAATTATGTTAACTCTTAGATTCAATGTAATGTGGACAGCGAATACGGCAACCTATTGTAACATCTTTAGTCTCCAAAACTGTTGGAAAGGAGAGAACCTAAGCCATCTATTAAGCTTTTTCAATTCGCAGTACTTTAATGACAATATATCTTGGTCGAACCCTGTCCTGATCATGATTAGAAACTTGAATATGTAATGTAGAGGGTTTCCTTCCTCTTGTTTTATGAAAAAAAAAGATTTGCTTCTCTCTAAAAGGAGAGAGGCCGAAGTCGACGGACTAACCACCAGTTAGAAACTTGGTTAGTTTTTTGCATAACTAGCAAGAGAGTGAGCTAAAGAGTTACCACTCTTCGGGATGTGCTTGAATTCCACTTTAGGAATTTACTTCATAAGGTAACTCTGATCCTCTGAACTTGAGGTCTGATTCTCCAGGAGATTTTTGTGGTGTCCTAGTTAAGAATATTTACAATAACTTAGGCATCCCCTTCAACAATGAAGTGGTCATGATTTTATTTCTTTTATGCCTGTGTGCAATCGAACTCGAAGTGTGGAGCTTCAAACTTCAGTCAGTAGGGATGACAATTAAAAAGTTTGCCCTTAACCAAAATTTTCCCTTTAATCTTAATCAACATTGTTGTCTAAAATTTGCTTGGTATGCTACGCACCCTAATACAAAATCTGCATGACAAAGTAACAAGGCTTCTCTTAAATATTACCTCACATTTTTATTAACCATAGCTCATTTTAACCATAGGCCACGCATTTTTTTCAATTCACTAACTATCAACCCAAATCATAGCCCGTACCTTGTTACTTAGTTAGCGTAAACTCATAGCTAGTTAGAGGCGAGTTGAGTTGATTCAAATCTATAAACGATCCAACCGTAGTTGATTCAAGTTATTAAAACTAATTCTAAAAAACGATAAACTCTTTTTTATTCATAAACTAAATATTTTCCATTTCTTCTCCTAAGCTAGTTAACCAAGTCTTCTAACAATAAACCCTAAAATTTTATTTTCTAATTTGTTGAAAAATCAATCAACCGATCATCATGGACGAAGGAAAGGAGAAAGAATCAAATCCACTTCACAAAATATCTCCGATGTTAGTTCGAACTAATTTTTAAATTAAAACCCTAATGAGAAGAGATCGTTGATGGTTTTTGATGTTTAGGTAAATTTTTTGTTTTTGAGGTTATGTTGATCTCCGCGAATTTATGATTTAAAGGTTTTATCAAAGTGTTAGGGTTTCGTATCTCCATGTACGTGTTTGATAAAATGTTTGAATAAGATACATATATGTAAAATGTATAATTTAGTTTATAAAACACAAACAAAAAGAGCATGTGTATTTTTTTTTGAATTTGTTTCGTGATGCTCAATTCTATCATTGTTTATGGAATTTGTTAATAATAAGAATTTATTAGAATTTAATTTCCTATAATTGTTTTAGGTTTACAAAAAGAACGACAAAATGGCCTCATCTTTCTGGCTCCAAGAGGTGATCGACCACCAAGTAAAGAAGCTGCAGATGAGATAGATGAATATATAGTGGAAGAGAGTGATAGGGATGCAAATGAGGATAGTCATGAAGCAAAAAGTGATTAGTGTTGATGGCTTAGAATGGTAATAAGGATGATGAAGAAATCAAGTGGTTATGAGCATGAGAACGAGAATGGTGATAAAGATGACGAAGAGGAGACCGAGTGGGAGACCGGGTTCGAGCTCAACTACATTCCTGTGATCGAAGTTAACTGGTAGCAGGACAAGGTCTCGTAGCGGCTTAATACAGCTTTGTATACAATCGGACTAGGTCCCGGGTTTTTCCGCATTTGCGTGTTTCCTCATTAACAAAACTTCTCGTATTCAGTGTTATTTTTCTCGCATTATATTGTTTATCTTTATAACTCGAAATATGACAAGTTGTGCATCGATCAATCACGTAGACTAGTGTCCAACCTCTGTTAGTAGGAAAGACTTGACTGATCCTTGACATCAGTCTTTGGTACCGTTTAAAAACTTTCTTTGTAGTTAGGTTCACTTGACTCAATTCTGCAAGCGCTCTAACAACGAAGAGAGAGAGAGAGAGAGATAACTCTAGTGAACCTTTCTTGATTGAGTTTTACTTCTGTAGCTGTGGCTGAGTTTGTCCATACAGATTTCCTAAGAAAAATCGGGGGTGTATCTGGCACCTCAAGACTTTCTCACTAGAGATGTGAGCGGACCATTTAACTTTTGAACATCTTTTTATAGTTGCAAGCTGATGGCATGTATCGTAACCGCTGAACCTTTGGCAGATATACTTCTATACCATTCTTTGATACGATATAACCCAAAAATTTTCCTGATCCGACTCCAAAAATACACTTCGCAGGGTTAATCTTCATTTTATATTATCGCATTTTCTCGAATATCTCTCTTAGGTCTGCCAAATGATCCTCAGATTTTTTACTTTTGACCAACATGTCATCAACATAGACTTCTAATGTTGTTTGAACCCATCTAGAAAATATCTTCTCCACCATGCGCTGGTAAGTCACGCTAGCATTCTTCAAACCCGAAGGCATTCGTGTGTAGTAATATAAACCCGCATACAGCGCATGAAAGTCTCAGATGGTTCCTAATCTTCTTCCACCAAAGATATTTGATTATACTCCGAGTATCCATCCATGAGCGAAAGTCTATCAAACCCTCGTTGCCGCCTCTACCATCTCCGTAATGGAAAACCATCCTTTGGACACGTTTATTTAAGCCATTAACATCAATGCAAATGTGAATTCCAATATTCTTCTTTCGGGTACCACTACCATATTTGCGATCCATTCTCGAAAGTACGTCGTCGGGCTCGATGACACCCGACTCTATCATTTTTTGAAGCTCTCGCCTCATTTGCGCATGGTAGGTTATCCCCACATTTCCTATTCTTTGCTTGAAAGGTTTCATATTTGGGTTGATGTCTAGTCTATGGCACGCGACATATGGATCTATTCCCGGCATCTCGTTCATTTTCCACGCGAACCATCGCGCAATAGGTTTATCAAGTTTTCTTCTTCTTCTATCTCCATCTTGGTTCCTATCTTTATTATCTTCGGCTCTTCATTGGTTCCCAAATTAACATCTTTTGCCTTGCTCGATTGCCGTGAAATTCATTTTTGGTCTCTCCAGTGAGGGTTCCTTTATTTGATATGCATGGCTCGCCTTCCTTTTCTCCTGGAATTTCCCACTTGGAAGTCCTTTTCATTATTTCTCCATTACTAGATAAATTCTCAACTCTTTTTTATCCTCCTTCGCCTCTTACTCTTTTGATCTTTCTTTCTCTTCGCCGCCCTGCTCATAATGTCGTACATCCATCTCAATGCAGCATCTTTGCACCTGCAGTAGTCTCCTTGATTTCTCCAATGTTGCTTGGCATAGAAAGTGAATACACTAATGTAATGTTGATGCCACGCCTTTCACACCATGTACCAAGGATTTCCAATGAGCATGTCGTAGGGTGAATCCACATTCACGACACAAAAATGCCACTTCCATTTCTAATGGTCCAAGTGGAATGCGCATGATATTTTCTCCCTTGGTTTTGACACGATTCCATTAAATCCACAAATGTAACTGGGCGCAAGAAACAAGATCTCGCATTAGCGTATCAGCATGGTCTTAAAAGTATGGTAGAAGAGTATATCTACTAAACTCCCGTGCCTATGAGAATTTTATCCATCGCCCACTTTGATGATTTTTTCGCGCCATTGCTTCCTCTCCTTTCAAGCATCGACCAATAGCCGTAGTAACAACTAAGGAATCAGTAAAGCGCAAAATGTAGCTACAGAAAACTTATAGCCACACCCTCTTATGATATTGTTTTAGCAATCGAAGACATGTTGAATAGAAACTTTCAAATATTATGAAAACGGTGGAATTACAATTCAAACAACTAAACAAACCGTAATTTCAGATCTCACGCAACTTTCTTTCCAAGATAACATACTAACTAGAAAAGAATCCAACCCCTTTGCAACGGCTTCTTGTCCCTTATACAGGTGTTTACATAGTGGATGACAACTAATTGACGTCTCTGGTTTACGTACTAATAAAGCCCTCTACTCGCCTTTTATTTCGCGTATCTCCTATGCGATGGCGTCCACACTGGAAAGTCAACCTTTTCTTCAAGGCTTAGATATCAGCACGTTTACACGTGAACCTTATCTTCGCATTTCTTATTATCAGTATAACTACTACGACGCCATCACATGCATCAGCTAGGTGACGTGAGTAGGGTTATGTACTGCGCTTGAGATGAATTCTTCTTTGCGTTGTTAGTTGCTCTTTACTCGCTTTATTTTGGTAATGTGATATTTCGGATCCATACATATTATCACTGAAGAACACGCCAGCTTGACTCTGACTAACCCGTGAAAGGTTGTCTTAAAGAGGGATATGCCTACAATAAGGCCATGCAAATCGCCAACATCATAAAGAAATTTTCCTCCGCCCCAGTTTCCTATATGACTCACTTACTACAAGATTAACACCTATCTTACTTTGGTTGTATGACAACCGCAATTAGATCGGTCATTTAGTTTACCGAATTATAGAACTTGGCATAACAAAGTCATACAATTATGTTGGTTTTATTCAAGAATTCCTAAGGAAAACAAAACACTTTTTCACAACTTCATATAAACCGATCCTCTTACAAAATTCAAATTAAAGAGAGGAAAAGATAAGAAAAAAATTGGTCTTACTCTTTCTAGTCTCCTAGATATATCTAATAAAAATTACAAAGATCAATTTGCATTGCCATCGTTATTTCGCCCTTCTCCGATTTGCAGCTGTGTTCTTTAATATCCGCAAGGAAACCGAAAGAAAACTTCATATCAAGAAACAGACTTCTGAGGTCTCAAATATGTAATCTCAATTGGTTTTACATGCTACACTCATGACCAAATAGCGAGAGAGTCGCACTTGAATTCTTCACCAATTCACCCTTAGACTAACATGACTCAAACTCATGTCAAATGACCAAACAAACAAACAAGATTAATCATATCGAAACTCCTCCTAGTGGACTCGAGAACAATACAACTCAAACAAAGAAAAAAAGTCGACCGAGGATCACGCTTATAAGCGTAAATATTTTTAAAAAATAAAATATCATATGCTTTAACATTCCTATAACTCACACTCATCTTGTATAGAAAGCATAAAAGGCCGCTAACAAAGGAAAAAAACCGAAGAATAAGACACAAAGTTTGGTATCCTTTATAAAGAATACAACACAACATGGCTTGAGTACGTGTGGATGGAGATGGGTACTAGCCTTCAGTTATTGTCTTAAAGATCTCTTCATCCACTTTTGTAAAAGAAAAAGTATTCACAAAACACCAAAAACTTATCTAATATGGGTACACAAGGCTATATTGATGCCTCTACATTTCAACAGAAGTTTATACCCAAAACTTATCTAATATGGTTTATGGAAGTTGTAAAACCGCCGGATTGAAATGATTCTTAAGGGTTATAAAGTCATGGAATACCCGAGAAATCGTGTGTAGAGTGTGAGAGGATAGTATGGGGAGCCAGTAAATAAGCAATCACAGGTGGATAAGATAAATTCTTTACGCTAGATAGTCCCGCTTTAGCGCCGATTGTGAACACAGAATTACGAGGGCATCCGAAGTGTCCACAAACAATATTCGCATTTGTAAATATCAACGTCGATAAGATGAGAACGTAAATGAAATGATATTAAACACGATGACTCATCGACTCGCAGTCTCTGACTCGACCATTGTCTCTGCCAAGTGGGGAATCGATTCAACGATTCTACTGGTATCGATGCACATATCGTAAAGTATAATGCTAATACTGTAGTACAAAGCACTAAAATGTAAAGAGCATAATAATTTACGTGGTTCAAAGACTAAGGCTTATATCCACGTGATTGGTGTTTCACTATGTATTGGGAGTTACAGGTAAATAGTTCGAATGACTTTAAGTGAATAACGATGCTCTAATGGGAAATATCATTCATACTTACTCTTCCTATTTATATCCTTCTCTAATTCCTAGCACTGGTCCACCCATTTTCTCTGTAGTGAAAACGGGCATTTATAGGGGAAATAATGTGTCCATCTGCCGCAGATCGTTGAACCTTATCTTCTTGTTCTTTGTGCCGATCCACGTCGGTGTCTTCTGCTCCGAACCTGTTCCAACCGGCTGTTCTTGATAACGCCTGGTCGATGCTCGCTTCTTCCATCGACTAGTTGGACACGCACCCTATGCTAGTGGCACTTAATGCGGTGGTCGGCGTCGCACTGTGTCGATGCACTGCTTCAGGCTCCCATCACGCCCGTGCAGCCGGGCCAATCTCGCCGCTGAACTTAGATCCTTCTCGAGATGGAGTAAAGTGGATCCTAGGGCATTCTCGAATGCTTCGCGATAGTCTGCTCCTTTGGTGCCCCCTAGTCTCCCGGCCATCGGATTAGCTTGATGATAAACATATACCATCGTTGGATGTTTCTTGTGTGTTGGCATGTGGCATCATGTTTTGAGGTACTCTACCTGTGCCTCCTCTACGTGTGTTTTCTTGGGCACGTGGCAAGTGGGGAATGATGTGTATACAGGTAATAATTCTCGAGACTGGAGCGTGTCATATGATGCTTCTTGGCTTTGTCATATGGGATCCCAATATACCATGTTTTGTCCTTTATCTTCTACTTCTCACGAGCTATACAAGGTGATTAGATTCGGTGACCTCGGCCATACCCAAGTGTTCGACACGCTTTTCCAACTTTAACCTCTCCAATTCAGTTTTGCTTTTGGCCAATGAATCTGCTGCCACTTCCAGTATCGTACTCCCTGGATGATCTCCACCAGTCCATGCTGGATCGAGATTCGCTACAATCAGAAACCGAGGGTGCCCTCGAGAGTCCGTGCGAATGATGTAAAGTCTTGGATGGCACCTGCAAAGGGTCAAAATATTACTCCCTCCGTACCACTTTAGATGATATTTTGAGAGTTTTCACGAGATTAAGAAATAGAGACATAAAAAAGTTATATATATGTCCTTGAGAAAGTCTTTAAACATTAATTGTTATTAGAAAATAAACTTATGATTCCAAGACAAAATGTTAGGTATAATTGGTAATTTTGAGGAGAAAATATGAAAACTATCAAGTAATGTGAACAAACAAACAACCCTATTGAAACAAAACAGAATAACTTCGTTGATACCTCGTCAAAAGAGGGAACTAATGAAACAAACATAAAAGAACTCTAAATAGTAGTGCTACTCCAACAACCAGCTGCATATGTTTGGTTCATACTGCGGTCGTTGAAATCATCCTCAATCGAAACTTGAAAACGTATACTGATTACTAAGGGAAAAATTAACTTACCAAGACTATAAAACGATTAATTTGACAGAGACTATAAACCTTGACAGAGACTATAAACCGAACGACTAATTAATTAATCGATCAAAAAACAAACTACGAGACAGTTTACATGCTTTGGCACCTGTACTTCTCTCAACACAGCATTGGAGTCAAAAAACAATTTCAAAGCCACAAAACAGAACTGTTTCACATAGAGAAAGAGAAGGCAGTGAAAGGCATGCCATATGGCCTATGAATGCGCATAAAACCTATATTGGAAGAGTACTTATTCTCTATTTTCCTTATATGATGTGATGATTGTTTCTGTCTGGTAATCGAATACCTTCCATTCCTTTCCTGAAATTTGTGACCCCATTCTAGCAGCACCTCAGCCAGCCATTCTTTTAGTTGTCATATTCTTAGAGAAAATACGAGCTATTTTAGTTTACCATTAGCCATTCTAAGAAATAAAATAAACCATTAGCCATTGATATATTAAGAATATATACAGAAATGAAGAGACTGATCAACTCATAAGAGTTTTCCAGCATACCTCTTCCACATACGAGATTAGTAATAACCTAGTCAGGCAAGGATAAAGATCCGAGTATGAAATCCTAATGGTTTCTGAAGCAACTTCGGTCACAGCCATTATCCACACACCTCATTAATCAATGACAGAGTTACTAATAAAGAAAGAAAGCCTTTTAAAACATATCTATCCGTCGCAGAAGGAAATAGGGTTCTGCCAAAACCTGGATGTAGATTCTTATGATCAGAGGTTATCACATAGATAGAAAGCAGCTACTTTATGCTCAAATAGGGCTTCTCCTGTAAGACACGCGAGATTTTAGTGTTTTTAGAACAAGATCCAGAGCACAGTTATGACAGAATTTGGTTTGAATCCTTAGTAGCAGTAAAACAAGCGTGTAGCCAAACATGTGTACATTATCAGATCAGCTTTGTATAGCTAAGGTTAGAGCAGCAAAACACAAACTATTTTAAAAACAGAAAAAAACTGAGCACAAGGATACAAAACAAAGGTCAACCGATAACGGAAAAATCCTACAAAGCGAACCCAACACCAACAAGAAAGAGTGCAACATAAATTTCAGAACTTTTTCAACTCGACAATGAACCCAAGGATCTAAAGTGCACCATTTGATTTCATTTTTATTTTTCCAACAAGCACTCTGAAACTTAACCATTGATATGAAGAAAAAAACAGGTGAAACGTAAAATAAAATAACTGAAACAAACAAATAAATTGGTTGACCGGAATCAGCTACTCAGTTAATGGTACTCGATGGCTATTTTTGGTGGAAAAAAAAAACAGTTGAAGATGATCAACCCAGTTTGTGTCTATCAAATGATGTTCAGCTCTTTGCAGAAAATATAAAATGATGTTTGGGTTCAACACCAAAGGTGCTTATATTATACATTAATAGTCATACAATTTTTACCAAATAAGTTTAAGATATTAAAGTGTGCAGGCGTGCGGACAAAACATCATTAATGTCTGCCTTCCACTAAGACACAGTCCATGTAACTTGGATGAAAGCTCTGGTGGTTTTCTAAGTGTATTCCATGCCTAAGATAATTCTCAAACATCAAGCAGAAGAAAATAACGCAGCTACTCAAAAAAGTTATTTAAGGCAGAATATCAACATTAAGTAGAGCAATTCAACTGGCGACATCGGGCATCAAGAGACATTAAATAATTCAAGATCTAATATGGTCCTACAAATTTAGAAGATTAAGCAGCAACCAAACAGCAGGGCGCGACAAGTGCATAAGGTACTACATTAGTAGCAAGAGTTCTGAAATGAACAAACCTATACTCTCCTTCTCTTTCCCCAAATATCAGCAGCATATGTTTGTTCCATGGAGGCGATCATTGAAATCATCTTCGTAGAGTTTTCAATTCACTTAAAGTTGCTACCCGCTCATCGATGTTTCCGTCATTCTTTGGCTTAGAGGTGTCCTCCTCAAAACTTCAAGGTCTTCTTCAGGTGTAATCACAAAAACTTCAAAAAAATACTTATTATTAGCAAGGAAAAATTAACTTATTAAGATGATTATAAAATGATTAATTTGTTTGTTTTTACTTACTCGTAAGTTTCCTCCGGTTTACAGTCATATCTAGCCGCTTTGAAATTACGCCTTTTGCATGATAACGATTGTGTTATCAATTGAATTACATCTTCCGATATTTTCTTTCAAAAGACTTCGGCATATGAACCCTGATCCACTTATAACAGCACCCAGATTCTCTTATAGCCCCTAACCCACGTAGCAGACCACAAATGAGGGATTAGTTTATCTCCACCTATGTCTTCATACCCGCCCAGTGTCAGAAAGCATGGCGTTTTCCCCTGAATCTTTTGCACATCTGATTGAACTCATTTCCCTCCGCCAACATATCAAGAATAAAAACTCTTCAACATCGACACATTTCTAACTGATGGTCTGCTCTGATTAGCATTGATCTTACCCCACACCTCCCGATCTATATGCTTGTGTACCTTTTCTGTGAAATCGTAGTCACCTGCCATTCCACACAGCATATCATATCCGATGGCTTTTAAGTTTGATGTCACCTTCTGCCAAATCAATCTAATATTCAAATGCGTGTAAAACTTATATCGGCTGATAGGAGGATATGTGGTATCATAATAAACTTTTGGTGTTCTTTTCTAGGAGGTGAGTGAATGAAGTTTGTGATAAAATTTGTCATGTACACACAAAGTAGTGGACAAAGTACGAGACAGTTTACCTGCTTGTTACCTGCACTTTTCTCTCCAACACAATAAAAAGGAAAGTATTCTATCCTCTCATTTTTATCTCTTCCCATACCAAGTATCTATTAATAAGAACTCTTACCGACATACTGAACTTAAGTTAACCAAAGTGAAAGAATGAAGTCAAAAAACAACTTCAAAGATACAAACATAATTGTTGCACATAAAAAAAAGATTAGGCAATACAAGGCATGTCATATGGACTATGGCCTAGATATGACTAGACAAAACTTCTAAGACTTACTTTTCTTTTTGGTCATCTAATACCTTTGACGTTCGACTCCTTTCCTGAAATTTGTGGCCCCTTTCTAGAAAATATGGTCAGTTGAAACTTTGAGAGAAACCATGTCAAAAAAGTTGTAGATGATCTTTAACAGATGAAAGGGGTACTAAACAGCTCATGTATTGTTGTAAATTAAATCACTATTGCACTGCATAATTAATTAAATGGGAGTAGTAGGACTACATTTTCAATTGTTTGGTTTTTTTAATTTAGAAGAATTGTCATCATTTATTAGCTACGATATATAAGAGCGAGAACATAATTATTATTAATAACTACGCGTGCTAATGATAATCAGTTCTTACACGGAATAATATTTCTGTTGATAAAAAGTTAAAGATTGGATGGGAATATAGGCATGACTTACGATGACTAAACCTTTAACCCGTTCATCATTCTACAAACATAGAAATGGCAAGCATAATACTTCTCATTTTATCCCTCAAAAAGTAACATACAATAGAACCAAATTAACTCATTGCCAGCAAAAACTAAATAGTTAATAAACTTGAGACTTGAAATTCCAGCAAATCTAAATAGTTAAAGTATTGCAGCGTGCGCATACCAAATAATTTAGAAATCGTTACCTTTAAAATTTGAACCTGTTAACAGGCCATCCGTTCCTATCAAAATTGCACGATCTATGTCATCTACGACCACACCCATTACGGTTGTACCATGGATCCTAGATAGACGAACGCAAAAAGTTAATCACACACTACTATCTCGGAGTACAATTACAAGTTACATACGACCTAAAAGGGCTTATTAAAACCATTAATTTAAATATCTAAAAAGTATCATTTCTACATGGTCAGAGTATACACAAATAACCTATCAGAAATAATATCATCCAAGAAATGGTACCACCTCGTGCTACTGAACTGCAGAAAAATACATCTTCACCCAAAAGACATAAACTCTGAGAATTAGAAGCCTGAATTTACCTTTGGAAATTTGCCTTTGGAATATCTTCTGAATACTCCATTTCATCGGAGTATCTCATCATCATTGCCCTTATTTCCATCCTTGGCATCAGCAGCTTTAGCCTTCTGAGCATGTGACAGAGCTTCTCTCACATGCAACCTCCACCTATTTATTTGGAAATAACCACAAAAAAATAAGAGATAATAAACTATATCCAACAATACCTCTATATCTGATAGAGATATGCTTATGCACGAAAGAGAGTTCAGTTTTATACTTCATCAGATGCATAAACGTACGCTTGTTCAAAACCCGAAGATTTTTGCATATCCTCTTGATCTGAAAAGAAAAATGAAACAGAATGAGATGAAATGGCACCAAAAACACCGCATCACTATGGTGAAAATTGACATAACATTATGGACCAGATAATTAGCATACACAGCATCCTTTACAGGAAATGAAATATCATCAGACACCAATACAGCTTTCAAATTCGGAATATCAGCTCAAGACTGGGTGATTTAAAAAATCAAAAAAACAGTACCCTTTTGGTAGTTAAACTATGATCCTTTAAAGATAAGCAAGCATCATCAACGAAGTGAGCATGCTTTTCAAGGACTTCAAGTGGAGTCTCGGACCACACAAATCTGAAGCCAAAACAACCGCTTCTTCTTCTTCTTCATCTTTAATAGAGAACAAATTCCTGGTAACAAGTAGACGGGGATTAATCTTTTCTGGGGCTTTATAATTTAAAGCCAGAATGTAGGTTTCTGCACAGATGTGGAAGTCGGTTTCGTCACGTGACTCTGCCAAATAACTGTCAGCAGACAAGTGTAAGAATCACATATATCTATCACGTAAAGGCAAAACTACAATACTAATAATAACAATATAAGGTAAGGAAGAGGAAACAAAGCCCTAACCTGCTCAAGACAGTAGAACGCATGGGATTGTAATCTTCTGCTCCGTGGAACATCTATTATTCAGGACATCAAAACAAAGTAATCAATACTCATCATACATACATAGCAATTCAACAAGGCTCTCAATACTTTCAGTATTATCAAAACAACTTAATTACAAAGCTCTAAAGTAACCAGCATCATCAACATCCTAATTAATACATACACTCCAACAGATTGTTTGTTGACACTAATGATGATACAGAACAGAAAAACATACCACACAATCTTCCTTGTGACATTAATTCATAAATTGATCACTCTTTAACATAAAAATAAAAAATAAAAAATCAGGTGTTGTATTGAAAAAGAAACTCATAATTACCTTGGTGACAAAAGTTCCACCCGGGTGATAAAAATTTAGTAGCGAGTTTAATTGATTTAGTAAGCAAAGATGCCTGATCCCAAGTAGTAGCGCTAGAATCAGAAGATAATCCACCACGCATTACAACATCAAAACCAGTAAAAACCATTTTCAGTCATATGTTTCCCAATAGTATCTCTGCACTCACTAGTGATATCTTCTTGTATTGAAATTGCGCCTAGAATAGGTGTAATCGGATGGAGATCAACACCAAGAACAAAACCTCCTTTTGAAATTCTAGCAACAGCGAGTTGCATCCAACCACTGCCAGCACATAGGTCTAATACAGATTTAATATCTTTACCTAGAAAACGGAATTCAGAATTTAAACTATTCAACGTCACTGCAGCTCTAACTTTTGCCTGAATCGGTTCATCTCGTCTTGTTTACCACTTTTTTTTTTGATGCCAAATAACTGATAGATTATTAAGATAAAACAGGTACATTATCTGCTAATAAGGGCCTTTCAATAATACTAGGAGGTTGATCAAACCATACCCTACTGACTCTATTTTCTCCCGTGAATTTTGCTAGTTTATCAGCGGGTTTATTACAAGTTCTAGGAATAAAACGACACTCCCAATGTGGGATACTTCTAAGACTATCTATGGCATCGAGCAGAATGTCTTCACTTTCCCAAACTATTACTGGCTCCTGCTTACTGATGTAGCTTTCAATCCTTTTTAGGTCAGTCTCCAAAACTACATGTGTGTATTGTAACTCTTTGCTCCATTTAGCAGCTTCAAAAAATGCCAAACATTCCGCCTGTTCTGAATCTTTCACTCCTGCATAGAACTTTGCATAGCTTCCTCTCCATTGCCCTGCAAAATCACGTAATATGAGAGCAATACCTGTTAGTTCAGTGGTTGCATCATAAGAGGCATCACAGTTTATAGTGAAAAGAAAATGCAGGTGGACTCCAATGTCTATGGGTTGTATGATGATGCATATCTGGAGTTTTCAGTCTCTGCTTTTCATTTAGACTTTCTATATAGGTAGCAAAGCTCATTTCTCTGCTAGCTACTGTTTGAGGATTGGCTTGCTTGTGTTGAAACTGTACTTCACATCTTTCTGTCCAGATTGTCCATGAGATTATCATAACTAAATTCAGCCATTTAGACTGTGAGTTATCATGTTTAGCTGATTGAATCCAGGCTTCAAAGAGTGTAGCTATATCAGTAAAGACCCCTGTCAGAACCCTCAAACCACCAGGTATGAGCATCCAGACAGCCCTTGAGAAAGGGCATGTAAATAAGACATGTAAAAGATCCTCATCGTGTTGTTTACAGAGAGGACAGGTTCTATTGATGTAGTTGCATGATCTGGAGAGTCTTTCATTTGTTGGTAGTATGTAAGAAAGGCATTTCCACCAGAAATGTTTGACTCTAGGCCATGTGTTGATATCCCATAAGTCCTTCCAATTTATATATGTGTGCTGAATTTTCATCGAAACTTCAGTATTACCCAGACTAATCTCATGGAGTTTGTTGTACGCAGATTTGAGTGTGAAGTCTCCATTTTTCGTCAGATTCCATATAAGCTTGTCTGCAACAGCTACTGGTACTCTCATTCTCAGAATAAGGTTGGCGATCGGCTTGAAAAGTTCTTGCACAATGGTAACGTTCCATTGTTTACCATTCTCAGTTAGCAGCTCTTTAACCCATATAAAATCTTCACTATTCTCTGCGCCTTGCTTAGGGGTTGGAGGTTCTGTCATGCCAGTAATCCAGTTATCTAACCATATCTTAATTTTGTCTCCTTTACCAAATCTCCAACGACTGTGAGACTTAATAAAAGGGATTTGTTTTTGTACTCCCTTCCAGGCCTAAGAACAATTTGGTTTAGGAATGGCATGAATCATACTGGTGCTTGGAAAATATTTGGCCTGCAAAGCTTTTACCCATGGTTCATCTGGATTGCTACATATTCTCCAGGCTGCTCTTATGAGAAGAGCTTTGTTGAGAATCTTTAGATCTCTAAAACCCTGTCCACCCAAATTCTTATGCAAACCAAGCCTTTTCCAAGAAGTAGTGTACGTTCCTCTCTTCTCTGTGAAACCCCACCAGAAGTCCCGTTGTAGAGAATCAATTTGCTTGATAGTTTCCACAGGTAGATGAAGACAACTCATAGTATAAGAAGGTATAATATTGGTTACCTCTCTTATCATTAATGATTTACAGCATTGCGACATAGATTCCCCATTCCATTTTGATAATATGCCTTTAACTCGATCCACCAGCCCTGTGAAGCAATCGATCTTCTTATTTCCAATGAGCAATGGGAGTCCCAAATACCTTTCATGAGAATTCATTCTAGGTACTTTCAGCCTTCTTGTCAGCAGTCTACAAAACCTCTGTGGAACATGAACACTATAAAAAATGTTGGATTTGTTAAAGTTTACTAATTAGCCAGAGGCTTGACCAAAAACCTTAACAATATCGAGTAGACTATTAACGTTATGCATATCTGCGTTTATGAACAAGAGGCAGTCGTCTGCGAAGAATAAATGGGAGATGGAAGGGGCGCCTGCAGTAATCTTTATACCTTAAATCTTACCATTTTGTTCTGCATGGATTAATTGTCGATAAAATGCTTTCATGACAATTATAAATAGGTAGGGTGATAACGGATCACCCTGCCTAATTCCCCGAGTTGGTTTATAAGCATGACACGGAGGGCCATTAAGAAGGATGGAGATCTGTGTAGTACTTATACACTGCATGATTAAATGGCACCATTCCTGGCTAAAACCCATTTGCTCCATAACATTCATGAGAAAAGACCACTCGATTCTGTCGAAAGCTTTCGACATATCGAGCTTTAAAGCCAAAGATTTGGAAGTCTCCTTTTTATTATTTGTTGTGTGCACTATCTCTTGAGCTAGATGAATATTATCTGATATTTGTCTTCCAGGAACATATGTTGCTTGAAGGGGAGAAATTATTTTCTTCATAACTTTCTTCATTCTTGACGCAAGTATCTTTGATATCAACTTATAAGATGTATTACAAAGAGCAATTGGACGCAAATCAGATGTGAACTGCTTGTTCTTTGTTTTTGGAATGAAAGTGACATTGTTGGCATTCAAGCTTTTGAGAATATACCCAGTTCTAAAGAACTTTTTACCATTTCTATCATATCACTGCCTACAACATCCCAGTGTGATTTAAAAAAACCAGGTGGAAATCCATCCATCCCTGGTGCTTTCCAAGGCTTCATGTCCTTTAGAGCTTTGAGAATTTCAGCATTATCAGGGATACGAGTTAAATCCATATTATCTGCGACTGTAATTACTTTCGGAATACATTGAAGGATAGACTCATTTCTTGCTGGTGAAGTAGTGGTATGCAAGGAGCTTTGTAATGGTTAACCATTAATTGTTCAAGTTCGGCTCTTGTGGTGCACCCAGTTCCCATTATTGTCTTTAAGGGCAGCCAATATTATTTCTGGATCGTCTTCTCGTTAGCATTTGTGTGGTGGTATTTGGTGTTTCTATCCATTTCAAGGTAGTATTCATCTCTAGCTTTTTGCCCCCAGAACTCGCTTTGAATTTGATGCCAATGCTCTATTTGGTTCTCCACTTGAATTATTTTATTGTTGGTATCATGGCTTGGAACTTCTTGCTGCACTGCCTCAAATTGTTGATGAAGTAAATAGATATTACTTTGGATATCCCCAAATTTTTCTCTATTCCATTTCGAAACATGTTTTCTTGTAGTGATCAGCTTAGTAGAAACTTGATACGCATATGACCCATTTACTGGTTTTTCCCATGCAGCTACGACTTCTGTCTTTATACTTTCATCCTTCTCATAGCATTGAAATATTTCTAGTTTCTTCTATTATCTCCATTAGAAGATGATATCTCCATCATGATTGGGCAATGGTCTGATCCCAATTGTGGGAGGTGAAAAAATTTTGCATCTAGAAAATGGATCATCCAGTCCCCATTTACAAGAGCTCTGTCAATCCTCGATCTTCTTACTCCAGTGCCATGAACATTACTGGACCATGTAAAAGATTTACCCACATAGCCAAGATCATCTAGACCTGCTTCATAGATTAATCTTGCATACGGTGCATCTCTTGAGGAAATAGCTACAGATTTAGAAGTATGAGAAGTACTTGAGAAATTATTGGTGATTCTTGCTTTGTCTTCATTATTAAATACCAAATTTAAGTCGCCAATAATCACCCATGGTTGTTGAATATATTGGCTTTGATCCTTGATATAATTCCATTGTATCTCCTTTTTATTGGGATATGAAGAACCATACATGCATGTTAATAAATACTCTGGTTTCGATGGGTCATCCTGCACAACACAGTTAATAATCCAAGACTCTGCATGCATGATTTTAAAACTAAAACCATCTTTCCATAGGAGTATTAATCCTCCCGAAGACCAACGAAGAAATAAGTTTCTTGTTAGGATATTTATAAGGTCTAATCAATTTCCTCATTTTATCCTCATCTATTTTGGCCTCAAATGAACATAATATCTGGGTTATAATGGTGCACTAAATATTTAAGATGGTCTCCGGTGGTCTTACTAGTGAACCCTTGACAATTTCATGCAATAACTCTCATGATTGTAGCATTGAAACAAACTTAACAGGAAAAATTATGCAGCTATGTTCTATGACTATATGACTATTATTATCAATAACCAATAAAGCAAAAACAAAATTAGGAATAAAATAGAGGAGATTGATTACCTCAATTGCATGACCCTCTTGATTTTGCATGGCACCAACTATTGTGTTTTCATTTCCAGTATCATTAGTAGATAAAGCAACTACATCCATCGTTCAGCATGAGTGTTTATTAAACCATCATCACTTACGACTCCTCAATGAGCAAAGCAAGAATAGGGCCACGAATTGAAGGATTTGACCCATTGGTTTGTATGACTTGGTTTCTAGCTCTTTTGGTGGTTCTATTTTCCTCAGCTTCATCTGCTATGATAGTTTCTTTGTCAACCTGAACAAAGTCATCATCCATATCTTCCTTGTCTTCAATCTATTTTTCTCATGACATTCTTCTTGGATAGACAAGTGCGCTTCATATTCTTCCTCGAGTCATGGCTCTTTCCTTCAACTGTTCAACTACTTCCTTACACATCTCTTCATTATGATCAATGGTATAGCACTCCTCACAAAGACTATGAGGTTGCTTTACCCAATGATATCTTATCCAGACAGGAGGTTCTCTGAGTTAGAGTTCCACCATTCTCCTCTTTTAAGAGGATTCTTTAGATCTATATCCACACGTGCGGTGATCATGTTCCCGGATCGTGGCTGCGGTTTTCGGTTCGGTAGAGATTTTTTGCTAAAAATCTTCTATGGCCTCAGTTACCACAGCAACATGATGATGTTCTAATAGTAAACCCTTGAATTGAACATTCTAGGCTTGCTTTGAAAACACATAGTCTTTGTAGGCTATTTTTGTTGTGTATTCTGCATAGTAAGTAGGCTCTTTTGTACATTCTATGGTATCTTTTTTACTACATCCTTCATATCTTTCTGTGAGTTAAATTTGAAAACAAAAAGATATTTTCCTACTACCTTCATCTCCCTTTTCTTATAGTTTTTCCACAGGATATTCAGTTAATCCTTGATTGTTGAAGTTTCGATTTCATCATCTTCAGTGATTAACTTGCTGATCAAGCTATTGGCCCATGCATCAGCGGCTTCATGCAAATGTTTGGTTGAACCAATGGCACTCCTGGTACTTTTTAAGGTAGTAAATTTCATTTGTTCAGTGATGTTGCTAAGGCTGCTATTACTCTCAGACTCCATTGAAGCAACGCGACTTTTCTCTGTTTTAGGTTTAGGGTAAACTGCAAAGTTCTCAGTTTTCCGGGATTTATCATATCCTTTATAGTGAGAAGATAATAAAGTAAAAGATATGTTCATATTATGTTTCCTAATATTTGACCAAGAATAATTCAAAGAAAGGAAAGTGTAGGTTCTATGGGAAAATGGTTGGTTATACTCCGAAAAATAATGGATTTTGCTGGAATTATGGGACCTAAATGGCGGAAAACCAAATTTTTGAATATGATGAAAATGGATATGGATTGGTAAATGACTCAGTTGATGAACTATAGAATTCATGGCTTCAAATATTTGATCTGGGGTGTGATAATGGTTCTCATATTGAGGGATACTCGTTGCTGGTGTAATGTTTTTCAGCAAAAATGCTTGATATTGTTGAGTTGCTATAGGATATAGCCAAGTTTGACAAAAATGTCGATATAATGATGCTGAAATGTAACACAAAGTTCAATCTTTGAAAGGATCCATCCTAATCAAGAAGGGCTTGCAAAAGAAATTAGTTCTCCATTAAAATAAATCAAAAGATGAGGAAGATAAACAAGGTAAGGAATCAATAATGCATAAAGAAAAACAAACTAAAAGAAAAAACTTGTAAACTAAAACAGATAACAAGATTTAGAACATAAACTTGGGAAAATCTAAATGAATAAAGGGAAAACTTAAAGGATTCATCAAAATAAAGTTGGAATCGTCTTAAAAAATCATGAAGAAATCAAAACATAGCATCAGAAATCAATGATTACAAATACAGAGTTAACTCATCAATCTCCCGATTTGCAGAGCGTGGATATCTAACTTCATTTAGATCCTTATTTGTGGGGTTATATATATGTAGCAATAAGAATAGTGATTTTCCCATGAACCATCTCCAGTAGTGTGGGGTGTTAGTTTTAGGATTTGTTTTTTTTTTTTGGATAAAGATTAATATGATTCTTTTTTTCCTATTGGTTTAGAAAAATTTATTTAATAATAATAATTAAAAAACTAGTCAAAAAGATGACATGGAGGTCATTCCCAAGGTCTAAATAAGACTTTCTCTAAGACCTTCTCACAGTTGATGGTAGTTTTTAGCTTAGGAATAAAATCGTGGCCCGTACATCGACATGATGTCACTATGACCAATAGCGTATTTATTGAATCAATCAGCATATTTACGTAAGAATTACTAGGGTACCTTTTTTTTATACATGTGTCATGTTCCACGACAGAACCCTTAGTATTAACTGACATCACCTATGTATACACCTAACCTTAATTCTCCCACCGTGCCAATGGCAAACCATGCCGACCACGTCTGCGCCAAGGCATTCCAACCATGCCGGCCGCACCCCGTGCCAATGGCAAACCATGCCATCCACGTCTGCGCGCCAAGGCATGCCAACCATGCCAGCCGCACCACCGTGCTAATGTCAAACCATGCCGACCCACGTCTGCGCCAAGGCATGCCAACCATGCCACCATGCATAGCGCCAATGGCAAACCATGCCAGCCACATCTGCGCCAAGGCATGCCAACCATGCCCGGCGCCTCGACCCAGCGCCAATGGCAAACCATGCCCGGCCACGTCTACTGCCAAGGCATGCCAACCGGGACAAACCATACCAATGGCAAACCATGCCGGCCACGTCTGCGCCAAGGCATGCCAACCAGGCCAGCCGCACCACCGTGCCAATGACAAACCATGCCCGCCACGTCTCTGCGCCAAGGCATGCCAACCATGCCAGTCGCACCACCGTGCCAATGGAAAACCATGCCCGCCGCGTCTGCTGCGCCAAGGCATGCCAACCATACCAGCCGCACCACTCAGTGCCAATGGCAAACCATGCCAGCCACGTCTCTGCGCCAGGCATGCCAACCATGCCCGGCCGCACCACCGTGCCAATGGCAAACCATGCCCGCCCACATCTCTGCAAGGCATACAAACCATGTCGGCCGCACCACCGTGCCAATGGCAAACCATGCCCGACCACGTCTCTGAGCCAAGGCATGCCAACCATGCCAGCTGATAGACACATTTTTGTGTCTAATTTGATCTCAATACGATATATTGTTGGCACTCGATTTTGTTTTAATTTTGGTGTTTATGTGTTTGTAGGTATTTTGGGCAATAAACATTTTCGAAAAATCGGCTCGAAAAGTTGTCTAAAGCACCCGGAGGACACGTGCTATTCGGAATCTCAATGTAGGATAAGGGGCACCTCAATTACTAAGGGACACCCACATGATATTCGCACCCAAGCGCTGGATAAGGGGCAACCTCATCACCTTCGTTTGAAAATAATTGGCGTGAAAAAAAGAGTTCGTCCCTGGCAGTTTAGGGTTCGAGAATTCAAGGTGTTTTAATGAGACTCAATCGCTGAAACTTATTGGATGGACCTTTTTGAGCGTAACAGGCGTGGTATGGTTGATTTCTTCAGCTAAAATTGGCCGGAATTTCCGCGAGAGGGAAAACAGGGCAACACACACACCGGAGGAGATATTCACAGGATTTCGCGAGCAACATAGGTGTTTGCACGTATCTGGAAGACCCTAACAACTATGTGGAGTGTGGAGGAGTTAAATATGGCAATTTGGCAGCTTTATATCGCGTGGAGAAATCAAAAATCGAGATTATTTCCTAAAACAGACCGTGAAGAATATTGTCGAGTAATGAAGAATTATATGAAGTTATGGCGAGATATTTCGGGGCCGTGGGTTATAAATAGTTGTTGAGATAGCATAAAGGGGTTATGGATAGTTTGGGATAGTTTAGAGCATCACATAGGCGCAAAATCAACAACCAGGAAAAATTGTTTCTGCTGGTGTAGTGAAGAACACGAAGAACATAAAACCACTTCAAACAATCGTTCATGCTACTGTTGAATGCGATAGTTCGGGCAACGATCTTACATGTTATAACACCAAATGACACTTTCTTTATATCGATCTCAGGAATGATGTTTTGCAACAATTATAAGCGTTGCAAACACCCGGTTTTAATCATTTTCTCTATATTTCATCTTTTTAACACCTATTTGATCAATGAAATTAATTTTTGAGCGTGTTTCCATGATGAAGAGCTAAACCTATCCTCCGGGGCGATGGAGGAAGCCATTCTTCCAAAAGTTATGTGGTAAAATTTATTTAAATTTACTTATGCAATTCTTTTATGATTATTTGCACCGAATGAAAATTGAGTAAATGATTTTTATTAATTACTTGTGTTTTCTCTTGATGAAGTATGCTTAGTTTAGGGCTTTTGATACTTCATGCTTGCGATTAACAATTGATGTTTTGAGAATCTAATTTAGGCAATGATTAGAATCACAATTTCTTTTGATTGGAGTTATATTGTCTAGAATTGCATGATAAACATTAACATTAAATCACATGAATTTTTGGTGAATGGTGAAATCCCCGAACCCCGGTCTCTCTAATATAGTAAGTTTTAATTTGCTTAGTCTTAAAATTTAAATCTAAAAGCACAGTCTTCACAAGTCTCAACGAACCTATTACTACAACATCATTGAAAATAACCACCAATTTTTGGCGCCGCCGACGCGGACTTGTCTTTAGGCTAGAGTTTTTAGATTTATTTTTTTTAGGTTTTTATTTATTTGTTCTACTTTACGTTTTTGGGTTTTTGTCTTTTACTACGATTTTGGAATTTGGAGCGAAGAAAAATTTGCCAAAAAGCTTTCGGTGAATACTTAAGGATTTGGAGTTAAAGACAAATCGAAAGGAGCGAAAGAAGAAGATTTTTTTTTATTATTTTAAAAAAAGAGAAAAAAAAAAAAGAGGCATTTTTATTTTTTTTGTATATTTTTATATTTTTTAGACTTTCCTTTTCTTTTACTTTTGGACTTGGACATTTAGACATTCTTTTATTTTTAAACCCTACGGAAGGGTAGTATAAATATAAACCAAGAGAAGGACGCTGACATATATCGCCTCGGCCCCTTGGGTTCGTACACGACATTGGAGTCGTGGCCCCGAGTCGACTACAACGGTTCATCCCCCGTCCGGAACGGGAGGTAAGTTTGTCGAAACACTCGTGAATCCCGTCAATGAGTTCCGTATTCCTTCGTTTGCATATATGTCGAGGAACCGAATACGGCTGCTTTAATTTCCTAGTAAAGGGCAAGGCCTGGCCATACAAGATAACGGTTCGGATTTCATCACCGTTCTCTTCTTGCCCGCCTTAGGAAAACAATACTTAACGCGAACCTAAGCTTTAAAATTTGGAATAGAACGAGACCTATAGGGTAACGAGCTTAATAGGAAAGTCGTTCGAAAAATATTGGTTACTCTTTTGAGCATACTTCGAAGTTCATGATGGTTTCGTGAGTTGAATGCGTGATCGCGCGCCTTGTAATGCGGTGAGGCCTTGGGTATCAAAGCACCACGCAGCTCCCTCGCCTCTATTCAACTTACTTTAACTCTGGATTGATTCCCGAGAGGTTTGCTTTCATTGTAACGAGTTCCTTTTCGAAAGATTAGAAGTGGTCTAGAAATAATCTAAGTGGATCCATCATGCTTTTTGTTTGCTAGAAATCATTAGGTTTGTCTGTGGTGGAGCCGACCTTGTTTGTGTTTGCATAGAACTTCTCTTCCTTTTTAGGATTTTTCTTTTTCTTTTGTTTTTCTAGTGTATGCCCGAGGTTATTAGAGAGCGGGCTTGGAAAAGAGACGATCTAGGTCGATTGATTAGTGAAAAACCTATTAATTCTTCTTGTGGAAGCGGGAGCTCAAACTCTTCTTTTGAGAGCCCCGTTTTTTGAAAACTTTAGCTTTGAGAATTTATCTCTTCGTGAGGAAAGTACCCTAGTACTTCAAATTGTGCAACATGGCTACTTTGAAAGATTACATGTTCCCAAACTAGGACCAACCGAGCTTCGTGTATTAAATTGCCGGTAATACGGCTAACTTTGAGATAAACCTAGTATTCTTCGATGATTCCTATATTCTTAGGAAAAGATGATGAGAACCCTTATTTTCATATTAGGGACTTTGAGGAAATTTGTGGACGGTTAGAATAAATGACCTTACTGATGAAGTTTTGAAACTTAAGATGTTCCCCCTTTTCCTTGAAAGATAAAGCCAAGACCCAGCTAAACAACCTACCATCTCGAATCCATTGAAACATGGCAGAACTTATTGCTTTCTATATGAAATTCTACCCTAAGCATAAAACTCAAATGTTAGACAGAGAATTAGTTCCGGTGTGCAACAAGAGGGAGAGTCTCTTTATAGGTTTTTAGAGAGATTCAATGATCTCCTATACCAAGTGTCTCACCATGGATTTGATAAGATGAAACTCGTAGAGATTATTTATGATGGTTTAGACTATTCGACCAAAGCCATGGTCGAGTCTTGTGCCTCAGTGAGTTCACTAGTAAAAGTGCCGAGGATGCCTTTACCTTCTTAGGAGTTTTTGCTGAGAAATCCCAACAGTGGGAGTCTTGTGTTGACCCCCCCTAAAAGACTCTTGGTTAATAGAAGTAGCACTAATATGGTAGATACACGTTTTGCGTCAGATGCTAAGTTCTTTGCTTTGTCTAGAAGGTTAGAAGCTTTGGAAATGGGTCACTCTAAAATAGGTCCCTTGTTGAACCTAATAGAGCCTCTCAAGTCTCTAGTTATGGAATAGAGCCCGATAACTCATTTTGGGAAGGTCAGGTTAGTGAAGATCAAGCTCATGCTGTCTATAACAATGCTAGGTTTGAGAAACATCAGAAGTTTGACCCATACTCGAGACCTACAACCCTGTTGGAGAAACCATCCTAATTTTTTCTTGGTCTATGGGCGAATCAAGGTCGATCCTAGTAATTCTCAAATTCCTAGGTTTTGGTTATACTCAACCTTCGAGTCAACCCTGGGAGAACCCTTTGATAAAAAGATCAAGTTTGTAAGAGACTCTCGCCGTTTATTAAAAGCTATGAAAAGATCAACCAAATGGTTGCGCAAGGGATAGAAGAAAGTAAGAGCATAGGTTATGCCAACTCTCTGCCTTTCCGAGTTGAAAACCCAGTTAGTCGATAAATGAGTCTCGAGGGAAAAAGGTAAGTTTCCTAGTCAAACTCAACCCAATCCTGTGGGGTCCATCAAATATCTTTAGTTGTTGAGGAATCATCAAACCATGTGAACTCGATAAAAAACCCTTAGGAGCGGTAAAACCAGACAATAAGGTAGCCATGCCTAGTGGATATATTGTAGTTCCACCTTCTACTTACCAAGAGGAACCCGTAGCCGAGAAAACCTAAAACAATCCCTAAGGAGTCCCAAGAAATTCCCGATAGGGGGACTACCTTTGTGCCTAGAGCCCCATATCCGCAATTATTAGCCCCAACGAAGAAGGAGTTGACATTCAAGGAGATAATGGAAATATTTAAACAAAGAACATCAATATTCCGTTATTAGAAGCAATCAGCATGCACCTTATGCCAAGTTCCTTAAAGATCTTTGTACACGAAAGCGTAAGATTAATGTCCAAAAGAAAGCCTTTTTAGTCGGTCAAGTAAGTTCCATTCTTCCGAACCAAACACCCCCTAAGTATAAGGATCCTTGGATGCCCCACCATTTCTTGTGCGATTGGTAATCACATGGTCGATAAAGCTTTACTTGACTAAGGAGCTAGTGTTAACTTACTCCCATATCATTATACACCATCTAGGTCTTGGTAAGTTGAAACCGACTAAAATGACACTACAATTATCCGATAGGTCTGTAAAAGTCCCTCGTGGTGTCATAGAGATGTTTTTGATTGAGGTTGATAAGTTTATTTATCCTAATTGGGATTTCGTTGTTCTAGACACCCAACCTGTTCAAGACCCAAATGCTCAAATCCCGGATTCTAGGTCACCCATTTTAGCCACAAATATCATCAATTGTGGGACCGGGCTTATGAACATATCCTTTGGTAATATGACCACTGAACTAAATGTCTTTAATGTTACTAGACAACCTTCGAGAATGATGATTTAGAAGAAGTGAATATGATTAGCACTTTAGTTCAGGATTTAGTTGAGGTAATTGGCATGAAAATTTAGGAGATTCTTTAGATGATGAATTTGAGAAACCATTCTCTCGAGACCAAATGTGTGATCAATCTTTCAAGAAGCCCTTGAGTATTTTAAAGACTCTACGGACCTTAAATCCGTGCAATAGTGTTAGGTCTTTCTCGAGAATAATGATGAACCTAAGTTTGGGGGGTAGAGAACTAGAAGAATCTCTTGATTATTTTAAGGACTCTGAAGATCCGGAAATTCAAGCAATAGTTAGAGGTTTGTCTATGAGTAGTGAAATCCCTAAGTTTGGGGGTAGTGATGGTTCTTGTGATTGTCACAAATCCTAATTAGAGTCTCTAACTTGGGACTCGAGCCATGTGTGTCTCATGATATTACTCGAGTCTATTCAGACTCAGCAACCCGATCCTCCTGATACTGTCCAGGAGGTAACCCAGGCGTTAGAGACCCATTTTTCGGATGAACCTATTTATCGAGACACACATATGAAGTTCAATAACGCGCCCCATAAACCCAAACTTGTTTTGATGATACCTTAGATGAGAATGTGCTCTTCTATTCATTCTTCTCAACCAGTGCGCTTTCCGATATTGGTGTTAGCTCTATTTGTTCTTAAGGACCCACAACTATTTCGGCTATTGGTGTATGACTTTGGAAGGTGAAGATCCTTTTTGAGGTATTTGATGTCCGCCAAGACTTTAAACTTAGCACTCCTTGGGAGGTATCCCTTGCTCGTGCAACACGATAATATTTTTCCTCATTTCCTTCTAGTGGTAACGGTTTCTCCTTGTTCATGTTTTTAATTTCATCTTTAGAACATTGAGGACAATGTTAGATTTAAGTTTTGGGGTATGGGAGAAACTTTTTAGTTGCAATAAATAAAACTCCAGAGCCTAGAAATTTATGTTTATTAAGGATGGCACTAACCAATCTAATTGGATGGAAGCATATTGGTTATAGGAGTTGAGGAACCAATCGATTAGATGGAAAACATCTAAAGAGACTATTCATAAAAGCACAGAGCTCAGGTGTTTAGAATTAAAAAATGGTAGTTTCTCCATATCCTGTGATGGAAACATCGAAAGAATCCTGATCACTTTTTTTTTTTTACCATTGATAGGGTGAAATAGAGTGATTGAGATACCCAAAAAAAAAAAAAAAAAAAAAAAAAAAAAAAAAAAAACCACCATCGACCAACCGTAATAAATTCAATAAAGTCGACCACCGGAGCCCTTGCATATGCCGCTTGTGTTGACCTTAGAGTTAGGATTATCGACCACCGGTCCCCTTGTATATGCCGGTTGGGTTGATATTAGTCGACCGTGTATCTCAAACCATTAGGATAGGTTCACCTTAGTTAATATCAAAATCATCTTCTCTACATCCATCTTCTTCATCTTTCCATGTGAGTGGTTGACTCCGGTTTATGATGTCCAGAAACTATATGAGTAGAGCTCTGTCACTTTATATGAATTTTAGTATGCTTGAGTGCAAACTCGTGTACAACAATTGGAATTTCGCATCGTGGTACTTCCTCCCCAGTAGTCAATAAGTATGCCAACCAAGGAGATTCTTTAGTGCCTTCCAAGGTTCTCGTAGATAGCTAGGGTCTGGAGTAAAGGTTTTGTGGGTACACCTCTCGGTAAACCCTCCGGGAGACAACACTCCGCTCGCTAGGGCCACCTAGCGGTTTAACGGCTTGCTGCACGTGCTAAGTGTAGTCATTTTATTTTCTAAAATAAATTTGCTCGAGGACTAACAAATAATAAGTTTGGGGGTATTTGATAGACACATTTTTGTGTCTAATTTGATCTCAATACTATATATTGTTGGAACTCGATTTTGTTTTAATTTTGGTGTTTTATGTGTTTGTAGGTATTTTTGGGCAATAAATATTTTTCGAAAAATCGGCTCGAAAAGTTGTCTAAAGCACCCCGAGAGGACACGTGTTATTCTGGACTCTCAATGTAGGATAGGGGCACCTCAATTACTAAGGGGCACCCACTAAGATATTCTCACCCAAGCAGCTGGATAAGGGGCAACCTCATCACCTTCGTTTGAAAATAATTTTTGGCGGGAAAAAAAGAGTTCTTCCCTGGCAGTTTAGGGTTCGAGAATTCAAGGTGTTTTAATGAGACTCAATCATTTGAAACTTATTGGATGGACCTTTTTAGCGTAATGGGCGTGGTGTGGTTGATTTCTTCAGCTAAAATTGGCTAGAATTTCCGCGAGAGGGAAAACAGGGCAACACACACACCGGAGGAGATATTCACAGGATTTCACGAGCAACAGAGGTGTTTGCACGTATCTGGAAGACCCTAACAACTATCTGGAGTGTGAAGGAGTTAAATATGGCAATTTGGCAGCTTTATATCGCGTAGAGAAATCAAAAATCGAGATTAATTCCTAAAACAGGCCGTGAAGAATATTGCCGAGTAATGAAGAATTATATGAAGTTATGGCGAGATATTTCGGGGCTTTTGGGTTATAAATAGTTGCTGAGATAGCATAGAGGGGTTATGGATAGTTTGGGATAGTTTAGAGCATCACAGAGGCGCAAAATCAACAACCAGGAAAAATTGTTTCTGCTGGTGTAGTGAAGAACACGAAAAACATAAGACTACTTCAAACAAATGTTCATGCTATTGATGAATGCGACAAGAACAATCTTACATGTTATAACACCACCGACACTTTCTTTATATCGATCTTCAGAATAGTGTTTTGCAACAATTATAAGCGTTGCAAACACCGGTTTTAATCATTTTCTCTATATTTCATCTTTGTAACACCTATTTGAGCAATGAAATCAACTTTTGAGCGTGTTTCCATGATGAAGAGCTAAACCTATCCTCCGAAGTATAGAGGAAGCCATTCTTCCAAAAGTTATGTGGTAAAATTTATTTAAATTTACTTATGCAATTCTTTTATGATTATTTGCACCTTAATGAAAATTGAGTAAATGATTTTTATTAATTACTTGTGTTTTCTCTGATGAAGTATGCTTAGTTTAGGGCTTTTGATACTTCATGCTTGCGATTAACAATTGATGTTTTGAGAATCTAATTTAGGCAATGATTAGAATCACAATTTCTTTTGATTGGAGTTATATTGTCTAGAATTGCATGATAAACATTAACATTAGATCACATGAATTTTGGTGAATGGTGAAATCCGAACCCTTGTCTCTCTAATATAGTAAGTTTTAATTTGCTTAGTCTTAAAATTTAAATCTAAAAGCACAACTTCTGAAGTCTCAACGAACCTATTACTACAACATCATTGAAAATAACCACCACAAGCTGCACCACCGTGCCAATGGAAAACCATGCCGCCTATTTCTCCACGCCAAAACGAAGGGTTGCAATAATCAAATCTGCTACCCTTCTCTTCGAGATGCATCTCGACCACTCAAGTTCGCCACTGACGATGGAAACTTGCGCCCAAAGCCGAAACACACGGTTTGCACCTAAACCCTAATTTAGCGCGCCTACTCTTTGACAAGGCCATGACTCAACGTCGGCCGCTAAAACGAAGGGTTGCAATAATCAATGGCTACCCTTCTCTTGAGATGCAGATCTCGACCACACAAGTTCGCCACCCGATGCATGACAACTTGCGTCCCAAAGCCAAAACACACGGTTTGCACCTAAACCCTAATGCAGCCCGCTACTCTTTGACAAAGCCATGCTCAACGCCGGTCACAAAACGAAGGGTTGCAATAATCAACAGCCTACCCTTCTCTTTGAGATGCAGATCTCGAACACACAAGCTCGCCACCTGACGCATGGAAACTTGCATCCCAAAGCCAAAACACACGGTTTGTACCTAAACCCCAATTTGGCCGCTCCTACTCTTTGACAAGGCCATGAATCAACGCTGGCTGCTACAAATGAAGGGTTGCAATAATCAACGGCTAACCTTCTATTTTATATGCAGATCTCGACCACACAAGTTCGCCACTTGACGCATGGAAACTTGCGGCCCAAAGCCAAAACACACGGTTTGCACCTAAACCCTAATTTGGCCGCGCCTACTCTTTGACAAGGCCATGACTCAACGTTGGCTGCTACAAACGAAGGGTTGCAATAATCAAAGTCTACACTTCTCTTTGAGATGCAGATCTCGACCACACAAGTTCGCCACCTAACGCATGGCAACTTGCGGCCCAAAGCCAAAACACACGGTTTGCACCTAAACCCTAATTTGGCCGCGCCTACTCTTTGAAAAAGCCATGCTCAACGCTAGCTGCTAAAACGAAGGGTTGCAATAATCAACGGATACCCTTCTCTTCGAGATGCAGATCTCGGCCACACAAGTTCGCCACCTGATGCATGGCAACTTGCGGCCCAAAGCCAAAACACACGGTTTGCACCTAAACCCCAATTTGGCCGCGCCTACTCTTTGACAAGGCCATGACTCAACGCTGGCTGCTACAAACGAAGGGTTGCAATAATCAACGGATACTCTTCTCTTTGAGATGCAGATCTCGACCACACAAGTTCGCCACTTGACGCATTGCAACTTGCGGCCCAAAGCCAAAACACACGGTTTGCACCTAAACCCTAATTTGGCCGTGCCTACTCTTTGATAAGGCCATGACCCAACGTTGGCTGCTTGATCGCTATCGTAAGCGACACAAATATAATTACACTTTCTTACTACTCAAAATATAAATATAGCAAGGGCAAGAAAGGATCGATCCCACAGAGAGGTCTAGGTTGTCAAATTGTTATGGTTTCCTATATAAAACACCCTAAGAATTTCGATTGTGTAAATAAAAATAAACAAAAAGCAAATAAAGTAACACGCAAATCAAGGATGTGAGATATTGGGTAAAGGTTTCATCTTCAATTGCAAACAAGTTTATGAATGTATGAATAGAATTCGTATTTAATCTCGCTATCATCAAAAGCCATAGAATACCTTATTGCAAGAATACTCCATAATTTCCAAAGTTATCAACACACACATTAGGGCTGCGTATGTGAAATCTACCTAAAGAATAACCTAACGCCTTGCGCTAATCAAGTTCAATTCCTAGGAGCATTAAGTTTGAGAAATAGGCTAATCAATGCAATTGTAATACATTGCGCAAAACAATTCAACAAAGGTCAATTTCTACATATGAATACAAGGATGTATCACTACAACCTAGAATCATATCATGCTACTAGTATTCAAGGTTATCGCTCGATGAAAACCCTAAAATAGCTATAGATATGGATGTGAGTTCAATCAATTCTAGACTCGACTAAACAAACATTCAATCATATTGCAATCCATCAATCATGCAATTATTATAACCCGTAGAAATCAAACGATAATATTGAGAGAAAACTAATTCATAAAAATCATAACTTGGTTGCAAAATCCAACTACATCTTCAACCAATAATAAAATTAAGTACTTGTGTTTTTGGAAATCATCATAAGAAGTTTAGAAGAACCTATCATGTGAAAACCCTCGAACAAAAGTAGAAGTCTCCTAATGGAGATATCTCTAGGTTTAGAAAAGAATTTTCTATTTATATGCTTTTCTCCCCATAAGGATACTTTCCCAAAATTAGGTTGATTCTTCTCAAAACCCGTCTCCAAGTTGGTCCACCAAGCCCAGGAGTGAAAAATATGTCTCTGGAATTTTGGGTCCAAAAGCGTCGCCGGATTGCTGACGTCATCGCCGAATCCGGTCCACTTGCGCCGAATCGTCAGCCGGAAAATTTGTCTCCGACCACCTTTTGTCTTGCCTCCGCCACGGTTGCACAAGACATTTTACACTTCCAGATCTCAACTCTCCATATCTCGCAATTCAAACATTCACAAAATACCACCAAACTCAATTCTCATTCCTTGCGAAAACGCACCCAAAAGCGTGACGCGTAGCTCATATGTCCGGCCGTCGACTCTTGCATCCGACTCATACCCCCCTCGCGATTCACTGAAATATTGCGATTCACGCTTTAACTTCCGCAATCCGACATCCCGGCTATGCTCACCGGCTTACCATTTTCACCGTTTTCGACTTGTTTATTGACTTTGAAATCCATTTCCTCACTTCCCTTTGCATTTAACTGCGGTCTCATTGCATCCATTCACTTCATGCCATAACTAGCAGCAACATTCTGCTCTAGCTTGATCTCCTGCCCGATTCCAGTTCCTCAATTCATTTCCCAAATCAACCCCCAATTTACTTCCAGTCACCATTGCCTCAACCAAGCGGCTCCACCGCCATTATTTGCAAATGCCATCAAACCGTAATTCCACCTCCTATTCATGGATTCATTCCCTGCTACAGCCACAGGTCTTGCATCATTCAGCTTACGATTCACTCCCATCTGGCACCTGCAATCTCCCATTTTTTTCAGTTCCGACCTGCACATACTAGCTTTCTCTTGCTTCTGCTCCAAACTAATCCCATCTCAGTCCTAGTAACACTAAACACCAGAGCCAGCTAATTGCCCACAGAGCACAACTGCGATGCATCACCACTCGCAATGCAATATGACCCTAACACAATCCCAGGGCCAGCACCGTTGCAACCCGGACTGCATTTCATGACCACCTCCATGTCTTCATAGCACCGCCAAGAAACCCACTTAGCTGTCATTCTCGCTATGCAGTCGCGACTCCACCAAAGTGCCTCGCCATTTCTTCGCTTCTCACTTGCAGATTGCGCACTTGATTTAGCTCACAGCCAACCAACATATCAACTTACTATTCTGCATTCTCGAATCGTTGATCGCACTTCTATTGCTTCACATGGCTCCACTAATGCTTTTTATCGCCTCATTGAGCTGCACCACTTGAGCTTCGGTTCCTATACCAAATTCAAACCATCCCATTACCTCCAAATTCATACATTCAACACAGAATACACAACAGCATCACTACGCCAGCTTGAACTGCAATTCTCCATACTCAGGCTCCAACTTCACAGCCATTAGTTCCACCACAAGCCGCATCATCTCCTATCACGGGCCGCAACTCCACCAGAGTCATTGCTTCAAATATCTTGCGTTGCACCAGTTGCGGCACACTTCACGGCTTCGGTGCAGTGCAGCTCGCCATAACCAAAGATCACCACCATCTCTTCCTTAGGTGCTCATCACTTTGCCAATTTCCTCTCAAATTTGAGTTTACAGACAACCCATTAATCTTTTCCGTTCATGGCTGCAAATCGATGGCGGCGAATAGTGGGTATTCTTCCATGTCTTCTCTTGCTTTAAGCTCACTCGAACCAACTCACTTGCACACCGCGAATGCCACCAATCGCCACAGAACCGCCAATTCCCGGCAAACCATCTACGAACTCAGCATACGGAAATTGCGTCTCACTGCGCCAGTTCGAGCTCATTGCAGCCAACACCAATATAATCCCAGTGCCTCCAAGTTCATCTCCATCTCAAGCTAAGTTCACAGCAGCCAACACAAAGTTGCACATTGCCGCAACCCAGCTCACCAATTCTGCAATACAGCCAACTGAAACCACAGCTTCTTGCTTGCAACTCCACTCAGCAGCAAACCAATTGAGCTCAACTGCACAACTTGAACCGAAGCTCAACCTCAGTACAGGCCAACCACCTGTGATGCTCATTTATATCCATATTGCACACAAAACAGGCTCCGTTGTTGAACAACACCAATCGCCACAACAACAGCCTCTATTTCATATCTACTGCCTAGCACCCCAGCTCACTTCTCCCTATAAGCATTCTCAGTTCATCATCACTTCAAACCCATTGCCTCCACCTGTACTTCTTCTCTCTTCCAACTTGGCGTGAACTAGCTTAGGCCTTTTTACAAGCACCATGTGTGCATTGTGCTAGTAATCCGAGATGAACTACACATTGATTTCTAAGACAGTTCTATCTCCTTCCTGCAAGCATACAAACACAACCCATTCATTTAAACATTCAACAGACTCAAATCCCTCCTTCAATCTCCTGTTCATAAGTCACAATCAATGACAATAGGTTCCTTCTTCCCTGTTTCTTGATCAGAATAGCGACTTCCTGTGCTCCTTCTTCCTTTCTTCTTCTCGGCTTCAGATAGGTATCTTGACCCATGGTAACAACCTTGGTGTTCTTTCATAATTTGATTCTAATCCTCCATCGATCTGTACCACAGCTCCAATCCGCACAGATATTCAGCCTCTGCAAATACATGAACCTAACTGCCTTTTGATTCTCAGTTTCATATCATGATTTCTTCCATTTCTGTTTCTCATAATCTCTCAGAAAGAATCACTGAATTTCACCTGTGAATTCTCTGCGTCTCCAGCTCTGAATTATGGAGCTGCCATGCCTTCTCTCTTTTTGAATTTGAGGCTGAGTGGTAGTGAAGTTGTCTGAGGAACACCCGACCTAATTAGGTCTGTCTGTACGGACTGGATATTGACATCCAGTGACTTGGATAAGAGCTGCCAAAGTGAGTTGTTAGCCTGTCAGTTTCAGTGAACTGACTGCCTATTTCCGCCCTTGCTCAATCGTCGGTCGCAGTGAACTGACAGCTCATTGCTCGCCTGTGAATTAATCCTTTTGCTCATTTTCACTCCAAATGGACCTTTTCGCCTTCTTTTGCTCCCAAGGACTCCCAAACACCTAGTAAACTCAAAAGCACACATAAGATACATAATTTACAAGAAAACTCGCAAAGAAAGCATAAATACTAGCTATTAAATACGGTGTATTCTACACCTATCAAATTCCCCCACACTTAGACTTTGCTAGTCCTCGAGCAAATCAAACAAAACAAAACTAAAACAAATACATACAACTCCGTGACGTCGAGGCTACGGTTAATTTTAGCATAAATAACAAGCCTTTAAACCCCTAGGTGTCCCTAGTGGACGAGTTATAGTCTCGTGAAGGTTTACAAGAGGTCTACCTACAAAACCTATATTCCAAACTCCGTCTATTCGTGACAAATCAATGAACGAATCCAAATTGACTACAGGAGGAGGTACCTTGCAAATTCAATTCAATTATTAGTAAATAAACTCTAATTAGATAGTCGAACAAGCCACAATACTTAAACTAACAAAACCACAATCACAATGAAAAGATTAAGAAGATGGATATAGATGTAGATGTTGGCGAATATTCACAAGTGTTCGATGTTTCCCATATCTGTCGAAGGTCACCGCTAAGATGAACCTAATCCTATTGGATTGAGCTATTTGGTTTGAATCCTACATCAACTCACCGGCATATACAAGGGAACCGGGGAAGTGACTTTATTCAACCAATATAAATTTTCTTATATGATTGGATCAAACCTGGATCCAATTTCTCTTTTTTTTTTTTTTTTTATTTTAGACGGCATGATTAGATCTTTTGGATCCAAGCGCATGCTTCTTGTCAAAGAAATACATGATAGTTGCCTTGGATCCTGCATTCCACGCTTGTTTAGGCGACGGAGACAGGGACTACGTTTCACACATACTGCTATTCCCAAGTGTCTTTTTATTCCGTTTTGGTCTAATTGGTCGGTCCTTTTTTTTTTTCTTTTCATATAATTTTTCATATTTTTTTTTCTTTTTTTCTAGTAACTCAATCACTCTATTTCATCCTAGCAAAGAACAACACGTCGATTTTTAGTGACCCACCAAAGCACTTAGAGAACAATAGATAAATATGGAAAAATAAAAATAGAATGTGATATGGTGATATTCCGAGATATGGTAACAACTATCATTTTAATTGTGATTTCTGAGCTATGTTCGTCCCTTTTAGTTAATTGGTTCTCAACTCCTGCATTCAAAATGGATCCATCCACTAATGGTGTCATCAAACTAAAATGCTCCCCCAGTTTAAACTTCAGATTTCCTCAGTTCAAAAAGCACAAATTTTTCGATTTTTGCAAATTTTTTGATTTTTTTTTTTTTTTCTATACATAAAACAAACTAAAACATATAAATGCTCCCCACACTTAAACTTTACATTGTCCTCAATGTAAAATTGAATCTTCCAAAGAGAGTTCAAGGTGGGAAATTAAAATGATATGCAAAAACAAAGAAAATAAAGATAAAAGCAAATGCATAAAAATAAAAAGATAAAGGTAAAAATACAAAACCGATGGGTTGCCTCCCACTAAGCGCTTGTTTTAAAGTCGACGGCCCGACTTAGCTTCTTGTAAGATTCATTCCCCATACACCAATAATCGGAAAAGTTGGGGATCCTTCCATAGAACCTGTTTTGCAAACACTAGCTTCACACAAATATTAGTAACATAAAGCAAAAGTGAAGCTATTGACCGATAAAAGCTTCCCCACACTTATTCTTGTCCACACATGGAAGTGTATAAAGAATATAGAAGTCGGGTACTTCCACGGTTTCTTGTTTCATAACCTGCATAGTATGAGAATCAAGTTTCTCTAATGGCGGAAAACGAGAAACAAAGTCATTCAACAATATTCTCAAGCACATACATTCAAACCAATAAGAGGTAAAGGAGAAGAAATAATAGGCAAAGGGTTAGATAAACCTTTCACAATCTCTTGTATCACGGAATCCTCTTCATCCTTGAAAACTCAAGTGAATTATTCACCTCTTGTATATCATGGTCCTCTATCAAACCTTGCAACCATTCTTCGTCGTTTCGCCTTAACCAAAGTATCGACATAAACATCATCATTACAATCATGCACAAGTTCAATTGGGTCTTCCACAATATTGGTCATAACGGTCTCATTCTCAACATATTCCTCCTTTGTTGTAAGGCACACACTCTTTTATGGATCCAAATTTTATCATAAGAAACTTTTTTAGAACACTCGAAAATGCATCATCATCAAGCTCCACCCTTTGAATAGGCTCTTGATCATTAGTAAGATCAATGCTTGAGTAATCTACACAAGTGTCAACATATTCCTCTTCATCTTCATCTTGATCCCAAAAAGACTCCTCTGAGATGTCACCATAAATTGTTTCAAGCAATGTATTTTCATAATCATCATCATCACTATCATAGTCAACATAAGATTGTTCCTCGCTGAATTTAGTGTTGTTAATCTCTAACTCATCCTTTTGAATAGGTGAATGATCATTATTACGATCAAGAGTTGAGTTAACTACACAAATATCAACAAAAGTCCCCGAAGGTTCGCCTTTTCAACATAATTATTTATTTCCTCCTTGTATTCTTCAATGCCTTGTCTTAAAGTGGAAACACCTTTTTGAAGCTCTTGGAGTGTTCCATCCAAATTCTGAATATAGTGTTCCATTTGTTGGTAAAACTCATTCGACATAGACAAAGTAGAATTACTTACCTCCATATTGTTAGGCCAATTATATTCCCTTTGAATGGGTGGATGATCATAACTACGATCGAAATTGGGCCAAACATACCATGAGCACATTCGGTCGATGAAATTGGTTCCACGCTTGGTTGTCTACAAATTGACTCCATGTTTGTCCATAAATTGCTGCATTTCATCTACCAAACTAGAGGAAAAATTATAAGGAAAACAACTATTCTCCCTCCTTGTGGTTGCTCACTTACATAACCACCATAAGAAGGTTGATATGTATGAGAATAACTCATAGGGTACGTGGAGTATTGATCATAGCCAAATGATTGGTTTTGATTATACTCCCCATAAGGGTGATAATTTTATATTGTTGAGGTTGAAAGTCGTATTGATTGCTCCAATATGCTCCTTCCATAGAAATAAGCACCAAATAAGATTCTCAAAACTCGGTTAAGAACCAAAAATAAGAAAAAGTAAAACAAAAAAATAAAAAAAAAAATAAGAAACCAAAAACAAACCAACAATCAAGCCTCCCCTAAACAACAGCGCCAAAATTTGATCGCTATCGTAAGCGACACAAATATAATTACACTTTCTTACTACTCAAAATATAAATATAGCAAGGGCAAGAAAGGATCGATCCTGAGAGAGGTCTAGGTTGTCAAATTGTTATGGTTTCCTATATAAAACACCCTAAGAATTTCGATTGTGTAAATAAAAATAAACAAAAAGCAAATAAAAGTAAACACGCAAATCAAGGATGTGAGATATTGGGTAAAGGTTTCATCTTCAATTGCAAACAAGTTTATGAATGTATGAATAGAATTCGTATTTAATCTCGCTATCATCAAAAGCCATAGAATACCTTATTGCAAGAATACTCCATAATTTCCAAAGTTATCAACACACACATTAGGGCTGCGTATGTGAAATCTACCTAAAGAATAACCTAACGCCTTGCGCTAATCAAGTTCAATTCCTAGGAGCATTAAGTTTCGTAAATAGGCTAATCAATGCAATTGTAATACATTGCGCAAACAATTCGAACAAAGGTCAATTTCTACATATGAATACAAGGATGTATCACTACAACCTAGAATCATATCATGCTACTAGTATTCAAGGTTATCGCTCGATGAAAACCCTAAAATAGCTATAGACATGGATGTGAGTTCAATCAATTCTAGACTCGACTAAACAAACATTCAATCATATTGCAATCCATCAATCATGCAATTATTATAACCCGTAGAAGTCAAACGATAATATTGAGAGAAAACTAATTCATAAAAATCATAACTTGGTTGCAAAATCCAACTACATCTTCAACCAATAATAAGATTAAGTACTTGTGTTTTTGGAAATCATCATAAGAAGTTTAGAAGAACCTATCATGTGAAAACCCTAGAACAAAGTAGAAGTCTCCTAATGGAGATATCTCTAGGTTTAGAAAAGAATTTTCTATTTATATGCTTTTCTCCCCATAAGGATACTTTCCCAAAATTAGGTTGATTCTTCTCAAAACCCGTCTCCAAGTTGGTCCACCAAGCCCAGGAGTGAAAAATATGTCTCTGGAATTTTGGGTCCAAAAGTGTCGCCGGATTGCTGACGTCATCGCCGGAATCCGGTCACTTGCGCCTAATCGTCATGGAAAATTTGTCTCCGACCACCTTTTGCCTCCGGCTATCAAGCTCACCACAAGACATTTTACACTTCCGACCGGCTCAACTCGCTTCTCTACGCAATTCAAACATTCACAAAATACCACCAAACTCAATTCTCATTCCTTGCGAAACGCACCCAAAAGCGTGACGCGTAGCTCATATGTCCGCCGTCGACTCTTGCATCCGACTCATACCCCCTCGCGATTCACTCAAATATTGCGATTCACGCTTTAACTTCCGCAATCCGACATCCCGGCTATGCTCACCGGCACCATTTTCACCCTTTTCGCACTGTTTTGTTTCGGCCCGACTTTGAAATCCATTTCCTCACTTCCCTTTCGCAGATTTAACTCCGGTCTCATTGCATCCATTCACTTCATGCCATAACTAGCAGCAACATTCTCGCTCTAGCTTGATCTCCTGCAGTTCCGATTCCTCAATTCATTTCCCAAATCAACCCCCAATTTACTTCCAAATCACCATTGCCTCAACCAAGCAAAATCCACTCGCCATTATTTGCAAATGCCATCAAACCGTAATTCCACCTCCTATTCATGGATTCATTCCCTGCTACTGACCCACGTGTCTTGCATCATTCGACTACGATTCACTCCCATCCGGCACCTGCAATCTCCCATTTTTTTCAGTTCCGACCTGCACATACTAGCTTTCTCTTGCTTCTGCTCCAAACTAATCCCATCTCAGTCCTAGTAACACTAAACACCAGAGCCAGCTAATTGCCCACAGAGCACAACTGCGATGCATCACCACCTCCGCAATGCAATATGACCCTAACACAATCCCGTGCCAAACCGTTGCAAATCTGACTCCGCATTTCATGACCACCTCCATGTCTTCATAGCACTGCCAAGAAACCCACTTAGCCTGTCATTCTCGCTATGCAGCCGCGACTCCACCAAAGCCTCGCCATTTCTTCGCTTCTCACTTGCGATTTGCGCACTTCAGATTTAGTCTGCAGGAGCCAACCAACATATCAACTTACTATTCTCGCATTCTCGGAATCGTGGATCGCACTTCTATTGCTTCACAGGCTCCACTAATGCTTTATCGCCTCATTGAGCCGCACCACTTGAGCTTCGGTTCCTATACCAAATTCAAACCATCCCATTACCTCCATTTCATACATTCAACACAGAATACACAACAGCATCACTACACCAGCTTGAACTGCAATTCTCCATACTCAGGCTCCAACTTCACAGCCATTAGTTCCACCACAAGCCGCATCATCTCCTATCACGGGCCGCAACTCCACCAGAGTCATTGCTTCAAATATCTTGCGTTGCACCAGTTGCGGCACACTTCACAGCTTCAGTGCAGCTGCAGCTCTGCCATAACCCAGCATCACCACCATCTCTTCCTTAGGTGCTCATCACTGCCAATTTCCCTCTGTAAATTTGAGTTTACAGACAACCCATTAATCTTTTCCGTTCATGGCTGCAAATCGATGGCGCAGCCAATAGCTGGTATTCTTCCATGTCTTCTCTCTCGCTTTAAGCTCACTCGAACCAACTCACTTGCACACCTGCAGAATGCCACCCGGAATCGCCACTGAATCGCGATTCCCGAAAAACCATCTCTCGAACACCGCATACCAAGAACGTCTCATCAAGCGCCAGATTCGAGCTCATTGCAGCAACACCAATATAATCCCGGTGCCTCCAAGTTCATCTCCATCTCAAGCTAAGTTCACGGCCCAACACAAAGTTGCACATTGCCGCAACCCACCACCAATTCTGTGCAATCTGACCAACTGAAACCACGACTTCTTGCTTGCAACTCCACTCAAGACAAACCAATTGAGCTCAACTGCACAACTTGAACCGAAGCTCAACCTCGATATGTGCCAACCACCTGTGATGCTCATTTATATCCATATTGCACACAAAAGCAGGCTCCGTTGTTGAACAACACCAATCGCCACAACAACAGCCTCTATTTCATATCTACTGCCTAGCACCCCAGCTCACTTCTCCCTATAAGCATTCTCAGTTCATCATCACTTCAAACCCATTGCCTCCACCTGTACTTCTTCTCTCTTCCAACTTGGCAGCAGAACTAGCTTAGGCCTTTTTACAAGCACCATGTGTGCATTGTGCTAGTAATCCAGAGATGAACTACACATTGATTTCTAAGACAGTTCTATCTCCTTCCCTGCAAGCATACAAACACAACCCATTCATTTAAACATTCAACAGACTCAAATCCCTCCTTCAATCTCCCTGTTCATAAGTCACAATCAATGACAATAGGTTCCTTCTTCCCTGTTTCTTGACTGTAATAGCGACTTCCCCGTGCTCCTTCTTCCTTTCTTCTTCTCGGCTTCAGATAGGTATCTTGACCCATGGTAAACAACCTTGGTGTTCTTTCATAATTTGATTCTAATCCTCCATCGATCCGTACCACGACTCCAATCCGCACGTATATTCAAATTTCTCCGCAAATACATGAACCCTAACTGCCTTTTGATTCTCAGTTTCATATCATGATTTCTTCCATTTCTGTTTCTCATAATCTCTCAGAAAGAATCACTGAATTTCACCTGTGAATTCTCTGCGTCTCCAGCTCTGAATTATGGAGCTGCCATGCCTTCTCTCTTTTTGAATTTGAGGCTGAGTGGTAGTGAAGTTGTCTGAGGAACACCCGACCTAATTAGGTCTCATGCCTGCAGACGGATCGGGATATTGACATCCAGTGACTTGGATAAGAGCTGCCAAAGTGAGTTGTTAGCTTTGTCGGTTTGATGAACCGATGCCTATTTCCGCCTTGCTCAATCGTCGGTCGCTGAACCGATGACTCATTGCTCGCCCGTGTGAATTAATCCTTTTGCTCATTTTCACTCCAAATGGACCTTTTCGCCTTCTTTTGCTCCCAAGGACTCCCAAACACCTAGTAAACTCAAAAGCACACATAAGATACATAATTTACAAGAAAACTCGCAAAGAAAGCATAAATACTAGCTATTAAATACGGTGTATTCTACACCTATCACTGCTTCAAATGAAGGGTTGCAATAATCAACGGCTACCCTTCTCTTTGAGATGCAGATCTCGACCACACAAGTTCGCTACCTGACGCATGGCAACTTGCGGCCCAAAGCCAAAACACATGGTTTGAACCTAAACCCTAATTTGGCCGTGCCTACTCTATGGCAAAGCCATGCTAAACGCTGGCTACTAAAACGGAGGGTTGAAATAATCAACGACTATCCTTCCCTCTGAGATGCGGATCTCGACCGTTCAAGTTCGCCACCTAACTTACGGCCCAAAGCCAATACATCACGGTTTGCATCTAAACTCCAAATTTGGCCGGGCCTATTCTTTGGCAAAGCCATGTCGACTCTACCATGGCCACCGGCATACCACCATGACACACGTAACTCCTTGCTACACGTTTTCCCATGAAAACACTCGAGACATCTAACACATGTCACAAACCGAGGGATGCTCATAAAGGGTATTGGTTTGGCGATTTTCAAATAAGTGCGGCGCACACTACGCCCGTTACATGAAAGTGTCATAAGAATGAGTCGGTTAGTAAATACAAGGAATAATGGTGAAACGCTCCTTTCATTATGGAACATCAATTCCGTGCGTACCCATTTATCACCTCCTTCCACTTTACTCAGCCGTTTCCATTTTCTACGAGACCAGAGTTCGTTATGTTACGACTTGTATCAATAGGTCTTATCTATTTCCACCAAACAATAAGTTTTGGGTCAGGAGCATACCACACTCAGAAACCATACTTGCTAGCTTTCCCATCTGTTAGCTTTCACTTTCTGATAAAAGTCAAGAAACTACTCTTCCAGAATCAACTATTCTGGTCTCAATACTCTCTTCGCTTCCCTCCCTAAAACCAACCCTTCTCCTTCACTTTGTGACCGAAGCAAGTATGGAACGACCATTCCTGGTTTAGGCCGGATTTGATCAGATTGATCTCTCGAATCTAAAGTACTCCCTTACAGTATATTGTTTAAGGTTTATACTCAGTTTCTCACCCACTCAAGAGAAATTACCGAAATCAGGAGAAACCGTTTTCACCCTCAAACAGATGCATAACAATAATGTAGTCTATAAAAGTTGATGGAAATCCAAGTTTCATAAATGAGGTTTTGATGAATCCCCAATCTAAGTTGTCATAGGCTTTCTGGATGTCTAGTTTGAGAGCTATTTTTGGGTCTTTGATGAGGTTTGAGGTTCTGATATGATGGAATAGTTCTCCAGCAATTGCTATGTTGTCGTGAATTGATCTTTGTGGAACAAAAGCACTTTGGAAAGGGCTTATTATAAAAGGGAGAAGGGGTCTAATTCAATTGACTAATTTTTTTGAAATAATTTTATATGTGACGTTACAGAGTCTTATGAGTCTGAACTGAGAAGGTTTTGAAGGATGGTCGACTTTAGGTATAAGTGTTATGTTCGTGTGATTCATTAGAGGATGCATATTTAAGTTATTAAAAAAACTCTGAACCATTGCTATCAATTGGGTGTGAGTTGTTTCCCAGAAAACTTTGAAAAACTTACTTGTATAGCCATATGGACCCGGAGCACTTTCAGAATTTATGGAGAAAAGGGCTTGTTTGATTTCCATTATAATTACTTCCTTCATAAGTAGGTCTGACTGTCTGGGATTTAATCTTGGTATGATATTTGTAAAGAGATCTTCATTAATTACTATAGGCAGCGTCGTATATTGTTGAGAGTAATGATCTAGAATGAGCTGAAAAACGTCTTCTTTTTTGTTAATCCAATTGTTTTGTGGGTCTTGTAGTTGTTGTATATTGTTATAGGCTCTGTGGATGGTATATTTAGTGTGGAAAAAGGTTGTGTTGAGATCGCATGATTGTAGCCATTGAATTCTAGATCTTTGTTGCAAGTATGTCGCATGACATTGTAGTAGTTCTACATGGTCTATTTTTAGTTGTTTTTCTTGATTCAGCCAATATCCCAGGTCGGATCCCGCTTGTGTTGCACATTGGTGTTGATCGTGTTTGATCTTGGTTGTTGATTTATTGATCATAGTTGGTAGGTGTCCAAAGGTTATTTTGTTCCATTCCAAGAGAGTTTGTCCGGTTGTTATGAGTTTGAGTTGGAGGTCAAGGGTAGGTTCAGTATCTTGTTGTTGCTCCCAAGACGATTCAACTACTTGCCTGAGTTGTGGATGAGAGAGTCATAGATGCTCAAATTTGTAATTTTTTGTTCCTCGCCAGTCCATTGCTTTCTATTGTAATAGTATTGGTGCGTGATCAGATGCTATTCTTGGATGATGAGTAACTGCTGCATGTGGATTTTCCGTCCTCCAATGTTGGGTAGACAGAGGTCTATCTAATCTTTCTAGAATGTTATCTTGCTCCATTTGGTTATTTGTCTAGGTGTAGGTGTCTTCTCAGAATCCCAGGTCAATAAAACCCATCTGGTCCATTAGAGTGAGGAGAGGTTGAGATTGAGCATATGTTACTTGTCTTCCTCCTTTTTTTTTCTGACTGATCAAGGACGTCATTGAAATCACCTAGTAATAACCAAGGTATGGATGGATTAATGTTGTGAAAGATTGTTGTAAATTCTTGCCAAAGAATTTTTCTCATATCGGGATGTGGTGGGCCACAGATACCCGTGGAGAACCATGGTTGTTTTGGAGGTGGTGGTGCAACTTTTATATGGATGTAGTTTTGAGAGTGAAATAATATTTGGATGTTTAGGTTGTCTTCCCACATTAATCATAGTCCGCCTCGTCTTCCAATTTTTGGGACGGTGAACCAATTATTGAATTGAAGGGTTTGTGATAATCTTCTCATGTGTTGCTCGTTAGCTAAAGTTTCAGAGAGAAATAATATGCTAGGTTTGTGTATAGAAACTAATCCTTTTAAGTGTTGAATAGATGATGAGAGGTTTATGCCTTGACAATTCCAAGCTAGAATAGTCATTGTGAGGTTATGATTACTAGTTTAATTGTTCTTTGCTGTAGGAGGGAAGAGTAGGGAGGCTAGGATGAAATGATTGTATAAGGTTTAAGCGGGCTTTAAGAGGAAAGGCCTGCAAAATGGAAACCTACGAAGATGGTCCTAGTGATAACTAAAAAATGAAATAAATCAGAGTGCATGAACAAGTTAAAAATATTGAGTTGAAAGGAGACAGTTGAAGAGCTTAAAGGGTTTAAATCATGTAAATGACCAGAAATTAGATGACTAAAAGTTCACATAAGAAAGAAGCCAAGAAGGTGTTTTCAAATTTAAAGTTAAGACTTTTATTATCTACCAAATTGAAACCTAATATTAATAGCAACAAAAGTTAACAATCAAGATGGAAATATACTGCAGAAATCAGATATAGATATAGGTATTGAGTTGATAGAAATCAGCAGATGAAAGGGATTTCTAAACCAAGTGAGCAAGCAAAAACAATTCAAGACAAGTTAAGTGCAAGTTCGTGAGAAATTTCAGAGCAAGTTCAGTGCAAAAGTATTTCAAAGACAAGTTCTAAGCGATTTAGAGATAGGTATTGAGTTAACTATTAGTGCAAGGTCAGATAACAAAACAAAAATAGAGATATGTATTGAGTTAGCATAATTTAGCGCTTAAAAGAGATCTCTAAAGCAAGTGAGCAGGCAATAAGCAGTTCAGTGCAATTTCAATGCAAGTTCAATGAAAAAAGCAGATCAGTGCAAGTTCTAAGCAATTTAGAGATATGTATTAAATTAACTATCAGAGCAAGTTCAGATCAAAAGCAGTTCAAAGGCATATTATTGAGGTAGTTATAGACAATTGAAACCAAAGAATCTAAGAGTAAAAACTATGGAGTTTATCTTAAGACAACAGTATATTAGAAGCTTATATATCAATATTGAACAGAGTAAGTAGATGCATACAAACAAGAACTATATATATGAAACATAAACCAAGTGATCAAGCAAAAAAGGTGGAAACCAAAAGCTTATAAAACCACCAGCTCAACCTAGGTACTAGTTGATAAAACTAGCAAGGATAATATACATATAAAGATGGATTATTGACAGAGTGAACCAAAAATTTAAGTGATATCCACCGCCATTGAATGTGTCTTTTGCTTTGGGTGTGTCGATCATGAAAATTTGTTGGTGTTGTCATTACTTATTGTCTACAATGTGGTTCATGAGTGACTGGCCGTGTAGAGCATTCTTCAATGAAGGCAGTGTTTAAGGTGCAGATGATGGAACTGATAGATGGTGTATATACTGATTGAACTATAGTGTCAGGCTTGAACCTTTTAGCCGGCTTGGAGACACTAGTCCACTGCTCATAGTCTTCATTAGTGACTAATCTTGTAATCTTTGGACCAGATGAAGAACCAATGCCCGTAATGTGAAGGAAAGCTTGTTGCTCAGGGTTGAATCTCTTTATGGTTGAGCTTCGTAGGTCAGTGTATGATATGAGCTCTGACGCCTCAGTGTCTGATACCAGGAATATTGAAGGACTGAAAGTCTGTTGTAAATCAGCAGGTTGAGATAGTGGTAGAGAGACCAGCTCATTGATTGGGTCTTCGAAATTGTTGTTTGATTCAACCAACCAAGCTTCAGAGATGGTTCTTGCAGAATATGAGGGTGATTCAGAGTTAAACCCTTCTTGCTGATACCCTTCTCCATCGAAGAATGAAATGGCAGACTTGTTTTGATCAGAGGATTCAGGGGAGCCAAAAGGGTTTGAGCCCTAGTCACTCCAATCAGGATCAGGGTCTTCAAAGTCCACATTGTGAATTATATCTTCATAATCATCATCATCATCATATTCTGGTTCAATAAAAGGCCCCAGAGCTTGTAGATTTGGTTGAAGTGGAACTGGTGTAGGAGCTTGAGGCAGCATATGATGGTGGTTGAGCAAGTATACATCAATGCAGTCTTGGTGTTCATGGACAAGTCTGTGACAGAAGCTGCAGAACAATCTGGGTAGCTCTTGATAAACAAATTCAATCCAGTTAGTAGTCATTCTATCATTAGGAGCAGTAGTACCAAATGGCAGTGGTTGAGAAATATCCATTCCGAGCCTTATTTCCATGGAGTTAAAACCATTGTAATGGTGAATAGGATCATCAAAAGCTATTAGTTCTCCAAAAACATGAGTGTTCTCCTTGAAATTAATGATTCTAGTCTTCTCAGGGTTAACTCAAAAATCTCAGAGGTTATTTTAAAGTTTTCAGGAAGTACAGAGAAGTTACAAGGATGAAATAAAAATGTGTTTCCATAAATCACCCTGGTTCCTTGCCTAAGAACATTAAATATCTCAAGACTGGATTCAAACTTAATCAGATAAAAGCCCCTACCAAGCTTGCTAACAGAAATCTCACCAAGCAGCTTCCATCTATATTTTAAAGCATTTCTTAAATAAAAGGAGTTTTTGTTCATTTTTGTTAAAAAAACAACGAACCAATTGATCTTGCCATTTCCTAATAGGAATATAGGCATTCCTAGCATGATAACCAAGAAAACTATTGAAAGAAACATCTCTAGAAACTCTGCTAAACATAGAGATAACAACATAAAATGATACAAAACAAACAATCAGAGCAAGTAAAAACAAGCAAGGAATTAGGGAGAAGAAGGAGAGAGGGATGAAGGCAAAGATATTTGTTGAGCAGTATTTATAGGTGAAATGGGTAAAGAGCAACTTGTTGTTAATTGATAAATGAAATTGAGAACATTGGTTTTGTGATAATTAGGTTTTGCAGAAAACATGGAGTTGTATTTGATGAGTTGATATTGGTTACAGTTAGAAAGGGCTCAGAATTACCTGGTTCAATCTCCTACTGCCACTTCAAAATCCTTATCTGCAATTGTGTATAAAAAAATGGTTCTGAGAAGACAACAAAAATATTAGGGGGTTGAACAGTGCTTCCTTGGAACTTGTAATGAAGACCCACTGTATTGAGGACCCGCTGTCTGAACAGAGAGGAGAATATTGAGGACCCGCTGTCTGAACAGAGAGGAGAAAGGTGAAAGCTCATAATGATGAAGTTCTTCAAGGAGACAGAATCAGAATTACTTTTGAGACCAAATCAGTTTCGTGTAGAAATAGCCATCCAATCAGTTAAATTTATTCTCCAGAGTTTATCATCTAGAATCAATTGAAAGCTAGAGGTGTCAAAGAGGCCAGGACAGCCCCGGCTGGTCTGACCAGGCCTCAGATAACCAGGCTAAAGCCTAGCCTGGCCAGTATTTTAAGTAGGTCAGGCCAGGCCCAGGCCTAAGACAGGCTCAGGCTGGGCTCGAGTTTACAGCCCTGTTGGCCAGTCAAAGCCTGGCCTGGTTTAGCCTGTTTAGATCGCACTAGCTGTTTAGTTAATTAAAAAGTGTACAAGTACACCGGGAGGTTCGAACCTGTATTCTGATGGCCACCATTAGGAAAAGTATTACACCAACTTTCCAAGCAAGTCGTTGTGATTGCTTATTGATATAAAAATGAAAATTTATTATAGATGATGGTAATTTATAAATGTTCATGTTCAATTAGTTTCCATTGTTTCCTTATTAAGTCCTTTAAAAGTTTAATTGGCATAATAAATGTTTGGAAAATTTATAGTAAGCATGGACTGCCATGCATGTTCTTTAATTTTTAATACGTATACTATAAGTGCGGAAATGTGTGAAAAAAATATAAATAGAAATTAATTGAAATAAAACTTGATATTTTAGTTGTTAAGAAAAGAACACGCAATTGGGGGATATAAAAAGTAATTGGGGGATATAGATTACTTCTCCCAACCCATGGTGTGTGTTAAGGGGTGATTTTTGGGTATGAAAATACTAAAATACCCTTTGGTTAATTAAAAAACATTATGAAAAGACCAGAATACCCTTTCTACTAAAACAATAAAATCAAAAAACCAAAACATATATCCCCCATTTCTAATTCAGTACCGGCACTGTTAGGGCTTTAGTTTCTGAAAAAAAAAATTCAGTGTTCTTCATCGTTCTTCGTCGATTAATCGTCGATTCAAAAATTTCTTCGTCGATTAACCAACCCGAATCATTAACAATGCCTCCACGAAAGAAACCAAATGCCCAATCGAACTCAACATCATCGATTGCTCAACAAAAACAGGCGGAAAGACTTGCTAAGATTGCTCAAGAGCAAGAACACGAAGAAGCAACGTTATCTGACGATCAACTACACAAATATATGGCTTCTGTGAGAAGGTAAGTCATTTAAAACTACTTTTTAGGTGTTTAAATCGATCTATGGCAATGGGTTCAGGTTAGAATCGCGAACCCTAACTCAAACAGTTGAGTTTCAGAGAGTACCGGCATTGAAATTTATATGAATACAGTGCCGGTTTATGAGTTCCGGCATTCAATCTAGGATGAATACAGAAGCACGGTTTACAACCCTGAATAACCAGACTGAATTTTCACTACAGGCATTCAATCTAGGATGAATACGGTCACGGTTTTGTAGTACCTAGACAGTTGTTTGATGATAATTCGTGTATGCCGGTAGTGGACTAAAAACATACAGAAGAGTTTATGAATTTGCCACCAGTACCGGCATTGTTTTTTGGATTCATTCCATGCCGGTGTCCACTACCGGCATTCGTTTCTAATATTTCGAGCATGCCGGTAGTACTCTTAAAACATACAGGAGAGTGTATGAATTTGTCACTAGTACCGGCATAGATTTTTGGTTTCTTTACATGCCGGTTATTTGTACCGGCGTTGTTTTTAAATAATTAGAGAATGCCGGTAGTGGACTTAAAACATACGGAACATTGTCAACAATGCGGCGTAGATTTTAGGTTTCATTTGTATGCCGGTAGTTGGTACAGCACTATCGATCGATCAATGTGTAACTTGGGAACATTGTACCTGGCGTGGTCTAGTTTAAAGTATTCAATGCGGTACTAAACTCGAAGGTGAGTTGTCTTATATTCATTGCTTTCCGTGTGCTTACGATATAGGTCAAAAGCAAAGGAAGCCAACAAAAGAAAAAATAAAGATGTTGTCACTAAGAGAAGAAGGAGGGACGGTCTTGATACTCCTCGCCTGCCTCCTCGAGGGAAAGATGAAGGTCGTAAGATACGTTTGGGGGCTGGTACAAGAGGGATAATTTGGGAGAGTGGTAGTGACCGTAGTCGACTTGCAAATCGTGAGCAGGATGATCAAGATGAACCAAGATGAAGAGGAAAGTCAATTATCAAGCCAAAGCGAAGTTGGTGGCCCAAGTCAACAACCAACACAAGACAATGGCAAGAAGGGAAGGGCAACGTCAAAGTGAAAGTTAAGGGTTCTCACCTTCCTCACATTGATGACATGATTCCTGACCTTGATCGTGGTAGAATTTGGGGCGAAGCTCCGGAACCAAAAATACTATTTGGATACAAGGACTCGTGGGCTCGTACTATCTATCAAACCTATGTAAGCATTTTCTATCTTGTACATATGTATTGTTGTGTATTTATGTAAAATCTCTTAATTGTATTGTCTCTCTTAATTGTAGGATCATAAGAAGGCTGTGCGTGTTTGCCGAAACCAAGCCGCGGATGGTTGGGACTTGTCCGGAATGTGAAGAGGTCCAAACAATAGTAAAGGATTCTGGTCTATATGCTTTGGTTGAAAATTATGTGAAGCCTCGATTACATTCTTGTCAATTGCTTCACGAAAGGTATCATGGTGAAACCGATACCATGCACTTCCCTTTTGGGGAGATGACCTTCATCCCTGAAGATGCTCAGAACATTCTAGGCTTGAATGTTATCGGCAAATCAATTGCAGAAAGAGTTGAGTCTCTAGACCTAGAATGGTCGAAGTTGCACTGTCTGACTAACAAGCTATTTGGTTGGGACTACAAAACTTATGTGGAGAGCTTTTATGAATCCACGTCTGGTAAGACAAAGACAATCAAGTTGACGCTGCTTAAGAAGAATTTTGAAAAGACAAAGAAAAGAAGTTTGGAGGATGGATGGGACCCTAAACAAATTCGTTATCTTTCGTTGCTTACCTATTGTACATCTTGGGCACTAGGGTATTCCACGACACCAATGGCAACGGGTTAGTGCGAACTACCTTCGATACTTGGATCCGTTGGAAGATGTCTATGGATATTCTTGGGGCACCGCGAGTAATGGCACATTTGATGATGGAGATGAGAAGGGCCTCTAAGGCTAAAACCAACCAATTTGTCGGGAATTTCACTCTCTACTGCAGTAAATTTGTTCTTAAACTTATGTTATTGTGTATATTGTTCATATGTACTCTTATCGTGAACTTAGAAACAAAACTTATTGCTTCACATTGGAATAGGTGTGGGCTTATGAACACTTCCCAACCTTGTTCAAGGCCTACCCCTCCTTGAAGATCATAGATCTTCCGAACCCGATACGCCTCTAGCTAAGAGATACGAGTTCAACAAAGACTCCAAAGCCCGAACATGGGTCGACCGATCGATATGAGATTGGCTTTGGACGCAATGAGTACCAAAGATGTTGTGTTCGACCCTTACAAGGAGGCTAGAGGAAACCCGTCGAGGTTTTGAGGTTTATTAACGTTGCATTTTACCATGGGCCGTTGTTCCACCCAAAAGGATACGTTATGGCTAATCCTACGCGTGTGATGCGTCAACTTGGATATAAGCAATTAGCACTTTTCCAGACGGCCTCTTTTCAATGTTTTGATCTCGACCTTTCTCGGTGTTATTCAACTCCAAATCGGTTGCATGTAGAGTATGATCCGAAACCGGACCCAACAGATTGGAGGGATAGGGAACCACGTCGTTTGGTAGATATTTGTCAGTGGGAAAAGTTGGAGATTGCTGAAAACGGTGATGAAGTTGATGCCGATTACATGGAAGAGTACCTGGAATGGTCACATCCTTATGTCGTCCGCCGGATGACGTCCAAGTTCCTCCCGAGAAAAACCCTCCAGCCCAACTCCCGCACAGGCACCACCTACGATGACCCAACTTAATAACACCGTTGGATTGCTTGTAAGTATTGTTAATTGCTTAAATCGTTTAATATACACATAATCATATTTGTATACTAATTATGTGTTTGTTATATTAAACTAGCGGCGTAGGCTTGGCAAGTTAAAGAAGATGTTGGGTTGCAAGTACCGGGAAAGGAGAGGTGTCCCTTGAAGAAATGAAGGAATTCGAGGAAAAGCTTGATAGAATTGAAGAAACCGACCCTAGTGCAAAAGCTTTGTTCGGGGAAACTAAGTACAAACCGTCCCAAAAGAAGCAAAAGACCCAGTGATTTAACTCTTTAGTTGTGTTTCTTTTTTGGATGGTGGTTGTCACGTCTTGAACAATTCCGAACTTGTTTTCGTTTGTACCTCGTGTTAAACTCTTTAGTTGTTTGGTTTGCTTTTGGTTTAGGATACCGGATTAAGAACAATTGATAGCAAAATCCAGTTGGTTGGTTTATGTTGAGCATGTTTTGATTTCTAGTGATTCGTTTATGTTGAATATGTTTATCCTTGCAAGATTTATTTGTGACTTTTTCGGCATAGATAAATTAGACTTACAAAGCCGGATTTTGGGACCGGCATTGTTTAATATTTATACATCAATGCCGGTTCAAATAACCGGCGCTGAGATTCTTTATAAAACCACACCGGGACAAGAAGATTAAAAATTCCATGTTCCTGTATAGATATTCAAGGTACCGCACGGTAGTATTTTTAACATCTATGCCGGTTTTATAATTTGAAAATTTTCATAGTTCTTATAAAACCCGTGACCGTAAAATTGAATACTTCCATGCTTAGGTACTCTGCTAGTTTTGAATAAAAATCCGTTTCGAATGCTCTTCTATTTTATTCCTAATTAATCTATTACATTGGATTTGAAACTTTTAATTAAAACATGCTAAACAACATCGCATGGATTACATTTGGTTAAGGATAATATATTTCCATCCCTTTTCAACAATTACGGAACCTTTGAGCCTTTCTCGAACCTCTTCAAGACATCGTCCGGGAGGGGGTGTCAAGGATCAACTTCATTAGTTCTTCTTCTCTTTCAACATATTCCTTTCCCTTCATATAACACCCATCACACCCATCGATTGGCTTGCAATGGCCCTTGTGGTTTTCTCTTGACTCTTCTAGTTGAACAGACTTTGTCAAACCATTGAAACTCATCGCACTTTGGGTGATTCAAACACCTTAGAAACATTCTTCCATTTTCAGCATCATCGGTTTTGCAATCCAAAACCGGCGTGTCCCATCACAAACTTCTACACTTTGAATAAATAAAAGGACAGTCCATGGCTAGATGAGAAGGTGACTTGCAAATTTGACACTTGCAATGATGACTCTGTAAGAGAAGATTATATTAGTCGTGGGTCATAGTAGTGAAGATCATATTGTTAGTAAATGTACTTACTTTGCAAATAGAGGAAGATGATGAATCCCCCATCCTTTGTGAAGCTTTAACCGTGCTTGCTTTCTTGAGAGAATGATTTTTGTTATTTGGTTGCTGGTTTGTGTATAATTTTCCAAAGGAATGGGGGTATTATATAGATATGAATCTCCAACGGTCTTATTTTTCAAAAAACTAGCCGTTTTTTTTTTTGAATTCATCAACTACCGGCATAGACGTTATTATAGATTGAATGCCGGTTTAATTTACCGGCGTTTCAAAGTGTTTTGAAACCATGCCGGTTTTGGTTGCATATTTGTCTAAATCTCTGTTAAAAAATTTCCTACTACCGGCATTGTAAGATTATCATACACCATGCCGGAAGTATTTGCCGGCATTCTATTTCACAGTTACGACCATGCCGGTTGTGGGGATTTTCAAAAAACTAGTCGTTGGGTACTTTTTTGCTATAAATAAAGACCTATCTCTACCAAACTTATTCACCCATCACTTTCAAACTTCCTAAATCAGTAACCCATCACTTTGGAACACTAAAAATGGCTCCAACTCCATTCAATAATCTGGAAGATGTTGCTATTGTCAGAGCACACACCACTCTCACAAAGCATTCCGTTGAGGAAGCGCAATGGGTGGCCATGAAGACCCAACCGAGGGCCTTACCTTGGGGATGATCAAAACACCAATGCTTGGTGGAAACGTGTGTTTAGGGTTTTCAAAGCACTAAACGGAAATCGTTCAAGGAGGACACTCACGCAGATAAGGGAAAGGTACGCTTATTTATACAATGAATGCGTCTGCTTTGAGAAACGAATTGAAAGCTCGTAAGGAAGCTATGCCAAACGAAGACCGCATGAGTAGAGTAAGTTTGTGAATCAATAGGCCGTTCATCAAAAATTATTTATTTGGTTATGCCAAACGCTGACTTATTAAAATAATTGTTTTTCCAGTGTTCTTTGGGTCGGACTCAATACGAATTTAGGTACGGTCATGAGTTTTACGCGCACGAGGACTGCTACACTCTCTTGGAGGAAGTTGAATGGCAATTCGCCCAATATAATTAAACTCATAGACTATAACTCGTAAGGTTTTGTGGGTATACCTCTATGTAAGCCCTCACGAGACTATAACTCGTCCACTTGGGCCACCAAGTGGTTTAAAGGCTTGATGCACGTGCTAAGTGCATTCGTTGTTCCGTCGACAAGGATACCGTTCGAAATAAATTATAGTTCCCATTTAGTATGTAAACATATTTCAATTGCCTAATGATTCCGGCTTAGTATGTAGTATATTAATCTATGCCGGTACCTAGTGCCGGCATTTACGATAAGTTTATACCAATGCCGGAATGTTCAAAAATCGATGCACAACGGCTATTTTTTTTAACCATAAACCGGCATTGATTGTAGAGTGCCGACATTGATTGTTGGTTGCATATTTGTCTCAATTTCTGTTAAAAAATTTCCTAGTACCGGCATTGTAAGCTTATCATAAACCTTGCCGGCAGTGTTTGCCGGCATACTAGTTCACAGTTACGACAATGCCGGTTCAGGCGATTTTCCAAAAAACTAGTCGTTGAAGTTTTTCTCTATATAAAGAGAGCTAATTCTTGGACCCAAATAGAAAAACACTCGCGTTCTTATATACCTCCTTGAGCCTATTAACTTTGAAACCCTAAACCCCAAAATAATTATCAATAAATAGCTTAGTATAGTACCTAATCCACCATACAACCAATGGCATCGTTTGACTCGGAGGAAGATTTAGCAATCACCCAAGCATGGTACGCTGAAACTCGTCCATCAACTATAGATAGCAGCACGCGGGATTCCATGTGGTTGAAGATTTTTAACAAATTTATTCACGATTACGGTAACCCGAAAGGAAGAACTGCTCAACAAATCGAGCAACGACACGACATCATCCTAGATGCTATGGTTGAGTATCTAAAAATGAAACACCGGATCGAGCACGCCAGCCGCAATAGATTGTCCCCTCAACAACTCGTAAGTATCTTTATGATTAGTTGGACACAATCTACTCTTTCTCAAATTTTATGTAACAAACAAAGTTTGTGTGTTGTTTTGGTAGAATGAAGCCGTGAAAACGCGATACTTACAAGAAAAGGGAGAACCATTCATGTTTGAAGCCAACGTGAACCATATTGTAACCAAAGTCACTGAGTACCACCAGTTGGGTGAATCGGAAACGGATTCTTCTTAAGAAGATTGATAGTTTAGTGTAATTTGCTTAGGTTTTTAGGGTATCCAGTTAGGTATTTCGTAAGGTTTTGTGGGTATACCTCTATGTAAGCCCTCACGAGACTATAACTCGTCCACTTGGGCCACCAAGTGGTTTAAAGGCTTGATGCACGTGCTAAGTGCATTCGTTGTTCCGTCGACAAGGATAACGTTCGATATAAATTATAGTTCCGGCTTAGTATGTAAACATATTTCAATTGCCTAATGATTCCGGCTTAGTATGTAGTATATTAATCTATGCCGGTACCTAGTCTTATTTAGATTAAGGTTATACCAATGCCGGATTGTTCAAAAATCGAGTGCACAACGGCTATTTTTTTGAAACATAAACCGGCTTTAGAGTGCCGGCATTGATTGTAGGTCACGACAATGCCGGCACTAAATTAGCCGTTGTGCAATCATCTATATAATGCAATGGATTCACCCATTGCACTTGATACCTCAATGGAAAATCCATCATCAACTACCGATTCCATCATTGCCATGGAAAAAGAAAAACTCAAGAAGAACAAACTATCCACTCCGTTGGGAAATCAATTATCAACCACCAACTCGGTTTCCCTACTATTAAAAGGAAGGGAGAAACCACCAAGTCAATGCCGCAAGGAAAAGATACTTAAAAAAAAGGAAGAGAAAAATCTTGAACATTATCCAAAGTCAAATCCTTAAACGCCAAAAACAATCTAAGATAGAAGAAGAAGATAATTAAAAGACTACATGATTTCTAGGAAGATCACCGCCTTCGAATCTTTTTGATGGCAAACATTGGAAGGTAAGAAAGGCGAATGGAACCTCTATGTACAAAATCGAACAATTGCACTTATTTGCCTACAAATACTCTTTAGCTTGAGTTTCTTGAAGAGAGGAATAGGTTTCAAACTCTATGTACAAAATCGCATATGTGGAAAAAGACGTTTGCATCTTGTTATTATTGAATCTATTTGATGTTGTTGCAATTGGTTTGAGTTAATGTTTTTAAGTTTATTTCCTAAAGTTTATGTGGTCTTGTTATTTATTTCATCAATTTTCTTTCCTTTATCCGCCATCAAAAATAAACCAAATACTATGGCCTTTGAAGCCTCCGTGTGAATTCTGCTCACCAAATACTTATTGTCAAAGCATCATTGAATTGTTCCATTTTTCAATGCCGGCATTATGATTACAAAAAAGTTATGTGGCAGTTACAAAACTCATTCATTCCACTTATTTGACGGTTACAAACTATTTTATCCCACTTATTTGAGAGGTTTATTTTATCCCACTTAGTTGATTACAAACTCCTTTTTCTATTTAAGTGGCGGTTATGAAAGGATCATTCATTCCCCATTTTTATTCAATCTCCTATTTTTTCATCTTCTATATCAAAGCCAATGGGTAGTAAAACCGTGAAAACCCATACCCAATCTGGAAAATGGGACAAGGTGGTAAATCGAAATCAAAAAGCGCAAGAACTAAAAGAGTCGTTGGATGGGACGAGATAACAAATTTGCTTAGGTAAGTGATGTATATGTTGAATTGAAGTTTTTAATTTTAGACAAAGACTATCACATTCGTCAAACTCGTTGAATTGTTTGGGAACACGAAGAACAAGGAATTGAATCCCGAACAAGTCCAAAGAACCGCGGCTTATATGTTGTTCATCTTGGGCACGGCTATATTCCCCGACGCCAATGGTAATAGGGTGCATATGAACAACCTACAATACTTGGATCCTTTGGAAAAGGTTCATGAGTATTCATGGGGCCTTTGCTTTCTTGGCACATTTTTTGGCGAAATGCGTCGAGCATCTAAGGCGAACGCCCGTCAATTTAATGGGAATTTCGTTGTACTCCAGGTATAGTCAACTACTTTTTTTTTTGATTGTTGTGATTAAATTTGTTAGTTTCCAATTATTAATTTTCTTATACATATCATTGGAACGATCTTTCATTGGCGTAGGTGTGGGCTTATGAACACTTCAAAAATTGTTCAAACAATACAAAGGATTGAAGATTTTCACTGAATATCAAGAGAATAGGCCTCTAGGTCAGAAATACTTCTTCGACAATACCCCAAGGCCCAATAACAAAAAACGGTTATTAGCAATGAGATTGGCTTTGGACTCGGTGGAGGTCCAAGATGTATTGTTTGATCCATATAGGAATGCCAGAGGAGTTCACTTTCAACGGCGTGACAATGTTTCATTTTACAACGGACCGTTATTTCATCCAAAAGGATTTGTTATGCACAACCCTCACCGTGTAATGCGCCAACTTGGGTACAAGCGAAAGATCTCACGGATACATCTTATCGAAATTCTCTCATGACTTTCCTCAATGCCAATCAAGTGAGAACCATACTCTCGTGGTTTACGACCCAAAACCTATTCTTGCACATTGGAGTGAAAGGGAAGAAAAAGGACTTGTGTTGGATAGGGCTGATTGGGAATTGGCCGAGAACGGTTATGAGAGTGAACCAACCTTCCTAAGAGGCCATCGGAAGTTCACGCATCCTTATGTTGTACGCCGGATATAGTAGTTGTTCCTCCACCACCAAGACATGCCTCCACAACTCCTAAAACTGTACCCGCACTTGTACAGCTCGTTACGTTGTTGGTACGTACGTCTTGTTCATTGCCATTCTTTTAATCTATGTCTATGAACTTATACAATTGAACATACTAAGTACATGTTTAAAATTTCCTTAACAGCGTCGGTAGGATTGGAAATTTGACAAAGTTCTTTAAGAAAAAGAACAAGAAAGGAGAGGTGCTTGACCCGAAAGAAATGGAGAACGTCGAGCAAAAGATGGACAAAATTGAAGATCCGAAGGCAAAAGACTTGTGGGGCGAAAGGAAGAAGAGGGTACAAAAGAAGCCAAGAACCGAGTGATCGTGTGTTTATTCTATAGTATTAGTTTGGTTTGAACAATCTAGTGTTGGTTTATGTTTGTTTGTGAGTCTTGAACAATGTGTTTGCTTGATTTGTTTTCGGTTTGGAACCACAAAACTTAGGAGTTTGTTCTTTTATACATTCTAGTATTTTTATTATATTTTTATGTTGTTAAATTTGTGTCAAATCACCTAAATTTACGAGTTTTTTATCATAACCGGCATGCTCGAGAACAGTAAACACAATGCCGGTTCTCTAAATGACAGAGTTCCGGCATTTATTTGTGTTTGGATACTATGCCGGTGTCTGTAATCTCCATGATAAATACGATTTTGACAGAAAACCGGCACAGTACTGAGGTTAATGTCAATGCCGGAAATGTCACTGATTTCTCTGGAAGTTTTTTCATCATATCCGGCATTGTTTCAAACAAGATTCTACGCCGGTACACCTGTTCCGGAGTAGACAATATAAAACACAACTATGCCGGCACTGGCATCAAAATATGATTTAATGTTTACAATTCACACTTCCAAAAAAAAGAAAATTTTGCGTACTAGTGAACAACATACATCAAAATTATTCATCGTCGCTTCCACACGTATGAAGTTGCATCTTCTCCTCTTGGAGAGGTTTTTTTTGATAAGGCCAACGCATCCCAAAATTGGTGATTCTCCTCATACAATGCCATCCATCCCTTCCAGATATTGGGATCTAGAGCCTTGTTTTTAATCATCCCACAAACAGGTGGCAATGGACAATTTTCTTTGAGTTTTAGAATAACGAAATGATTACGTTCAACGCCAAAATAACTCTTCTCTTCTTAAGGTATCCTTCGCATTTTTGCCACTTTGGGGTAAATGTACATTCTACGGTGGGGGTAAAATAATGAACAACACATCTAAATGTATCCGCCACCGATGCCCACAAAGCGGCATTCTCATCCAATATTCGAAGGAAGAAAGTTCATCTCGTTGTTCGGGCCCCAATACTTGAGCATGCATATCATCAAACCCCTCGCCTTCACCAAGCAATTGCTCATAAAAGCTCCTCTTGTTCACAAGTTGTTCGGCCATCCTCGTTCTAGCATATTTGCATGGTGTCATACCTCTACTAACCGCCGTGTCAAAGATTCCTAATTGTTCGATCACGACATGATAGCCACAATTTCCATCTCCGTCGACATCATCCGTATATAAAATATACTCGCGAATAACCTCGGGAAGTTGGTCTATGTAAGACTGTATCTTGGTATGATAACTTCTAATTGTCCTACACCTGTTCGGGATCCTTATACATCTTCATATTACCCTTTTGTAACAATAATATATCCAAACCATCCTCTGCAATCTCTACACTTGCAATGTCTTCGATATGTGATGGGAGTCCGTACTTCCTTGGCCTACCCCTTCTCCTTCGAACTAAAACTACGTCAACTTTGCTATCACTTTGGTTTGTCACCTCCTTAGCCTCGTCACCTCGTTGTTCTTTGTCACTAGATGATGTTACCTTTGGCGGCCTACCCCTTTTCCTTGGAACCTCCGCTAGATCGACTATGGGTATGGCTTGAATGCTCACCTTGTTGTTCTTTGTCACTAGATGATGTTACCTTCGGCGGCCTACCCTTTTCCTTGGAACCTCCGCTAGATCGACTATGGGTATGGCTTCGGAATGCTCACCTCATTGTTCTTTGTCACTAGATGATGTTACCTTTGGCGGCCTACCACTTTTCCTTGGAACCTCCGCTAGATCGGCTATGGGTATGGCTTCTAATGCTCACCTTGTTGTTCTTTGTCACTAGATGATGTTACCTTCGGCGGCCTACCCCTTTTCCTTGGAATCTCCGCTAGATCGACTATGGGTATGGCTTGGAATGCTCACCTTGTTGTTCTTTGTCACTTGGATGATGTTACCTTTGGCGGCCTACCCCTTTTCCTTGGAACCTCCGATGAGTTGGCTTTTGGTGTGGATACGGATTCCTGGGTTAGTTGTTGACTTAGCGGTTCCTTCCGCGGCCTACCTCTTTTGTTTGGAACCTGCGCTTCCACGAACCTTTGTTCCAAATCTCACATGCGGTTAGATCTCGTTTCTTACTTGCCGCGAGTTCTTCTTCACGTTGAGTCATTTCTTTCAATTCTACCCTTTGTTTTTCCTTGTTGTTTTAGTTTGTGGTCTTCTGTTGGATCTCCCTTTCTTGGCTCTTCGCTTTGTGCGATCCATGGACGAGCAATCAGCCTTAGTTGGCTCAACAAGACTTGTCGCCTTACCGAGGTGCCACGAGACTAAGCTTCGAAGAATTCCTTTGCTTCGTTCGTATCCCATGGAGATTGCCCGGATCTCCCGAAGGGGGAGGGTCGAAAGATAGTTGCTTCCAAAACGGATCAATAACCTCCAAAGGTATCGAGTTTTCATACTTCACAAGCATATGACGACATGGAAGCCCCAATGAAGACATGTCGGGACAAATACACACATCCCGGTTTTCCGTAATTTTTCTCATATTCCATTTGTCTCATCATATGTTTTATTGCCCAATGAGAGACGTTGAATTCTATTCCTTGGAGAAAGTTACCATAACGAAGAAATGGAGTCATCCTTTCCATTGAGCTTTTCTCAAAAGCCTCCTTGATCCTATTGATATCTTGCTTAAAGTATTGCTCCATTGCCTCGGTGACCGTAACCACATTGCCTTGACCGGACTGGATGAGATCTTTAAATCTCCCATGAGCGGCCTCAGGCTGAACTAGTTGCTTCCGTCTTGAAGTGTCTATACCGGTTTGTCCATGCACGTACAAATTTTTCCTTGAACTTATCCAACCATTGAGTCAGACAATACCCAGACGGCGGTCGGATAAACTTCGTTCCAATCAGCAATAAACTTCTCCAATCTCTTTTCGTACATAACCACGGTAAGAGACCAATAAACTTTCTCCCAATCTCTTAGAAATTCCAACCACTTTTTATGATTTTCCGCATGTTCTTTGTCCACTCGCTCCTTTATCTTGCCTCTCTCATCTTCTTCTTCTTCGGGGGATAGTTTGTTCTTTCGAACATCTTCCTCTAGTTGTACCATCATTCTCTTCTTAATATCCGCCTTTGCGGAGTTCAAACAAGGCATGGCAAGTTTTTATCACATTATTACGTATATGATATGTACATAGGAAATTTTGTGCGTCCGGGAAGACGTCGGATATTGCTCTCATTAATGCGGCATCGTTATCAGTTACGATGACCCTCGGAAGTTGATTTTCCCGGAAGAACAACTTCAATTGTCGTAATGCCCAATGATAATTATGGTCCCTCTCGTTTTCCATTAAACACCAAGCCAATGTGAATGTTACCTTGTCCGAGGTTTGCCCCACGATGTTGAACAACGGCATATTGTATTTGTTTGTCTTGTAGGTGCAATCCATCAAAAGAACACCACAACATGTATTTGCCAACTGTGAAAGCAACGGATGCGAAATGAATATTTGAAGGGGCTTGTTGTCAGGCCCTCTTTTAATGATACGCGTGTAGTTGTGATCCCAAGCTATCTTCTCAAATTCTTGCATAACGGACCTCCCTTCCCATTCCACCCTCCTAATTGTTGCTTGTGCACTATAAATTGTACGTAGAGAAGACACGTTAGTCTCGTCCTTTTCCTTGAATCCTCTGAGAATTTGTCTCGGTTTGATAAGTGCTTTGGTCAATCTCTTTACATCCTCGAACTCGTCAGGTTTTAGCTTCGCAACTAAGGAGTGACCAACAAAATCTTTCGGATCCCGATGGTTATGACAGCCACACAAAACCTCACGGTCCCAATTGTTCATGTCATTTAAACGGAATACAAGCTTAAAAGGGCAATCATTCTTCCTCGTACGAGTCTTGTATACCCTATTAGTCTTCTTTGGATATACATAATCCTTTCTCTTGTGGCTATTCTTCTCCTTGTATTTCCCACTTCTCTCGCAAGCCATCTCAAAACGCCTATTCGAACCTTCGGTGTTCCTCACCAACACACATGTTCTTAAGAGCCGTCTCTTTAGCCCAAGCGATTGTTTCCTTTCGATCAGTTATTCCCTACATAAGAACAATTTCGCATTCATTAGAAGGTTCACTACTACCAATCCATTAGTAATGTTCAAGATACTAGGTGAAAAGTATTATTTGGTCACATACCTGAGGGATTTTATAGCATTCCGACGTATCCCGATAAAGCGGCTTTGCATTTGTTGGATCAATATATGGCACCACCTAAGGATCGAATGAAAATTAGTTCCAAACAACATTAAAACAATATGCCGGAATCATGTACCGTCATGCTCGACAATTGTTCCTAGGCATAGTCTAAGTTTACCAAAACGGAAGACCAAATTTGAAACCTATTCCTATATGTGTTTTAGTAAGACTACAACGCCGGAAGCAAGGATGCCGGCATTATCGTAACATATTGTTCCAAGCGGTACACAATTAGGCATTAAAAATAATCGATATTGAATGCCGGAATTTAGCTTTGGAAAACATTTATTCATGCATGTTTTTGTAGGTACCTTCATTGAAAAGTTGTAACTTAACAACGCCGGTTTCGTTCTTGCATTATCGATAGTGATGGTACTACGCGGTACTAATTTCGCGTTAATGTTTATTAAGTTTCAATGCCGGTTTTTGGTTTGGTATGGAATTGTTTCATGTATGTTTTTTCATTCAATACCGGCATAGTAGACGATAAATGAAACCATGCCGGTTGAATATTCCGTAGAATATTCCTTTTTAGGTAAAAAGGTTAACTCTGTACCGGCATAGTTTTTTGGTAGAATTCTATGCCGGTTGATAATTCAAATTGGGGGATATAAAGGGTAGGCATGGTCTTAGTATGAATACCATGCGGTAACTGACTCTGGCATGGAATTCATACAACCATTATGCCGTCAGACCGGAGGTTTTTCATTGAAAAAATGGCGGGTTTAAAGAAAAAAATTGGATTTTTCGACATCTTAGCGACTTTACTTGTATTGGGGATGCTAGTATGTTGTGCAAGTTTACTTTCTTGTGTTGGTTCTTCATGAAACTCTCCATACTCGTCAAAATCATCATTCAAGGGTGTTGGCTCAACAATGAGTTGCAATTGAGAGTTGTTGTCGTTAGCTGAAGATTCAAGATATGCTCCTTGTTGTAGTTGAGCTAAAGATTCGGCGAAAACAATCCTCTCTTCACAATCATCCTCCATTTTCCACAAAAAATTTCTCTCAAAATATTTTTCCCTCCTTCTACTCTCACCTCACTCACCCAAAAACAAATAAAACACACACTAATCATTTAACAAAATCTTAAGATTTTACTAATTATTATTAACCACTAAACCTGATTAGTGAGGGGTAGATTAGGATTTAAAAAAATACTTAGATAAGGGGTGACCCAGAATTGATATCTGGATCCAGTTTTTGTCCTTTTCTTGTATCCCCCAATTACTTTTTATATCCCCCAATTGCGCGTTCTAAGAAAAGCATTAACACAAGAAACATTGTACTTTATATTACAAGCTTACCCTTTGACAAAAACCAGAGTTGGTACATTTGGTTGATCGTTGAACGAGGCTATATACCGAGATCACGAGTTCGAACGTCATTGTAAGTGAACATTTTTGTAAAATTAAATTGGAAAGCAGTCATTTTGCGCCTAGCTGGCGCCCCCAACAAAGCAGTCCGAGCTCGAGCCCAGAGCTTATTGTATCTCCCCGAGCTAGGCCGGCCTGGCCAGCTTAGTGGGCCGGGCTCCTTCGGAGGCCGGGCGCGAGGCCAGGCTAGACTAAGAAAAAACAGGCTGGGCCGGCCTGTTTGACACCTCTATTAGGTTAAATCAACAGCAGGCTGGGCCGGCCTGTTTGACACCTCTATTGAAAGCTATCTCCATTGAAAAGACCACAACACGACGAATTAGGTTAAATCAACAGCACCAGCTATCAGGTGTTTGGTAGTGTTTTTTATAGATTCGAATTCATTCTTAAATATGAACACACAACAAAAAATTCATTATTATGAACAAAAACAGAGTTCATTCTTTCGAATGAACACCTAATCAGAACCACTAAATCAAGTCCGAAAACAGAGTTCATTCTTTCAGATGAACAACTAATCAAAGTTAATTATTATGAACAAAAATAAAAGTTCATTCTTTCAAATGAACACCCAATAAAAGTTCGTTATTGTGAATAAAAATCAGAGTTCATTCGTCAAATGAACACATATCAAAACAAACTAATTCAAACCTAGAACAAAGTTTTCTTTAAAATGAACACCTAATAATTCAAGATCTAAAACCGAGTTCATTCTGTAACATGCATGAACACATAACAAAAATCCTTAAAAAACAGAGTTCATTCTTCGAATGAACACCTAATAAACCAAGATCTAAAACAGAGTTCATTCTTTAACATGAACACACAACAAAAACCAGAGTTCATTTTTTCGAATGAACACCTAATAAAAGGATCTAAAAATAGAGTTCATTCTTTAAATCATCATCATATTCATCGTTAATCATTATCTTCAACCCAGCAACATTGGCAGAGAAGAAAAACACAAAAAAATATTCATCGTTAATCATCATCTTCATCGTTTTCATCGTCAAAAACCAAGAAAAAACTGAAGAAAACGGATTATTTTTTCAACATCGTCTCATCATCATCGTCTTCATCATCGTCTTCATAAGGAAAAAAAAAGAAAAAAAGAAGAGAGAAACTAGATCCGAAAAAAGAAAAGGAAAGAGAAAACAAATCTAAAAATGATTCCCTTCTCTCTTAATAATTGAGTATATATATGGTCCCAAATTATAGGGTATTTCTGCCACTACCAAAAGACAATTACATCATCCATTACGTCATCTCGTGTGAGTATTGTCCACCCAAGGACCAAATAATAATTTCTAGAACCCAACATCATGAGCCATCCAATTGTTGCAGCAGCTACTGTAGTCAAAACCACAAATTCAACTAACACATATCATAAGTAAAACAAGAAAAGAAAGACCATGACATGTTTCTCCCAACAATGTTTGCCTTGCCTGAGAACTTCTCATTTCGGTTAATCCAAGCATACCCATTGAGCTTGAAATCAATATTAGATACATCTCCACAAGTTCAAGTTAGTGAGTCGTGATGCTTGTGTAACCCGGACTCTAAATCACATGCGTGAGGATTTCTTCAATTCACCGCCTCTTTGGTTCGGTGAATGTAAAACACTATTAGGAATTTCAGCATCTTGACTTCATAAAAACTAGTTGGGATGGGAGAAGCTTGTGATGAGAGCTGAAAGGTAGAGTGGGCAATCAATTAAATGGGTATAGTAGTTGCGAGTTAAGTTCTCGGCGAAATAAAGGATAGGTGAATAGGCGAGATGATGATCGAAAATGGAGGTAGCGGATAGGGTATGTCTCGCTTCTTGGATTTACGAGGGGTCTATAGCTATAAGGACCTCCATTGATATAGAAATACTTCCCACTCAAACATGAAAGATTGACGTGACCCTCGAGCTACATGCATTTACCGTTAATTCAGTAGATCTAACCTATAGATACCAAATAGAGATGAACTCCTCATTCACAAAGACACTATCTAAAAGAAATAAAAACACTATTTAAAAGAAATTGAAAAATGACATTGAGTGAAGGATCATATTTCATTAGCAGTTGAAACGACAAGGTAGAGAAGATGAAGATTTCTTATTATTGAAAAACTTGAGTTACAAAACAAGTTTCCATGTGAATAAAAAGGTAGAGATAAAACAAATCTACAGCAATAAATATCTTTCCTAACTAAGAAAATATATAACAATATATACAATATATGCAATGAATACATATCTCCTAATACTCCCCCTCAAGTTGGAGCATGGAGATCACGAATGCCCAACTTGCGAAGAAGCAACTCAAACTGAGGACGTCCAAGAGCTTTGGTGAAGATATCTGCAAGCTGAGCAGTTGTTCGAACATGAGAAGTAACAATATCACCCCGGATGAATTTTATCGCGCACATAATGACAATCAATCTCAATATGTTTGGTGCGTTCATGAAAAACAGGATTAGCAGCAATATGAAGTGTGGATTGACTATCACAGTAAAGTCGCATAGATGAGAGTGAAACACACCTAGAGATTTCAATAATGCCTTTAGCCACGTGAGCTCACTACAAGTATAAGCCATGGAGCGGTACTCGGCCTCCCGCCAGAAGAACGAGATCTTGTGTGTTGCTTCTTTGTCTTCCAAGATATAGGTGAGCCTCCCGAAAAATAAAGTAACCACTAAGTGAACGACGACTAAGAGGACATGAGGCCCAATCGTAGTCACAATAAGCGAGAAGTGAAGAGCACTATCTTTACGCAAAACAATCCCTTGACCCGGATGGCCCTTAGGATAACGAAGAACTCGGAGAGCAGACTTCCCAATGAGATACCCGAGAGACCGATAAATTGAGCCAATACATGTACCGAGTAACATAATTCAGGACGAGTAATAGTCAAATAAATTAAACGTCCAATAAGCCGACGATACTGGGATGCATCAGAATAAAGTGGTCCATCATCTAGAGCCAAACGATGATGTTGATCCATGGGTGAATAAGCCGGTTTAGCTCCAAGAAGTCCGGTCTCCGACAAAATATCCAAAGTATATTTCCGTTGAGATAAAATACCATCACTCCACGAGCCATTTTAATACCAAGAAAATACTTGAGACTTCCCAAATCTTTCATATGAAAACAACGACTTAAATATGCTTTAAAAGCACTTATAAAATGAATTATTCCCAAAGAATAATTAAATCATCCACATAGACTAAAGACATTGATAGAATTCTCACCTCGCCGTAGAGTAAATAGAGAATAATCAAAGATAAGCTTGTATAAACCCAAAAGCCTTAAGAGCACTTGCAAGCTTAGCAAACCAATTACGAGGAGCTTGACGAAGACCATATAAAGATTTATGGAGTCGACACACCTTACCAGGAGAATTAGTCGAATATCCTGGAGGAAGTTGCATATATACTTCCTCATCAAGATCCCCATGTAGAAAAGCATTGTGAACATCCATTTGATGTAACTCCCAATCACGAGCAACAACGACAGCTAAAAATGTTCTAACAGAAACCATTTTAGCTACGGGAGCAAATGTTTCATGATAATCCACCCTTCCACTTGTCTATTACCAAGGACAACCAAGCGAGCCTTATACTGTTCGACTGGTTTACTGTAATTATATTTAATTTTGTAAACCCATTTACAACCAATAGCCTTCTTCCCGGGCGGCAAATCAGTAATAGATAATGTGCCATTCTTATCAAGAGCACCAATTTCCTTAGACATAGCTACACGCCAACAAGGAAGGCGAACAGCTTCCGCATAACTGGTAGGTTCTTTAAGAGTAGTAATCGCCGCCAAAAAACGAGTATGATTAGCAGAAAAATTTGCACAAGACACATAATTATTTATGGGATAAGGCGTACCTAAGGACGTTGACGGATGAGCAGTGGAGGAGCCGGGGTCTATTGCTTCAACAGTATTACAGACATAATCTCTTAACCGAGTATTAGAAACCCGAGACCGAGCACTTCGTCGAACTTCCATGTCTGGAGCATCACCGTCTGTAGCAGGAGATACTACCTCTGACAACCTGTTCTCAACCCGAGCGCTACCAGAAGCAACCCGTCCTGACGCATCTAGTAAACTCACGTCATGTGAGACAAAACCATGAGAATTATCACCCAAATTCTTGGGAGAATTATCAGCAGATGAGACAAAAATGGGCGACCCACTCTGTGCACTTGTCTCGCCTAAATTAATTGAAGAAGGAACATCAGAAGAGACATTAATCTCTGACACACTTTTCTTATGTGTTGGTTTGCTTGAACATTGGTGGCCATTAATATCGGATGAGACAAAACCATCCAAAATATCACCTGAGATATGCCTTGAGTTCCCTGACACATTTGGAGCAACGTGCCCTGCATCTCCACCACCTGACACATTCTGTGTACTCAATTCAGGAGAAACAAAAGTTTCTGGAACCTTCCCACCGTTCTCTGAATCATCAGCTGATGTCCCAATCCCATCTGTCATGTTCTGTGACATTTTCTTGTTCAGTGAAGAATTGACGCCTGCCACATTCTGTGAAGCGTCAGTAAATGAACCATCATTATCACCTGAAGCTGCTGACCAATTATCCGCCCCAACTTCATTATCATTATCTTCATTATTATTATTATTATCCGAAGAAACAAGCGTGTAAGGAAATTTGTTTTCAAAGAAAACTACATCACACGACACAAAAAATTGTTTGGTTTCCAAATCAAACAATCGCCAACCCTTTTTTCCATAAGGATAACCAACAAAAATACATCTCCGACTTCGTGGATTAAATTTATTACGATCACGAGGAACAACACTTGCATAACACAAACATCCAAATACCCGAATAAGATTATAAATAGGAGGTTTCCTATGTAGCAATTCATATGGAGTTCTCCCATTGAGCAAGGGAGTAGGCGTGTGATTAATAATATAAGCAGCACTTAAGATACATTCACCCCAAAACCGAATAGGTAAATTTGCTTGAAATCGTAACGCACGCGCCACATTCAATACATGACGATGTTTGCGCTCCACTCTCCCATTTTGTTGTGGTGTATCCACACATGAAGTTTGAAATTCAATTCCTTGTTTAGTAAAAAATGGAATCAAAGGACGAAATTCCGTACCATTATCACTGCGAACTTGCTTAACTTGTCTATCAAATTGTGTCTTAGCCATTGCACAAAAATCCCCAAAATTCTCCGCACCACCTCAGTTTTATATGCCATCAAATAAACCCAAACACAACGAGAATAATCATCGACAATGGTCGAGTGAAAGTAATGTGCACCACAAGAAGATGGAGTACGATAAGGTCCCCACACATCACAATGAACTAAATTGAAGAAATCATCACCTTTATTCTCACTAACTCGGAAATGTAGTCCGAGTTTGTTTAGCTTTAAAGCAAATATCACACGGTTCCTTAAGAAATTTCGACAATCAACTTTATTCATACCCTAAGTAAAGAAACAACCTTATTAGACGCATGACCCAAACGTCTATGCCATAAACAATAATATTCTCCACAGATATTCGATTTGCAGTAATGAGCATTCCACTATGGAAGATATAGACCCTTCTCCTCGTTCCTCACCCACACCAATCACCGTCCTCGTAGTGCGGTCCCTATCACACATAATTTATCACCAAAGTGATAATACATCTCAAATCTTTAATTAAACATGCTAAAGAAATCAAGTTGCAATGGAGATCGAGAAACGAATAAAACACGAAATAATTTCATATTGTTTCTAAACACCACGGTGCCTTCGCATGGAGCATGAGAGAATGTGCCATTCGGAAGCTTTACAGAAGAAAACCCTATTTCATGAGTCTTAAGTAAAAATTCTTTAGTTCCTGTCATATGTCGTGAAGCCCCTGTATCAAGTATCCATTTACTGCAAAGCTTCAATCATTATTCGAATTTTTAAGCATTTGCACAATGGTTTCCCATTGGGTATCAGTAAGAGTATTATCAAGACCTAATCGATCTTGAGAAGATAAGAATCTCCCCCTAGAGTTAATGGTTGTGATCGCTACATTAGCTACACAAGTCATGGTGTTAATCTTAAGCACAATCTTCTGATTTGGTTTAATTAGGTTAAATCATTCCTGGCTCAGATGCCATGAAACGACAAGGTAGAGAAGACGAAGATTTCTTATTATTGAAAAACTTGAGTTACAAAACAAGTTTCCATGTGAATAAAAAGGTAGAGATAAAACAAATCTACAGCAATAAATATCTTTCCTAACTAAGAAAATATATAACAATATATACAATATATGCAATGAATACATATCTCCTAATAGGAGTCTAACAAAAATTCATAAGTACAAGTCGTAGTCTAAATATGAAATACACCTTCTGAATGTAAGAGTTATTACATGCACCACAAAATTAAGATTCTATAAAAGAGAGTTGGTGACACAAAAAACCCAAACTGAAAATAAGCCCTTGACTGATTCACCCCAACTTCTACAACTTATTTAGTAAAACACGCTTATCCGGCTTAAACCTGCAGAACCTAATCCACTTTGGTAGCAAGACATGTGTACCTACATTGATACACGACAGCACATTCATAATTAAGACATACTCGAATACACACCATGAAAAAACAGAACATGCTTCTTTAACAGCAATTAATTAGTAATTGTAGAGGAAAAAAAACTTACCTATAACAAATCGGGTGCCGGTATTATGAACTAATTGAGCTTTAGAAAATCCCCGTTTTGCAAGTGCATATGCCTTTTTGATTGTCATATTCTGATGAAACAATCTCTGATGCATACACAGCTCCATTCCCGAAACTCTTGCAACTACACCAGTGATTCCACCCTTATTAACATAGAATAGCTTAGGCACAAAGGGGTTCTTCCTGTCATAACCACCCACAAGAACATGTAAATGAGTATCTCTCCTCATTTTAAAGCCCTGATATGGGATAACACCACACCGGCATATTCCTCCACATTATCGATCCTAATCGTATAGGACCTAATACCAAAATATCCCTCCGTAACATCTTCAACAACTTGTTCACGAGACGAAAATTCCCCGTCACTCCTACAACGATATTCCTGTCTGTATTGCAGTATTAGTATATAAACATTACTTATTTACAATGATAACAGCAGAAAAATCAAATAACCTACCTTTTATTACACGTTTAGGATCTCCAACCATGACAGTAGCATCGTTCACTACTAGCCCTATAACCATGCCAAATATTAGAGTTTTTTCCCTTTTCAACAATAATCAACAGTTTGATTTGTTAGACATTTAGATGTAGAGATAAATAAGAAGAAGGTAAAAAGTCCTAAATTTATTTGTTGCAATAAACATCAAAAACTTACTGTAAAAGACCCTTATGAGTTGGAAAAAGCTTCATCTCCGCCGCCATGATATCCTGAACCAAACCTAGAGAGAATCCTGATGAAAAATCTTTGCTCTTCAAGAGTATAGCATAGCCCAGAGGTGAAATGAGTTATCCTAATTCCTAAATGAGTATGAAGTTTCCTCTTATTTTAATTTAAAAAAGTGATTCCGTACGTAAGTAGATAAAAATGCAGAAGCATATATCGCAGCCGTTGATGTAAACCATCCTAGCCGTAGGACTTCATCTTAGAGAGTCTGGCCAAGAGTTTTCGGGAACAACCCACGAGTAAGAGGGCAACAAATTGCACTGCTGCCTGCTTGAGCCTTTGAATTTTTTTTTTTGACCAAACCCATATTTGGATAAACGACACTGGGACAAAAAATACGTCCAATCTTATAGTTTAACATTACTCAAAAACGTATCCAGTGAGGCAGTGACTACGACTTTGCAAAGGGACCCAACTCTGTTGTAAGCCAATTTTTTTTTTTTTTTTTTTGCTAACACGAAACAAAAGAAGAAACATCAAACTAAGATCTGCTTCTCTCTAAAAGGAGAGAGGCCGGAGTCGACGGACTAACCACCAGTTAGAAACTTGGTTAGTTTTTGCATAACTAGCAAGAGAGTGAGCTAAAGAGTTACCACTCTTCGGGATGTGCTTGAATTCCACTTTAGGAAATTTGCTTCATAAGGTAACTCTGATCCTCTGAACTTGAGGTCTGATTCTCCAGGAGATTTTTGTGGTGTCTAGTTAAGAATATTTACAATAACTTGGGCATCCCCTTCAACAATGAAGTGGTCATGATTTTATTTCTTTTATGCCCAGGTGCAATCGAACTCGAAAGTGTGAGCTTCAAACTTCAGTGGGTGGATGACAATTAAAAGTTTGCCCCTAACCAAAATTCGCCCTTAATTCAGAATCAACATTGTTGTCTAAAATTTGCTTGGTATGCTACACACCCTAATTCAAAATTTGGACTAAAAATTTGCACACCTCTGTGCCACCTAATCCAAAATCTGCATGACAAAGTATAAACAAGGCTTCTCTTAAATATAACTTACACTTTTTATTAACCATAGCTCATTTTAACCATAGGCCACGATTTTTTTTCAATTCATTAACTATAACCCAAATCATAGCCCATACCATGTTACTTAATTAGCAGAAACTCATAGCTAGTTAGAGGCGAGTTGAGTTATAATATAAACGATCCAACCGAGTTGATTCAAGTTATTAAAACTAATTCTAAAAACAATAAACTCGGTTTATTCATGAACTAAACGTTTTCCATTTCTTCTCCTAAGCTAGTTAACCAAGCCTCTAACAATAAACCCTAAAATTTTATTTTCAGAATTTGTTGAAAAATCAATCAACCGGATCATCATGGACGAAGGAAAGGAGAACGAATCAAATCCACTTCACAAGATATCTCCAGGTTAGTTTGAACTAAAATTTTAAATTAAAACCCCTAATGAGAAGAAATCGTTTATGGGTTTTTGATGTTTAGGTAAAAAAAAATTTGTTTTTGAGGTTATGTTCATTGGTTGTAGACCTATTGATCTCCAGTGAATTTATGATTTAAAGGTTTTATCAAAGTGTTAGTGTTAGGATTCTGCATTCCATGTGTTTGATAAAATGTTTGAATAAGATACATATATGTAAAAATGTATAATTTAGTTTATAACACAAACAAAAAGAACATGTGTATTTTTTTGAATTTGTTTGTGATACTGAATTCTCTTATTGTTTAGGAATTTGTTAATAATGGGAATTTATTAGAATTTAATTTCCCCTCTAATTGTTTTAGGTTTACAAAAAGAACGACAAAAATGGCCTCATCTTCGGTTCGAAGGGGTGATCGACCACAAAGTAAAGAAGTTGCGGATGAGATAGACGAAGATATAGTGGAAGAGAGTGATAGGGATGCAAATGAGGATAGTCATGAAGCAAAAAGTGATGAGGTTGATAACGAGAATGGTAATAAGGATGAGGAAGAAATCAGTGGTTATGAGCATGAGAACGAGAATGGTGATAAAGATGATGAAGAGGATAGTAACAAGGATGGTGTTATAGAGTATAAAGGAAAAATGGTGGTTGAAGCAAGTGACATCCCTGGACAACCGGTTGATCCACATCTTCTATGCTATTATGGAGACCACATTGCATGACTAGTACGGGAAAGCTCAATATGTTAATGGTTTTTTTTTTTTTTTTGATATTTATGTTATAAATTTTAGTTACTGTATTATGTATATTTGTTCTTTTGTTTGGTATAATTCAAGGATGTGCAAAATAGTGTTCAAAATAGTGGTCAATTGATAAAGAATGTATCAAAGTCCAAGAGTATGTGCAAAATAGTGGTTTTTATCCGTTAATCAAGTATGACCATGTTAAGATTGATTGCACTCTACCAATGCATTTTGTGAGCTTTGGTACCCAGAGACCAACACTTATCATCTACCTTTTGGTGAAATGACTCCAACAATTGAGGATGTTGAGCGCATCACCGGATTACCTTCTAAAGGAGAAGAATTTTATACAGTATACGCATGGAAGACTATGACTTGGCAGTTTATGTATGATTTTATTAAAAGAATTCTTAGAAAAACTGATGCACAAATTAAGAAAGAAGGGGCATTGTGTGGAACCCCAAAATAATTAGAATTTTTTTTTTGAAGCTTAACTGGTTGGGGGATAATTTTAATAATAAAGAAAAGGATTCAAATAAGAGAAAGGAACAATGTGCTACAACATGCCTCCTTTATATAATCGGCTCAATTATATGCGATGATAAATCAGTTGGAAATTTTTATGCTTATTTCTTACAATGTTTAGAAGATTTAGGCGAGTTTAACACTTATTCTTGGGCTTATGTTTTTGCTTTAGGGATTGAATTCAAACTAGTACACATTTATTTTGAAAGTACATTAATAATCTTCAATGTTACAAACATATTTTTCATTTGAAGCCAATGTTGCATGTCATGTCGGAGTTCTGTCTTTTCCAGTTCTAGTCATAGAATATTCAATGATATTTTTTTTTTTGAAGCAAATATTCACTGAATATACTTGTATTTAAATGTTTACTATTCTTACTTGTCCTGCACTTATGGAATACATATGTCAGGGCGAAAAAAACTCACGGATGCTCTGTGGTGGTGAATTCATTGAATTCACGGCTACGAGAGCCATTGCGAATATATTTCTCAGGAAAAAAATAACTCACGGAGGGTATGGTGGTTGTGAATTCATCGAATTCACGGCTACCAAAGCCATTGTGAATATATATTTCTGGAAAAAAAGTAACTCACAGAGGATCTAGTGGTAGTGAATTTATCGAATTCACGGCTACCATAGGACTTATATTTGGAAATTGGATTCCGGTGATCCCAGAGATTTTCCCGACGACCAAAAAATATAGAAAATTTGTGAGTTTTTCTCATGAGTTTGAGGACTTGGATTTGGAAATTGGATGGAATTTTGGAAGCTTTGGAGATTTTAACTTGGATTTGGAATTAGACTCAAATTTGGAATGTGGATTCTATTCCTTGGAGGATTGGGGAGCAATTGAAGCTTATAAATAGAGAGGTTCTCTACAACACACCAAATCAAAAATGCATCACGACGGGGCGAGGCAAAGCCACGCGACACAAAAAAAAATACATGGGGACGGGGCGAGGCGAAACCGAGCCACACGAAATAAGAAATCCTAAGCATGCATCGAGACGGGGCGAGTCGAAGCCGAACCACACCAAATCAAAAACCCTAAACATGCACCGGGACGGGATGAGGTGAAGCAAAGCCACACCAAAATAAAAAATGCATGGGGACGGGGCACGGGGAGGCGAATCCGAGCGACACCAAACCAAAAATCCTAAGCATGCATCGGGACGGGGAGAGGTGAAGCCAAGACACACCAAATCAAAAATCCTTAGCGTGCATCGGGACGGGACGAGGCCACACCAAATCAAAAATGCATCGCGACGGGGTAGGGAGAAGCCCCTCGACACCAAATAAAAAGGCACGACGGGGCGTGGTGAAGCCACATCACACCAAACCAAAAATGCGGTTAAAAGTAAAAAATTGATGGTGGATCGTTTTCGGGTCCGCCCGGTGCGTAGGACGGGAACAAAATCTAATATCATCTTATTAGATTAATGATATTTTCCTCGAGATACAAATTGAAGGCAAATAATAATCCTGGGGTCTTTAGGGCGACCCCAAAAGAATTAGGGGCGACACAAAACGACAAAAAAATGTCCTAATCGGTAGGTTATTTCCGGGGCATTTTTTTTAATGGACAAACTACCATTTACAATCGGTAGATAAATATACAATCGGTAGTTAATCAACAATCGGGAGTAAATTTAGTTTGTATAACTTCCGAATATAAAGTATCCCCAAAATAAAATCCTTATCTTTTGAATTTTGACTATCCTATAATCGGTAATAAATAAAGTTATCTTGACTCCCGATTAAAGTATACCTTTGGAAAAAATGCTACCATAATCGGTAGGGAATTTAGGTTATTTAACTCCCGAATATATATAGAGTAGTCCCAAAATGAGATTTTGCAAAAATCTTTTTTTTTTTTTAATTTTGGTTGAGCTTATAATCGGTAAGAAAGGAAGAGTTATCATCACTTCCGATTATATAGTGGCTCTCTTTGTAAATATCCTACCATAATCGGTAGTCAAGATAGTTCATATAACTACCGAATATAGAGTAGCCCCAAAATCAGATTTTGCAAAAGTCCTTTTTTTTTTGGAATTTTGGTTGAGCCTATAATCGGTAAGAAAGGAAGAGTTATCATGACTTCCGATTATACAGTGGCTCTCTTTGCAAATATCCTACCATAATCGGTAGTCAAGATAGTTCATATAACTACCGAATATAGAGTAGCCCCAAAATCAGAGATTTTGCAGTCGGTAGCTAAAAAACCACCTAAATTACCGATTATGAAGGGGCATATAAGTATTTTCAACCTATTTTGTCTTTTGTGTCTCCCCTAATTCTTTTGGGGTCGCCCCTAAAAATGCTAGGATAATAATTGTACTTTACCCGATCTTAGATGGAATATGACGTCACCCCTCTCTTTTAATCTCTATCGCCCATAGTTAGTCAATTAATCATCCTACTTTTTTTAAATTATAATGGCTGGATCAAAATGAAAAAATAAAAGAGAGTATTTTTATAGATTATAAAATCATTTTTTATTTCAAAATCACTTTCAAAACCTATATATGTCAATAATTTTTGAAATTGGAAAAAAAATAAAAGTGCTTTTTACTCAATATCTTTTCCTATTTTCATTATCATTCTAAATAAAAACATTTATAAATTTAATGATTGATTTATATTTTTTGTCCCTATTTTATTTTATAAATGACAATAGTTATTCTTAAACTTATATAAAATCAATTTTTTATTTTTTAAGTTTGTCTTTAAATATTATTTTTTTTATTTTCAAAATATTTCATTTTCAATAAAAAAAAAACTATAATTAAATAATAATTTAATTAATTTTAGTTTGATTTTTTGTTTGAAAATTAATATATATATCTTAAAAAGTGTTAAGTAAAATAATTTTTTAACAATCATAATGATAGTAACAATTAACATTAAATATTATAAATATTTATATTTAATAGTATTTAATTAATTATTTTGAAACAAAAAATCAATTATTTTCAAAGACTCTTAATTTAGGAACAACAGGGAGTTTGATTTTTACCAAACACACTTAGATCGAATAATGACGTCAACCCTAGTCTTTTTTATCTCTATCGCCCGGTTGGATCAAAATGAAAAAAGAAAAGAGAGTACATGATATGGGAGACTAAGCCAAGCGCAACTAAAGAGGGTTGAAGGGCCACTACCAACAACCGAACAAACACGAAAGCAACAAAGCAAAAATTCTATATATAAAAATAGAGTTTTTTCGAGCGCTCTCATATCGGACCTTCTGGTTGATTCTGGCCCCATCATTTAAAATTTCAGCCAATAAAATTCGAGAAGAATCTTTAGGCCCACAATATATATTTGCTACCAATCATATTTGAGAGAAAAAATATATTACCAAAAACAAATAAATTAACTCTCACTGAAAAATCGAATTAAAATAAATTAATAAAATTTTATAAATCACAAAAAATATTATAAAATAGGACATCATATATATTTATTCTAATAATAAAACTCACCATTAAACTAAAATAAAATCACATCGTCATATTATTGTTTATCATGATTTCATCACAATATTAAATCAATCATAAATATTAAAAATAAAAATGTCTAATATTCAACGTCCAATTACATATTTTTTAATTAAACTAATCCTAATTACATACTCAAGCGAATAATAAATAAATTATTTACAACTACTGTTAAGAAATAGATAAAAAATACTAGATGATTGATTAAATTTAAGATCATAATACAATAAGTTATGGATACTTACCCAAAAAGTCAAAGCATGCCTTCTCTTCCGCAAAAAAAAAAATGATTTGATCCTGCTGAATATCCAAAATAAAAAAGTGTTAAAATCACTGGGTAAGTGAAGATGATTTTGAAGTAAAATATAGAGAGCGAGAGGACAAAGTAGAAAAATGCATAAAAAAACAGTAAACGAATTTCAATTCCATGCAATTTCAATAATCATTTTTCTTAATATTATTCATTCCACAAAGAAAACAAAAACAAAAACAAACACGGGTTAATCTTATTTCCTATAATGTGTAGGATATCTTACATATTTTTTTTTTTGACAAAAATGCAAAAATATATGTGACTATCCAAAAATACAAAGATTTAGAACTAATTAATATTATTTTCAAAGAAAGGCTTTTCTAATACAAAATTTAATACGGATCAATAAAAATAGCAGAATTTAAGATATTTTCGTAAAAAGAATCTGAAAATGAAGACGAATAATCTATTTAAAGTTTTTATGGGTAAATAATATATTTATTCCAAATATATTTATTTCAAAAAAAGTAAGTTTCTCGTGGCCTCTGTACTATATAAAATGTATGAAAAGAACCCAAACCTCATTTTCTTTTGCCTTCTTTATTATGTCTGTTGGATGTTCAAAAATTTTGCTTTAGTTAATTTTTTTTTGCATATATCGTGAATTTTTTGTTAGACCTAATTGTTGTTTGTTTTCTAGATAATCATGGAAAGTGGATTCGACAAATGTTGTATTCATGGATTTGGAGTTTGGACAACAGTTCAGGTGATTTTTCTTCTCGCTTGTATGTTCTGATTATTATTATTTATTTATTTTTTTGCTGATAACTACACGGATAAATGGAGATAGAATATAAAGGTTTCACCATATTATTTATCGCGGTTTTGTTGATCTTCCGCTTTTGCAGGTGAGTGATATCTCTGTTGTGTTTTTGTAAATCCATCACGTTAGTTATTTTTCTTCATTATCTATTTTGTTTGTTAGGGTTTTTGTAGAAAAATTATTCAATATCATTCGATGAGTTTGTTATTTTTGGAGTAATTTTGTTTATTCTTTACAGGAAGGTGGTTATGATGGTGTTATTGGTTTACTGCACCGGGTTAGCCGATAAATGGCAAAAAAAAAAAAAATCTTCTATTTTTTGGGGATTATTTGTGTCTGTACTGTTTTTTCTTAGTCCATTTAGGAGGTCCATGATGAATTTTTGGTTTTTTGATTTGTATTCTTGGGGCCAATTGTATGTTTATTCACATTCCCACGCGATGTGAAAGTTATTCTCATGTAATATGCTATTAATATATTTTTTGATTTACGAAAAGTTCTATATTTTAAAGGAAGGAGATGATACGCTGGTACATTTTACTCATGGTTGGTATAGACAGATTTGCGTCCTTTGGTGATTGAGAGATATGAGGTACTCCGTTTAGTATGTTTCCAAATTTTGACGTGATTTAACTTGGAACGTATATGTGTCAAGGTTTTGGATTTCATGGCAAAGGATATTTTTGGATATGTTGATTGGTGCAGGGTTCTTATGTTTATGGTACTTACGGGTGGAAATATCTTGATTCCCTTGCTGGTATGTTGTGCACACTATATATAGGTGTAAACAATCATCTTACCTCAAATTGTTTTTTAGAAGTTAGTAAACTAACTGCGTCAAATCTACACTTCAGTTTCAAGCTGCTGGTGGCTTCGCTACGTCAACCTTTATATATCCTCTTTCACATTAGTTAACCTTTGAGTTATGTCTTATTTATCATTTGGTCTTTAATTGCTAAAAATAATAAATACCCCTACACCTTTTGGTATGATAGGCTTTTGCTGACTTAGTTTTACATTTATTTATCTTTTTGATCGATCTTTTTATCTTTTTGATCCTTAGTAATTTAATTTATATAGATACTTAGTTAATTTTGTTCCATAATCATATGGCCGAAAATCATTTGTATGGATTGTCCTTTATAATTGTGTTCATTGGTGCTTACCAGGACTTACCAATTTATGAAAAGATTTATTGATTGTTGTACAACATAATCAAGATGGTCACTCCTCCAGTTAAAGTAAATAATTTAGAGCTATATCGATCGATTATGCTCCATGTGAAATTACAAAGGTTAATTTCTATTAAAAACTTTAAACAATATATTCATTTGGTAGAACATCAACAGTTTAGTTCGATTCCTATGATTTATTTCTTTAATAAATAAAATACTAGGACGGGGAGGATTTGAAACTGTAAATGGCTAGATCATGACTCTTTCCTTGAGAAATCTTTTGTGGTTGCATTAAATTTTGTTATATATCATGAACTGCCTTTGCAAGAAGAACACTAGCCAGTGAAACTTGAGATAGGTCACCATGATGCCCAGTCAATGATTCCCGCTTCACATAGAGCCGATGCTTACTCTACTTGCAGCTGACTTATGTTGGCCATCGCATGGGCCTGCAATGAAATAGATGTGCATAAGCTCTGTGGTTGTGTCTCAACAAATCATTTTTAAAGAATAGACAAGTAAAAAAAATTCATATTTTCATCTGTGGCACTAACTTACCTGGAAAACCATTCGTTAATGCATATTTTTTTTTTGTATACTACAAGAAATGCACAAATCTTTTCTGTATTAGTAGTATATAGTTTCTTTGGATTATCAATTTTGTTAATTATATGCATGTTACCAAGTCCATGTATGGTCTCTGAATCTAACTATTGTGTAATCCATGGCTAATTTCTTTAAAACTCATTTTGGAAAGCTTGATATGTATACTTCAGACGGGTCTTAAAGAGAACATATAATGGATAGACCTTATACTCAACGAGAACCTACACTATTTTTGTTGGTGGATGGTGGTTATAATGACAATGTAGAAAAATTAGGCTACTACTATGTTTTCTTAAACTTTTGTGATTCTTTTGAATATAACTAACCAATAAACAATTAGCATGTAGAAAAAATATACGAGGTTATCTCATAAAGTGATAAAGTAAAAAACACGGGGAAAAATCTTAAACAACAAAACCTTAGTATTAGGTCCAAAAACCTAATAAACGACAAAGATTTTTTGTATTAGGTAAACGACAAAACCTTGGATTAATAAACGAGTTTAAGCTTAAACAACAAAACTCGAGTTTAAGCTTAAACAACGAGTTTTGTTGTTTAAGCTTAAACAGGTGTCAAATATAATAGAGATGACAAACCTTAGTATTAGGTCAAAAAACCTTAGTATTAGGTCCAAATGTAATAAAATCCGATGGTGCAATACCACTTACTATATGTCAATTTTTGGTAAAAGTCGGCTTTGCGATGCACATAAACAGGTGTTCTATACAGAGCTTATACAATCTGATGTACATTGGCATTCCAAAAACAACCAATGGACTATCGAAATAAAAAATTACTATCATCAAGAAGAATGAGAATGGTGAATAGATTTGGTGTCAAATTTGATGCATTCAGGGTATATAGTTAGAGTTTTTCTTTTATTTTTTAGAACGTACTTTAAGTTGTTTTTTCTTAGGAACTACAGTTCATTAACTTCTTTGGTAGACTATTTAGAAGTCATAAATTAATTACTTCCATTTCAAGTTTTTTTTTTTTTTTTTTTTTTTTTTTCGTTTTAGATATTTGGATTCTTATATAGTTTTGCACTTATTCTACAATTTGCTTACTCAAAATTTTTTCAACCTGATATGCTATTGTGGAGTGTTATTTGGTATAATATAGATACTTTGTACCCTTTATGCATTTGAGTTACCCAACAATGACACCATCCTAAAATTCCTCAGTGCATTTATCCTTCACATCATTTGTTATGCATAAAATTGGCGAAGACAAAAAATAATGATGCGTCACCCAAAAAAATAAGTATCAGTTCTGGAATCTTGAAACATAGATAAACAAAAGTATAAGTAGAGAAGTTCTTATTAAAAACTTTACTTGGATATCAGTGGTTAGTGACTCTGACCGATTTTCTTCCAATATTCCATAAACAAGGAACAGACCCGTGCATCGCACGGGTGAGAAGCTAGTAAGAATAAAATCTTAAGCCTAAAACTAGCTGCGGAGTCACAATTTAGGCTAAGGGGACGCAAAGTTTTATTAGGGGTAGCAGAAAATCAATATTAGGCTTGGAAGAAATATTGGGCTCCGAACTTTAAGTTTGAAAATCCAATGGACAGGGGTAGAAAGTACACACCTATGCCATACATTGGATCCGCCACTACTCAAAACCATAAAGCAAGAAGCAATCCTAAAATTTCTTCTTGGCAGGAGTCCTTTTTCCACGCCCCAGCTTATCGTTGCTAGGACCCAAATACTTAACTTGATTCACGTTTTTGTAACTTTCAACTGTAACTGCTAAAAACCCAACTTGTGGACAAGAGTATGAAAACAAGTTAAAGAACATAAGCGTAAAATAGTAAAGTAAATCAACTGTACAATACCAAGAACGTAAAGTGCATGAAATGCAAATGTCACAAGATATTTTATGTGGTTCAGCTGAAGCCTACATCAACGGGGTAATGAGTTTGAGATGTTACTATTAATTGTCGAGGTTACAATATGTTATGATCAAGTGAAAGTAAAGGGACACACTAAGTATTATAAGGCTCAAGATCTGGAAAAACAAAACTGTGATTTACTTCGGTGTTTCACATGTACCAAGAGTTTTCAGGAAACCGAGGTTACATTCATCTTGAATTGGCATGTATCCATAGAAGTCATTTTCATGAAACATCCTATTTAGATAACGTAGCTCGAATCTTTTGCTTCATCTTTTGATCAACATGATTGATAATACTGGCACGAATATATAATCAATACAATAATAGACAATCACATATGACATAAAGATTATGTGGTTCATCTATCTTTTGTAGGCTACTTCCACGACCAAATCCACCCTGAGAATCTTTCATCATCATAACAATTTATTACATCGACGCAAACCATGTAATCAACTAGTTATATAACTTACTAGCGATAAACGACTTAGAAAAACAACAACACATATTACGAAGAGTTTACCTCTTCCTTTACTCTTTTTTTTCCATAAATCTCCACTGCGATGGTTGCTTCGACTTTTGATGTAGTACATCTTTTAAGTATCAACTATGACAGTTGACTCCTGAAGTGTGTATCAACTGTGACAGTTGATCCCTCGTACTTGTATCAACTATAACAGTTGATCCAATCCGTCAGTTTTAGTTTACTTGCCTTGCAAGTGTTTTCTTTCCTAGTTTGTTTAGCTTTCCTTTTCTTTTCTGTTTAGACGGTTCTTGAGAACCTATTTAAAGGCTATGCCTTCTTGTTTTGAGAACACATCTTATTATCAATATTATTATCAAGTTTGATTATCAATCTTTTAACCTTAGAATCTAGATCCTAGAATTTGATTTTATCTAAGTTCCTGACGGAACTTCAACTATCTTCACAACCCTAGCAACTAGTTTGCTTCCATCCATATATGTACTACACTAACTTTAGACAAGAACATGAAGAACATCATAAAATTCTAGCTTCTTTTATATGAACCATAGAAACCCCAGATTCCTCACATACCCGCTCTTTCTATAAGTCTCTCTTCTCACATAGATTTTACCTCATCAACAACCATCGTATGACACAGTGGTTATGATCTTTGATCTCTCAAGTTATTGAGAGGATTCTACAAGAGAATGATTTCTCATCACCATGTAAGCCCTCTTATATAGTAGTCACATCATTGCTCCCTAAGTCTTAAAGAACTTCTAAAATAGTCTTACACCTTAGTTAGAAAACTCTAAACTTGGAAAACACTTCTCCAAACTGTCAAACAAGTTTCCTAACCCATGTAAACCTCGTTAAGAATTTATTCCCGAAATAGGCTTTTTGCCACGATTTTGACAGCAATAGATCATTGTTTCTGCTTCAAATTATGTTACTAAAAGTCCAATTTCAGCCATGTGATTTTATTTACGGAACAAAAATCTAACCACCACCTTTTGTGACGTGAATAAAACCACCGTCTTCATTCCAACAAGGCATGGATGTTTACCACCTTATATAAGGTCATCCTTTCGGACATCATCACTAGCACAAATCAAAGTTGTCTTGTAATTTGAGCTTGAACTACCACCTAAGCCAAATTCCTCCTTTGCACTTGCACCACCGGAATCGCTATTTTTTGATATTCTAGCATCACCACAAACAACTTCTCCATATAAATTTTACAAGTTTCTGCATGATTTGTATCAAATTACTTCGTCGCTGTGACTGCTCATTATTCCACCTTTTGTAGAATATTCTTTCTTTGACATATGTATAACACTTGAAATTGTTTTCCATTAAACAATTCCAGACGGATTTTACCAACTCCAAGAACTCTTGAGTCATCCTCCATGTATAAAAACATGCTACAATCTTCATATGTTGTGTGTGAAATATTGTCACTTAGCACCACGATGATTCAAAACATTCTCCTGACAATATTTGCAAATGCCAGTTGAACTCACGAACGATCTTCTCTCTTAAAGAAAACATCTTTAACGTGAACTATAGTCACATCAAGAAAAGTTGTTAAATCTTTCTTGATGTCGTCCTATTCTTTGTTCGACCTTGATTAACTCATCATCTTCATGAACTATATCATTTCGCTACGAACTAAGACTTTATCTTCTTTTAAACCTCTTGTTCAAATTACCGAATCACTGTCATCTTTATCCACCTTCATCGCACCACTTTTCGAGAAACTGAGAGTACGTTCATATCAAACCAGCATCATTTTATGGAAGTAAATTCCATGAAACATCCTATTTTAGATAACTTAGCTCGAATCCTTTACTTATATCTTTAGATTAGAATAATTGATAATACTAGCATGAATATATAATCAATACGATAAAAGACAATCACACACGACATAAAATTACGTGGTTCACCTACCCTTTGTAGGCTACATCCACGACCAAAACCACTCCGAGAATCTTTCATTATCATAACGAGTTATTACATCGAGACACACTATATACTCAACTAGTTATAAAACCCACTAGCAATAAAGAACTTAGAAAAACAACAAGATATATTACAAAGAGTTTACATGTTCCTTTGTTCTTCTTCTTACATAAACCTCCACCGCTACGGTTGCTTCGACTTTAGACAATAACATGAAGAACATCATGAATTTTAGCTTCTCCCATATGAACCATAGAAACCCTAGATTTATTTCATACCGGATCTTTCTATAAGTCTCTCTTCTCTCATATATTTGCCCAATCACCAACTATCGTAGGATACAATAGTTATGACTTTCGATGTATCTCGTTATTGAGATATTCTACAAGAGAATGATTTTTCCTCACCATATAAGCCCTCTTATATAGTAGTTACATCCTTGCTCCCCAAGTCTTAGAGTACTTCTAAGAATAGTATTACACCTTAATTAGGAAACTCTAAACTTGGAAAACACCCTCCAAACCGTCAAACAAGTTTCCTAATCCAAGTAAACCTTGTAAATAATCTATTCCCGAAATAGGCTTTTACCACGGTTTTGACATCAACAGATCATTGCTTCTCCTTCAAATTATGTTACTAAAAGTATAATTTCAGCCATATGATTTTGCTTATAAAAACCATTCTGGAACTGTGGTAAGGGAACCGGGTTAAAACAATCAAACCGGTATGCGAGCTAAAACAATTATATATTCTAGAACTAGTTTAGTATTCGAACCGGTACGCAAACTGAATATTCTGTGAACTCTGTAACCGGCAAAGGTCTTAAGTTTGCAAACCGGTACGTGAATTAAAAAGTTCTCAGATACTCAGGAACTTTGAGTTGGTTCAAAGTTTGCAAACCTACATGAACCGAAAAGTTCTCAGAGTCGAGAACTTGGTAATTGCATAAGTGTGCAAACCGGTTTATGAACTGAAAAGTTCTGTAGACTCCGGAACTCGGTTATTGCATATAAGTTTGCAAACCGGTCCGCATACTGTGACTCAGCCGATTCACGAACGATTAAAGTAATTGTACTTTGTATATTTACAAACTATGTCGATCTTGATTCAATTGTAATTAAATTATTTCTATGAAGTAATTTGCATTTGATCAATTCTCTAATTAACACTAGACTCGTTTGGTCACATGATTGTGACACAATATTAATGTCTTAGTGAACATGAAAATGATTGTTAAGCTTTTAAGTTCAAATCGGTTAGTTTCGACTAACCATGTTGAACATAGTCTTTATACATGGTTCGGTGACGGTTTACCTAACCATAATGTCTATATTGTATATGTGATTAAGATTCAAAGCTTCCATATAACGGTGGATATTGTTTGCTTGGTTCCAAATCTATCTTACCTTAAACTTAAAGCAACCTATGCTTTGAAGTCTATATAAGGGGAACTCTTGGAAACTGGGATCTTTGAATCCCGACACTACTTTTTGGTGTGTCCTAGTTGTATCTAAAGTCGTCATCTCCAGAAACCCTTTTAGGATTTAGTGACTACAAATACTTTATTGGGATTCATGAATCCAGGTCCAGTTGTCTTTTATCTTGATAACTTAAGTATCCTGATCTTGATTGTTTGTAGAGTCTTGCTCCATCAATCAAGATTGATAGTAATCAACAAAGTCTCTTCGTCTCATACTTTGTTGATTCCACAAGTTTTATACTTGTGAGGTGAATAATAATCTAGGATACACTTTAGGTTGCATATATCCGTATTTTTAGGATATCCATACTTTTATCTAAGTTTCTATCGATTTCCATCACCTGGATATATCGTTTGATTTGATCATCCTTTTAGATCATAAATCAGGAAATCAATTCTATAGGCTTAATCTGTGGGAGGCAGATTTGGTTTAAACTCTTCAATTGAGTTGAAGCAATTCTTAGTCATGTGTGAGATCGTCTAAGGGAATCAATTGCGTAGAGTCCGGGTGGCATTCAAAAGGCATAAAGAGCGCGACTGTACCTGAATCAGTGGGAGACTGAGTTCAAGCTCAACTACATTCCAGATCGAAGTTAATTGGTAGTAGGCCAAGGTCTGTAGCGGCTTAATACAATTTGGTGTTCAATCTGGACTAGGTCCCTGGGTTTTTCTGAATTTGATGTTTCCTTGTTAAAAAAACTTCTGGTATCTGTGTTATTTATTTTTCTGCATTATATTGTTTATCTTTATAACTGAAATATGACAAGTTGTGCATTGATCAATCACAGTAGCTAGTTCCAACCTTGTTAGTTGGGAAAGACTTGATTGATCCTTGGATATTGGTATTTGGTACCGTTTAAAAACTCTATATGCATGATTGATTCTCTAGTTGAGAATACCTTTACCACAAATAGTGTTAGCGATCCTTTATAGGCGTGCTTGGCCCACTTTGGAGACTACTATGATGAAGATAGTAATTTTGAAGAAATTAATGCGTTGTTAGATTTTGCACCAATAATGAATTATGGTAAATGGCAGCGTAAACTAGAACCTCTTCCGCCAACCATAGATAAACCCCTCCCATCATCAGTTAAGGCACCCACCCTTGAATTAAAGTCGCTACCAGATATACTAAAAAAATGTATTTCTTGGTAGTGAAAATACTCTTCCTGACATAATTGCCTCTGACTTAGAGCCCGATCAGGAAAGTAGAATAGTTAGTGTTCTCCGTGAGCACAAGACTGCAATAGGGTGGACTATAGAAGATTTGAAAGGAATTAGTCATGTAGATTGTATGCACCACATCTATCTAGAAGAGGGTGCCAAAACTTCAAGAGAAATGCAGAGACGTTTGAATCCTAATATGAAGGAAGTTGTCCGCACTGAGGTGCTCAAATTGTTAGATGCGGGTTTCATATACCCCATCTCTGATAGTAAATGGGTCAGTCCTGTCCAGGTTGTCCCAAGAAGTCTGGGATTACAGTAGTTGCGAATGAGGACAATGAATTGATTCCAACCCGTGTTACTACCGGTTGAGAGTATGTATAGACTACCGTAAGCTGAACTCAGCCTCAAGGAAAGACCACTTTCCTTTACCATTCATCGACCAGATGTTAGAAAGATTAGATGGCCATAACCATTATTGTTTCCTAGATGGATATTTTGGTTATAACCAAATTCCTATAGCACCGGAGGACCAAGAGAAAACAACCTTTACATGTCCATTTGGTACTTTTGCTTACAGGCGTATGCCTTTTGGGTTGTGTAATGCACCCGCAACATTCCAACGGTGCATGCTAAGTATCTTTTCAGACATGGTTAAGCGATTTCTAGAGGTCTTTATGGAAGATTTTTCGGTGTTCGGTTCCTCTTTCGATGAATGCTTGCACCACCTTACACTAGTTCTAGAACGTTGTAAAAAAAGAACTTAGTCCTTAATTGGGAAAAGTGTCATTTTATGGTTAAATCTGGAATAGTTTTAGGACATGTGGTGTCCTCTAAGGGAATATAAGTTGAAAATCCAAGGTTGACCTAATTTCAAAATTAAGACCACCTAAGAATGTAACAGATGTTAGATCTTTCCTTGGTCATGCTGGATTTTACCGTTGTTTCATCAAAGACTTTAACAAGATTGCTTTACCTCTATCGAACCTACTTGCTAAAGATACTGCCTTTGTATTTGATGAAGCCTGTGTTCAAGCTTTTGAGAAGATTAAATTATTATTGAATTTTTCCCCTATCATCCAACCACCCTATTGGAACCTCCCATTTGAACTCATGTGTGATGCGTCCGATTATGCGGTTGGTGCTGTCCTTGGCCAATGACGTGATAAAACACCTAGTGTGATTTATTATGCTAGTAGGACTCTAAACGATTCCCAGTTAAACTACACTACTACTAAGAAATAAATGTTAGCCATCGTTTTTGCTTTGGAGAAATTTAGATCATATCTCATAGGGTTTAAGGTCATAGTCTATTCTGATCATGCCACACTCAAATATCTCCTTTCCAAGAAGGACTCAAAACCTCGGCTGATCAGATGGGTATTATTGTTCCAAGAATTTACTCTTGATATTCGTGATAAGAAAGGGTCTGAAAATGTAGTAGCTGACCATTTATCCCGTATCCTTGATGAAACTAGAGATGATGAGATACCAATCCTCGATACGGTCCCCAATGAACAATTATTTTCCATCTCTTTGTTACCCTGGTTTGCTGACATTGTCAATTATTTGGTAACTGGTCAAATGCCTGACCATTGGTCTAAACAGGATAGAGCCAAATTCTTGTCTGAGGTTAAATACTTTTTTTGGGATGATCTGTACTTATTCAAGTACTGCCCTGATCAAATCATCCGTCGTTGTATTTCTAACAACGAAACATCCAGTGTTCTGATTTTTTGTCATTCTGGAGCTTGTGGGGGTCACTTTAGTTCTAAGAAAACAGGTGCTAAGGTTTTCCAATCCGGTCTTTATTGGCCAACTCTGTTTAAGGACTCCCACCTATTTTGTGAAAGTTATGATAGGTGTCAAAATTTAGGAAAGATGACCCGACGTAATATGATGCCACTTAGTCCTATACTAATAATAGAAATATTTGATGTGTGGGGTATAGATTTTATGGGTCCTTTTTTCAATTCTTATGATGCCACTCAATCCTTTTTACATCTTATTAGCTGTTGACCACGTGTTTAAGTGGGTTGAAGCAATAGCTACCAAGACAAACGATCGCCACGTTGTGATCAAGTTTGTTAGAGATAATATTTTCTCTCGATTTGGTATGCCTAGAGCAATCATTAGTGATGGAGGTTCCCATTTTTGTAACCGGTTTTTTGAGACGCTCATGAAGAAATACTCCATTACCCATAAGGTTTCTACACCTTACCACCCACAAACTTGTGGCCAAGTTGAAGTGTCTAATAGGCAGATTAAACAGATTTTAGAAAAAACCGTAAACCCTACCCGAAAGGATTAGTCTTTGCACTTAGTAGAAGCATTATGGGCTTACCGAACCATTTTTAAGACTCCACTTGGGATGTCTCCATATAGACTTGTCTTCGGTAAAGCCTACCACTTGCCTATAGAATTAGAACACCGAGCTTATTGGGCCATTAAATGGCTCAACTTTGACCTACCTGCCGCTGGTGATAACCGTAGACTGCAACTCAATGAGTTAGACGAAATTCGTAATGATACTTACCAGAGTGCAAAAATTTACGAGGAGAAAACAATATAAGAGCAAAAAAAAAAAATCAAACGATGTAAGTTGTTGAAGTTCATGATACCAAGATATTACAAGTTGCGAAGATCCAAGTGCTAAAGTCCTTTTCTCATTGCCATATTAGTCTTGTTATTACTATGTTAAAATTAAAAAAAAAATGAAAAAAAGATATGTACATTTTGTTATTTTTTTGTTCAATAATGCCATAGGGAATTAGAAATCTATAAGGAAGTTTCAAGCAAGAAATCGAAGAGAAGAGTTAATTGTAAAGGTTCTGCGAAGTTCGAGAGTTTATCATCAACAGTAAAGCCGTAGAAGACGTACGTTGTTTCTACTGAGCACTATGAGAGAGTCAAAGAGAGACGCATATTGGTTGCTTTGTTGGTCCGCTTTCCATCTGGCACAAGATCTTTCTAACACTGGTTCAACTCATCACACGTAATTTTTCCAGATGTGTAGCAGATGTCCCTCTCATCTTTATCTCTCTCTTAATCTTATCCAGCTGTAAAGTGGATGCATCTCATAATGTTTATCTAGTTGTGTAGCGGATATCTCTTTATCTAGCAGTATAGCGGATGTGTCTCCCCTTTTCTTTATTCATCTTTTGAGCGGATACCTTTAATTTCTCTGGCATTCTAGTTACTTAGCGATAGGTTGAAAATATGTTTGTCCTCATAGCTCTTTGGATATTTGTGACCAATTATGAGTTAAGGTTTTGTGGGTACACCTCTTGTAAACCCTCCCGAGACTATAACTCGGCCACTAGGGCCACCTAGGGGTTTAAAGGCTTGTTGCACACGCTAAGTGAATTAGGATTTTATTCTGTAAATTAGATTTGCTCGAGGACTAGCAAATAATAAGTTTGGGGGTATTTGATAGACGCATTTATGTGTCTAATCAGTCTCAATTTTATATATTGTTAGTGCTCAATTTTGTATTTATTATGGCTTTTTATGTCTTTGTAGGTATTTTTCAGAAAAGAAACATTTTTGGAGAAATCGGTTCAAAAAATCACTAAAGGCACCCAACTTTGGATAAGGGGAACCCTAATTACTAAAGGGTATCCCAATTACCATCGGCACCCGACATCTGTATAAGGGGTGTCCATCATCAACCTTTTCAAATTCTTTAATTTAGCGGGAAAATTTATTATTGAACTGGCACAATTAGTTTAGCAACTCGGAGGCCTTTTATAGAGATTCAATCGATGGAATTCATGGGGAAGCTTTGATTCGTCAAGACAGGGATGATGTGACCTTCAGAATTAGTTAACTTTGGATGGATAATCAAAATCAAATTGTTGCAGTCATCGGAAAAGTCGGGGTTCAAGTTTTGGAGTTGTTAGAGGGAGACTCGATCGCTCAGATTAATTGGGTTTGTTCTTAATGTCTAATCAGGGTTGGTGATAGCCTTTGATTCGACCGGAGTCGACCAATCACATGGATAGAGTAAGAAATGGATATAGAAAAACGTATATGGTTTTGATGTTGTCTAGGTGAACGATGTTTCTCATATCTGTCTGAAGGCCACTGCCAAAATGAACCTATCCTAATGGACTGAGATATTGGTCTGGACTAATATCAACACACCGACATATACAAGGGAACCAATGGTCGATAATCCTAACTCTAGGTCAACACAACTGGCATATACAAGGGTTCCAGTGGTCGACTTTATTGAATTTATTCCGGTTGGTCTGATGGTCTGGTCTCAAATTTTTTTTTTTTTTTTATCTCAATCACTCTATTTCACCATAGCAGTGGTAACAACTTGAATCGTGAGCCCCACCTAATCACTTAGACAAACATATTTTGAAGAAAACAAACAAAAAAATAGAAGTGAAAAGGATTCAACGAGATATGGCGAAACTACCATGTTTTTTCTTTTAATTCTAACACCCGAGCTCGTGCTTTTATGAATAGACTCTTTAGATGTTTCCATCTAATCAGATTGGTTCTTCAACTCCTACAACCAAAATGCTTCCATCCACTTAGATTGGTTAGTGCCATCCTTAATAAACACAAATTTCTAGGCTCTGGAGTTTATTTATTGCAACTAAAAAGTTTCTCCCATACCCTCAAACTTAAATCTAACATTGTCCTCAATGTTCTAAAGATGAAATTAAAAGCATGAACAAGGAGAAACTGTTACCATTTGAAGCAAAAGAGTTTAAGGAAAGATATTACCGTGTTGCATGAGCATGGGTTACCTCCTAAGAAGTGCTAAGTTTAACGTCTTCAGCCAGACATAAGAAACAATTAATCAATTCATATCATAAAGCAATAACCGAAACAACTGTGGATCATCTGCATCAAAAAGTGTTAACACAGATAAAAGGAAACTGCAACAAACCAAGAATAAACATAGCACACCCTTGCCTAGTTTCCTGTTTAAGATAACTACATCTAGTTGTGGTTCGGAGTTCGGAGTTCTATAAAGGGGTCTAAATAAAATATTTTCATGGGATGCACCTCCTCATAAGTAAGATCCGAAATATCGGGTTCTAAGGTTTGGAAAAATTTAGAAGCACACAATAATAACTCCGAATAATTGAGGATCCTCTAAGTCAATCGATTTGACTTACACATTTGACCATAATGAGAGTGGTGGTCATTCTTAAGCAAATGTGTCAATTCTATTTTCCTAAAATAATTAGGTTTAGTCTCGAGAACTTAATAATTGACACATCTCAAAACATATACGTTCCCACAATTGGTTGAAAAATATTTGGTGGGAAAACAAAATCAATCTTGGTATCATAGCCCGGGTAAACCACATCAACCAGAGGATGGGTTTTTAACAACCGAACTTCTTTTCTCGGAATTATTATTAGGTTTTGGAGAACTAGTATGAAGGCAATCTGGCACAATGGTTGAGGCACATATATCAAGTCCCAAGTGAGGGATCTCTACAAGAGCTAAAGGTAAAACACGAGGAGAATGATAGTCACCCCCAAACTTAGAGTTTTAGGTATCTCTAGATAGACTAGCTACAATTTCCCTAATTTCTAGATCATCAGAATCCTGAAAATGTTCAATTGCTTCTTGTAGGTCATATTCAGGTGACACATCCTCATGCTTATTTAAAAGCTCTACGAGTTCATCTTCTTCGTCTAAGACTGTTGTTTCTAAATCTGTAGACTCTAAAATATTATTCTTAGAATAAACTCGTTCCTCTAAGCCAATATCGGCTTCGTAATCAAAAGGAAATACTACATCGTCTAAAACGGGAGTATCTCTAGTCAAATCCTCGTCCTTTTGAATAGGTGAATAATTATTTTATTTGGATTTGAACTAGAAATATTATCATTATAAAGATCAATTGGAGTAACAAATTCTCGATTACTATGCCTATATATTTCGATTCTTGATCAACACTATCCTCGTTGTAATCATCATAACATGAAAAGGGTTGAACCTCTTCTAAACAGGTAGTGTTACCAATTATAACCTCGTCATCTTGATTATGCGAATAACTATTCTCATTTTTAAGGCTAAATTGGAAGTCAAGATTATTTCGAGCAATTCCTTCGTTCGTTTCTAACACAAACCTATTGTATTCTCAGCCAAAATCTTGAGAGACTCTTCTAGAGGACGAATAGGACTGGAAGAAAGAGCCAACAGTTTGAGAGACTCTTCGAGAGGACGAATAGGAACGGAAGGATCATAATAAGGACTAGTTTTCAACTCTTTAATTAAGTCGTCCAAAGACGAGGTACTAGTACTATAATATTCCTTATTTTCTTGCTCGTATGACCTATGCACGTGCGAATAGTAATTGGGCTCACCGTGATATGAACCATAAACTTGAAAAGGTTGGTGTTCCCAACCACTATGCACACTATGGTCAAAGTAATAGTGTCCATTTTGAAAATCAGTCGGATATTCGTTGTATTGGCTATTGTAATACCAGTTCGAAATTCTTTTGTGCACATGCAAATGCAAGGTCGACTAAAATGGGTAAGATCAGGTTACCACAACAAAATATACCCAAAGGTATGAGGCTGAGGTTTGTGGACTTTCAGCTGGTAACTCCCATAAGGCCCAAGGCACGGGTTCAGCTTACTAATCCACGAGTTTTCCTAAAATCGGTAGTCTGACGATGCAATTGGTGTGTGCACGTGTTATTTTTTATTTTTTTATTAATAAACTACTAAAAAAAAACAATATATACAAGTCCAAAAATAAGGAAAATAAAAACTAACAAAAATAAAAGCTTCGGCTTTCTCCTTTTATGGCAAGTCCAACTTTTCACATTCGTTTTAAGCAAAACCTGCACAACAAAAGCAAAAATACCCAAAGTAAAATCAAAGAAAATAAAAATAAAAATAAAAATATATATACAAAACCTAAAAAAAAAAAATGTAAAACCTAAAACCTAAACCTAAATACAAGTCCGCGTCGGCGGCGCCAAAAACTGATGTAGTTTTGAAGTGGTAAGTAGAGTATCGTTCGCTCGGACTCGTTGAGGTTGATTTTAAGACTTACTTAAATAAAATACTAGAAACAAAGAAAATATTTTAACAAAGTTGAGAGTCTACTGGGAATCAGGATTACATTGAACTCTTTTTCTATGGTTCAATTATTAATTCTTTGACAATTATAGCTCCAAAAATAATAGTTATTGACTCTAAATCTTTGCCAAGGTAGATTTTATAAAACATTAATTGTAAATGGTAAGCATGGATTATCAAAACACCTAAGCTAAGCATAACCCATCAAACTAAATCACAACTAATTAATTTAAAATCATAATTCAAATTATATTAATGCAAAAGTCGTAAAAAGAATTAAATAAAGTTACCACAGTGATGAGAATTGGCTTCCTCCGTCATCCCAGCGATGGGGTTTCGCTCCTCATATCAAAAACACGCACAAAATAATAATCCATAGCTCAAAATGGTGTTTTATTGAAGAAATTGTATTAAACAGAGATTTGTAACGCTGTAGTGGTGTTACAAGCGTCACTGTTACAATTTTTTAAGACTGTCGAAGAACGATAGTTGTTTGACTCTGTCGTTGAATTTAAGACTGCTACCGCGAGTCTGTTCTTCGTGTTCTTCAGAACGACACTTCTGAAGTGTCGTCTGCAACTCCTTCTCTTCTTCTTCTTCCTGCTGCTGCTACAACTCCTCTGCAGCTTTTCTGAAGCTTCCAATCGACCCCAAACTCTCCGTTTTTCCTCCACAACTCTCGTACACCCTTTATATAGCCAACAGGTCCAATTTTCTCGATCAAATCTTCCAAGAATAGATAATTTCTTCGCTGCCAAGTCTTGTACTTTTTATCCCCCTTACGTGTCTTCTAGTGAAACCAAAACCTTGTTAAAAGATTGACTTTCCTTCGTAGAAGAGTTTCTTTCCAAATGAAAGATATATCCTGCGTATAACCAAAACTGAATCCCGTGAATCTTTCCCTCCTGTTTTCTCGTGATTTTTCTTCTTCTCTGTAAACTCTTCTACACGGCTATAGCTTCCCCATGTCAACCCAAACTCATATGTATGTGACGCATAAAATCCCAGGGAAGATATTCTTCCTTATTTTCTCCCCGTAGCTGTCATTTATAAACCAAAATATCACGGTACCTCTTTTAACTTCCAAACTCACGATACGGCCCAAGTTACTCGATCCAGACACCCATTCTAAGCCTGTTTATCTCATACAAGTCAATCCCATTCACACTTAGTGCTTGAATCCCTTAAAATCACGTCCATAATCCTGCCAGGAAAATTCACAGGTGAAAGTTCACTTTCCCGCCAAAACTTGGTTCAAATGGGGAAGAACAGGGATGCCCCTTATCCGTTCATGGGGTGTGAATAGCAAGTGGTCGCCCCTTAGTAATTGAGGTGCCCTTATCCAAATGAGGGGTCCGAATAGTAATTTTCTCCCACGAGCGCAAATACCACTTTTCGAGCCAATTTTTCCACACATGTTTATTTCTCCAAAAATACCTACAAAGACATAAAATACCAAAATAAGCGCAAAATCGAGTACTAACATTACAGAGAATTGAGACTAAAATAGACACATAAATGCGTCCATCATTGGCTAGAATCGTGAATTTGAAGAAAATGGTATTCTCGGGTTTAATCTTCTCCGGGAAATTTTATTCGGACCTGTGAAGAATTTGGGTGAGATTCAAGCGTGGATTTGGAGTAGTACCAGCCTGTTTCGATAAATCAGGGTTGGTAAGTGACTTAAATTCGAGTAATGAGGAATGTACGTGGATTGAAACAAAACAGGGAAGTTCTCAGCAAAACAGAGTTTGGAGTATGCTCGGGAAGGATTGGGGTGTGTTCAGAGCATGTTTAGAACACTATGAGACGTGTACACGACCATAAGACGTGTGAAAAAGATAAAATGGGAAGAAAATCCAGTAACATGGTAGGAAAAAAAAATATCTCGGGAAATATTCTCTCTTTACTGTGAAGATTATCAGCAGTTAACACGAAAGATTTGAGACCTGTCGAGTATATAAAGGGAGCTGGGTGAATAGAAGTGGGAGACGGGGAGTCTGGGGAAGAAATAGAGAGCTAGAATCGAGAGAATTGAAGGTTGCGGAAAATATTTTATCTTTGCTGCAACCAAGAACATGAAGAACAAAGGTACACTGGAAGTCGGTCGGTCGCGAAGCATGAGACTCGCAGTTTAACCACAAAATCCATATATCATTTATCATTCACTTGTGAGAAACCTTCAGCCAATGTTCCTTTAAGCAACTTAACTGTTGAGATTCTGTCGCTAAAGACCTTAGCGACTGCAGAACATTTGTAAGCAATTTTTGATTATTTGAATACAATGTTTAATCCAATTTTCTCCCTTTTTCGATTCATGAGTAGCTAAGTTTCTTTTCTAGGGTTGGGAGGAAGCTATTTTCTTGATGAGTTTATTTAAATAATTAATTTCTTTATCACATTTACTCCCCTTTTGTGCTAATAATTCCTTAAAAATTCCCTCTTCTTTGCATGCCTCATTTAAATTGTTTTGAATAGTTTTATACTATTGATTTTTTATAGGTGAAGGAGAATTAGGCCTAAGATTAATGACAGATTCATAAAAATAGAGCTTGTAATGTTTTATCCTCCAAGGCATGAGATTGAGTTCGAAACTGCCTTGAGTAATTTGGAGTATTGTGTAGAAGTTATAATTAGTGAATTTGCAACATCAAAATAGTGGAATCCCAACCCTGGTTCTCCATCTCTTTTACCAACAAAAATTTAATTAGTTTGTTTTTATTTAGCACCTTTTCTTTTATTTGTCTTGAACCAAACCTTTGAAAATAGTCTGAGAATCGAACCTTCTACTTACCACTTGTATTGCATCAAATGACACTTTTTCCCCTTATCCAAATTTCACCATCTACACTAGGAACTCCTCCAGCACCAGTCATGTTCCTAGGCTCACAATACATATTGATATGGACGCAAACGGTATACAAAGTGTATCCTGCGAGCATAGTATGACATGTAACAAAAATATGATCAAAATCAGTGATAAGGTATAGAGGTTGTTAGATGTTGAAATTAAAATGTTGTTTCAAGAGGCTATGGATACAAGTCAGAAGATAAATGCCACACGAAAAAGTGGAAACAAGAGCTTCCTATAATACCAAAACATGTCAAGCTATATTGTGAGGCCCACACTTTTGGCTCAGTAGTTTTCTATCAACCCTAGTAAGAGGAAGTTTAATGGTGTAGTTGTATAGTTGAGTTTTGGATGGTTTGATTTGGCAGTGGGGTCCATTCAACTTGCTGGTTACAGGTTGGAGTTTGGGTTCAACTTTCGCATATCAAAAAAATAAAAAACCAAAAGACTGTTAATAAGAATTGTATTTTAAAGTTGGCTTGGTTTAAAGCTCAATCTTGAAAACCATGCCTATCTAATTTTAATAGGGAAATTAATGTTAGAAGTCTAATATGGTCAATTTCGACTGAGATTTTGTCCAGAATCTTGGTTTTGGTCTATGGTCGAGACGAATCGCTGAATCTCGGCGAGACGAGATTTGACTGATAAACTCGCCTTGACGGCCTACACACCGTCAAGATTTCATTGATACAATCGAATGAATCGAGATTCCACCGATGCGCGGCTGAGATCTCATCAAGACAAGTTTTACCTACGAAAATTTAATAATAAAAATCAAATCCAACCCTAAAAGAAACCCTAACTTTTGAGACCTGTAGAAGCGTCAAAGCACTTTCACCAACTAAAATTGAGGAGATCGAAGTAGGGGTTAAGGTACAACTTCATTGTTAATTGAATATTAGGGGCTTTAGTTAAAGTTAGTTGGTGGTATCACTGATTTTATAGCAGTAGGGAATCGAATAAGGTGATTGATTTAATTAAGAAGTTCCATTGTAAATGTAATCTTTGTAGTTATCTTTTCAAACTTATAATTTAAAAACATAACCAAAAATTAGGATCATGATGGACACTTTTTATGAAGATAAATGTTAGAAATTGTGCTTGATTTATGATGAAGATATTTTCTGAGATAAATATCGTGTAAGCAACTTCTTTCAGACCACAATCTCACATAATAGAACTTGACTTTCAATAACTTTTCAAGATAACCTTCTGACATGTAAAAGCTATACAATGATGATCCTTGCATCACCGTAATGGTTATGTTTGTTTGACTTTTAAAATATAATCCTTAGATTGGATTTGTTAAAATTTTTACCTTTGGCTAATTAATGTATCATGGAAACATGATGCATGTAAATTGTTCCAATTATTTCCTTGAACCAGTACTGGTCTGGACTATTGATTATAACCGAACTATGGTGTTGGAGACAAGGAAATCTTAATCACTCAGGGTGATTGGGCATTCTTTAGCAAATAATTTCATGCAACCCAGTATTGTCTCAATATGGGGTGGTAAACCAAGGTACCCTTTATTCCTTGATTTGTGTAGTTTGCTTATTAGATTTAGATATTAATGTATAACTAAGACTATCTTGGTTTCACGCAAGTGTTTGTACTTTGAGTGAACAGTTTTAAGTTCTTTCAACTTGATTTAACCTTTTGGGCAGTGAGGTAGTGAACTACACATCACAAATCAACTTGATTTCAATCAAGCATCGTTAGATTTGTCCAACGAAATAGAAGGCGTACTCTTTTGATAAGTCAATTATGTTTGATGCAAAATATTTTTATCACTAACAATAATTATATTTATATTTTAAATTTACGAAGAAATAGATCTATGAGTGTGTTTTACTGATGTCAGAAGACAGCTAGCCTCCCAATTACTATCTTTTGTTCTCATAGTGTTTTGTAGTTGCTTTATTCCTTAGTTTGGTGTTATTTTCTAATGACATGGCTTAATTTGTTATAGTGGTACAAGTTGGTTTAATAAAGTTGATACAATTTTTTCGAACATTTATCAAATTGAGAACCAAAATGTTGAAATCTGTTTATTAGTCAACATTTATGACTAACACGATTTATAAGAACAAACAAAACCTAAGGCCATGTTTGATATGGCTTATAAAAACCGTTTATGTTTTTAAAACGGAAAACTGAATGAAACACGTTTGCTAAACATGTTTCCTGAAAACTTTTCTCCATTGTTTTCAGGTTTTAAAAACGAAAAAAATGAAACCAACGTATTATCGTTTTCTTTGTTTTTTTTTTCCTTTCTTCTTTCAAATGAAAGGTATGAGCTATGGTAAAAGAATTAGAGGTATGATCTCTTCAAATCTCTATTGCATGGTTAATTTCTCTTTTCAAACATTCAATCTTCTATTCACTTCAATTTCAAAAATAAGATGTTGTTCCTTTGGATGAAACTGATAAGGGAATTAAACCCAGAATCGTTGCCTATACCATATTGCTCATTTGTTGTTGCGAATTAAGTCAAATTGATTATGAGTTTTATTTGTTTTGTGAGATTTTTAAGAGACATTAAGATTATAATATTATAACAATCACTTTTCTGACCAAATAAATGGAAGATTTGTAATGCGCATGAACTGTTTGGTAAAATGGCTGAAAGGATATTAAAAATTAATAGTTATAAAAAATTTCATCTTGCATTAGATCCACTAACTATTTAGAATCTATAATCAGTTTTGAAGTATTTGATGGAGTTAGCAAGTATGAACTGTTGTTGGTTATAATTTATAACTAAGTTTTGTTCTTAGAAAATATATTTTCCAACACAGTTTTTAAAATTTCACACCAAAAACCATTTTCAAATGAACGCGCAATTGGGGGATATCAAAACTAATTGGGGGATATAGGTACATGACAAAATACGGATCCAAATAACAAAGCTGGGTCACCCCTTATGTAATTATTTTTTTAATTCCTAATCTAGCCCTCACTAATCAGGTTTAGTGGTTAATAATAATTAGGAAAATCTTAAGTATTTTGGGGATAGATTAGTGTGTGTTTTTATTTTTATTTGTGTGAGTGAGGAGTAGAAGGAGAGAAAAAAAAATTGAGTGGAATTTTTTTTTTTGAAAATGGAAGATGATTGTGATGAGAAATTGGCAAAGAAATTAATCTTTAGCTCAACTACAACAACAATCATATCTTCAATCTTCGGTGTATGATAACAACTCACAATTGGAGTTATATGATGAACCAACCCACTTGGATCATGATTTTCGTGACCATGAAGTGTTTTATGAAGAACCAACCCAAGAAAGTAAACATGTTCAACATACAAGCAACCCCAACACACAGTAATGTCGCTAAGGGTTCGAAAATTGACTTTTTTCTTTTGAAACCGTCATTTTTCTCTCAAATACTTTAGTACCGGCATGATCGTTATATGAATACCACGCCGAACTAATGCTACCGGCATGGTATTCATACTCTTTGCCATGCCGGGTATAAGATATCCCCATTTTAAAAACTTTTCCTAGCATGGTATTTAAACCAATTAAGCATGCCGGGTATTCGGTTATGCTTTTTACCTACCAACGAATATTCCATGGAATATTCAAACCGTCATGGTTCAATCCTAACTTACCATGCCTAACATACTACCAGAAAAGCAACCAGAATTTAAGATTTTTGTACTCTAATACCGGCGTGGTATATAAAACATCGGAAAGCTGGTAGTTGATCCCGGCATGCTTTTATAATTACCGCCAAGCCGTAGTCGGTACCGCTAGAAAACTCACATATCGAGAATGCCGACTCACATTCACGGCTTTGTACCTTGTTTATCGAGAATGCCGGATTGCCTCTTCCTAAGAATTGTGTTCAAGAACATACAATGCCGATACTGTGTATAATTGTCTCCTCATTTCAAGTGTATTTCTAAAATGCCGGAACATTATTATTCAATGCCGGAACTATGGTCGAGCACGCCGGAAATGGTACCCGGCATGGTTTTTTATTTTATTTTTTGAACTAATTCAATTTTCTTTTCATTTATTCCTTAGATTGTGACATACATTGATCCAACAAATTCCAAACCGCTTGGTACGGGTACGTCCGAATACTATAAGATGCCTTCGGTATGTTACCAAACAATACTTTGCACCAAGTTTTTAGAACGTTATGTGGTGATTGCTTGTAATGAACCTTATAATCTTCCATTCTTGTCCTATTGTAGGGAATTAAATCTCCAGCGGAAGCAATTGTTTGGGCAAAAGAGATGGCTCTTAAAAACAAGTGTGTGTTGGTGAGGAATACCCAAGGTTCAAATAGTCGTTTTGGGATGGTTTGCGAGAGAAGTGGTGAATACAAGGCGAAGAATAGCCATAAGAGAAAGGGTTATGTATATGAAAAGAAGACTAATAGGGTATACAAAACTCATACTAGGAAGGATAATTGCCCCTTTAAGCTTGTATTCTATTTAAGAGACAAAGTAGATGAATGGGATTGTATGGTGTGGTTTGGCCAACATAACCACCCGGATCCGAAAGATTTTAACGGTCACTCCATAGTTGCGAAGCTAAAACCTCGTGAATTCGAGGATGTAAAGATAATGACCAAAGCATGTATCAAACCAAGAGTGATTCTCAGAACCTTCAAGGAAAAGGATGATCAGAAAGTTTCTTCTCTAAGTACAATTTATAGAGCCCAAGCAACCATTAGAAGGGTGGAATGGGAAGGGATGAGCGTTATGCAAGAATTTGAGAAGATAGTTTGGGATCACAACTACACGCGTATCATTAAAAGATGACCGGACGAAAAGCCCCTTCAAATATTCATTGCGCATCCTTTGCTTTCACAATTGGCTCATACATGTTGTGGTGTTCTTATGATGGATTGCACTTACAAGACAAACAAATACAACATGCCGTTGTTCAACATCGTGGGGCCAACATCGGACAAGGTAACATTCACATTGGCTTGGTGTTTAATGGAAAACGAGAGGGATTACAATTATCATTGGGCATTACGATAATTGAAATTATTGTTCCCGGAAAATCAATTTCCGAGGGTCATCGTAACCGATCAAGATGACGCACTAATGGGTGCTATATCTGATGTATTTCCTGATGCACAAAATTTCCTATGTACGTATCATATAGGTCAAAACGTGACAAAACATTGTCATGCTTTGTTTGAACCCTCTAAGGCGGATATTAAAAAGAGAATGATTGCTCAACTAGAGGAAGATGTTCGCAAGAAGAAACTATCACCCGAAGAAGAAGAAGATGAAAGAGGAAAGATTAAAGAGCGAGTGGACAAAGAACACGATGTAAATCATAAAAAGTGGTTGGAATTTCTAAAGGATTGGGATAGAGTTTATTGGTCTCTTACCGAGGATATATATGAAAAGAGATTGAACATGTTTAGTGCTAAATATACTTAAGTGTATCCAAGCGCCGTCTCATATTGTCGGGATAAATTGTTGGATAAGTACAAGGAAAAATTTGTGCGTGCATGGACAAACCGGTATAGGCACTTCAAAACTGAAGCAACTAGTTCAGTGGAATCCGCTCATGGTAGATTTAAAGATCTCATCCAGTCCGGGCAAGGCAACGTGGTTACGGCCACCGAGGCAATGGAGCAATACTTTAAGGCTGATATCGATAGGATCAATAAGGCTTTTCAGAAAAGCTCAATGGAAAGGATGACTCGGTTTATTCAAAATACTAAGTTGCTCCAAGGAATAGAGTTCAACGTCTCTCATTGGGCAATAAAACATATGATGAGAGAAATGGCATATGAGAAAAATTATGGAAAACCAGGTGACGTGTGTATTTGTCCGGACATGTCTTCATTGGGTCTTCCGTGTCGTCATATGCTTGTGAAGTACAAAGAAGTTATACCTATTGAGGTTATTGATCCGTTTTGGATGCAACTATCTTTTGACCCTCCCCCTACGGAAGCTCCCGGACAATCACCATGGGATACAAATGAAGCAAAGGAATTCTACGAAGCTTACTCACGTGGCAACTCGGCTAGCCGACAAGTATTGTTGAGCCAACTAAGGCTAATTACTCGCCCATGGATCAAACCAAGTGAAGAGTCATGAAAGGGAGATCCGATAGGTAGACACAAACTAAAGTTTCAAGGAGAAAACAAAGGAAAGAATTCAAAGAAATGACTCGACGTGAAGAAGAACTCGCGGCTACCAAGAAACGAGATCTATCCGCAAGTGAGATTTCGGAACTCCGATTCGCGGAAGCGCCGGTTCCAAATAAAAGGGGTAGACCGAGGAAGGAACCGTTAACAAGTCAACAACAAGCGACGGTTTCCGTATCCACACCAAAAACCGATGGATCGGAGGTTCCAAAAAAAAGGGGGAGGCCACCAAAGGTACCAACGTCAATCTTGCAAGAACAACAAGTTGAGCATTCCGAAGCCACACCCATAGTCGATGTATCGGAGGTTCCAAAGAAAAGGGGTAGGCCGCCAAAGGTACCAACATTGAGCTACCAAGAACAACAAGGTGAGCATTCCGAAGCCACACCCATAGTCGATGTATCGGAGGTTCCAAAGAAAAGGGGTAGGCCGCCAAAGGTACCAACATTGAGCTACCAAGAACAACAATTTGAGCATTCCGAAGCCACACCAATAGTCGATGTATCGAAGGTTCCAAAGAAAAGGGGTAGGCCGCCAAAGGTACCAACATTGAGCTACCAAGAACAACTAGGTGAGCATTCCGAAGCCACACTAATAGTCGATATATCAGAGGTTCCAAAGAAAAGGGGTAGGCCTCCAAAGGTACCACTTGAGCTACCAAGAACAACAAGGTCAGCATTCTGAAGCCACACCCGTAGTCGATGTATCGGAGGTTCCAAAGAAAAGGGTTAGGGGTAGGCCAAGGAAGTATAATCTCCCGTCACATACCGAAGACATTTGGAGTGTAGAGATTGCAGAGGATGGTTTGGATATAATTAAGCTAAAAGTTAGTAATATGACGATGTATAAGGATTCGCAATCGGGTAGGACTCATAGACACTACCATACGAAGATAGAGTCTTACATAGACCAACTTCCTGAGGCTATTCGTGAGTTTATTGTGTATACGGATGATGTCGATGGAGATGGAAATTGTGGCTATCATGCTTTGACCGAACAATTAGGAATCTTTGACACTACGCTTAGTAGAGGAATGACACCATGCAAATATGCTAGAACGAGGATGGCCGAACAACTTGTGAATAAGAGGAGCTTTTATGAGCAATTGCTTGGTGAAGGCGAGATGTTTGATGATGTGTATGCTCGAGTATTAGGGCCCGAGCAAGAGATGAAGTTTATTCCTTCTGAATATTGGATGAGCATGCCGCTTTGTGGGCATCTAGTGGCGGATACATTTAGATGTGTTGTTCATTATTTTACGCCCACCTTGGAAGTAACATTTACACCAAAGTGGCAAAAATGCGAGGGATCCCTTAAGAAGAGAAGAGTTGTTTTGGCGTTCGTGAACGGAAATCATTTCGTTATTCCAAAACTGAAGGACAATTGTCCATTGCCACCTGTTTGTGGAATGGTTAAAAACAAGGACCTAGATCCAAATATCTGGAAAGGATGGATGTCATTGTATGAGGAGAATCACCAATTTTGGGATGCGTTGGCCTTATCAAAGAAACCTCTTCAAGAGGAGGACATGAAATTTCATACGTGTGGAAGCGACGAGGAGTAATTTGGATATATGTAATTCACTAATACGCCACCTTTGTTTTTTTGGAAGTTTGCATTGTAATCATTAAACCATAAGCAATATACGTGCCGGCATGATTTAATTCAAACTTTGCAATGCCGGAACTTATCCGGCATAGAAATACTTTTCTCTTTTATGCCGGCAACTAACCATAAGTACACAGAGATATTAGATTAAGTTCCGGCATTACAAATAACTTCACGATAATGCCGGAACTGTAACAAGATCAATTATTCGTAAGGGAAAGATAGAGTACCGGCACTACATTCAAAATCGTATCAACGCCGGAATTGTAAATTTCTTTATTCTGGAAAGAAAGCAGATTTCCGGCATGGATGTTACAATTTCGACCATGCCGGTTTTGAAAAATAGAAACACAATGTTTCATATAGATTCATCAATATATTATGTTCTAATCCAAAAATGATGAAATCAACATCTCAGAAATTTAGCAAAGACTAGATTGTTTAACGAACCACATGTAAAGTTAAGATGTTCCAAACCGAAAACAAATGATACAAAGATTTCAAAGTTTAGCAAGACACACACATAAACATAAACCGACATTAGATTGTTCAAATACATATATAATACTATAAAAGAAACATTAACAAACATCTTAGATCACTCGGTCCTTGGCTTCTTGTGAGCCCTCTTTTTCTTTGGAGTCCACAAGTCCTTTGCATTTGGATCTTCAATTTTGTCTATCTTCTCATCAACCTGTCTTCATTTCTTCCTGGGTCAGCACCTCTCCTTTCTTGGTCTTGCATTTAAACCAGCTTTCCCAATTTTCCTAGCCGAACGCTGTTGTTATATATTTCCATTAATACGTTATAAGTTTATAGGTATACATTCAAACGATAGGAAGTGAACCAAAATTACGTACCAACAAAAGGAGAGTCTTTTCAAGTACGGGTAAAGTAGGTTCCGCAAGAGTTTCGCTTGTGGAGGCACTGCTTTTAGCTGGCCGGGCGTACAATATAAGGATGTGAGTACCTCGAGATGACCTCGAGGAAGCCGGGTTCCGACTCATAACCATTTTCCGAAAATTCCCAACCAGCCCCGTCCAGCTTGTTGTTCTTCCCTTTCATTCCAATGTGCGACTGTCAGAGTTGGTTTGTAAACTACCAGCCGTATGTTGTTCACCTGATACGCATTGATGTAAGACATGAGAGAATTTGGCATCAGATTCACCCTTAAGTGTTTTCTGTTTGTACCCAAGTTGGCGCATCACACGGATAAGGTGATGCATAACAAATCCTTTTGGATGAAACAATGGTCCGTTGTAAAACGCTACATTGTCATACCTTGAAAGTGAACTCCTCTTTCTTTCTCTTGTATGGGTCAAACACAACATCTTGGACAACGATAGAGTCCAAAGCCTCCTCATGGTGAGTAACCGAGTTCTGTTATTGGGCTTCTCTGGTTTATTGTCGAAAACGTATTTCTTGGCTATAGGAGTCCGTGGATCCAAACCATGCGATGACGACTCCAAATATTTGTACTCATTGAACAATGTTGGGAAGTGTTCATAGGCCCACACCTACGCAAATGAAACACTATTCCAATGAAATGTATGTATGAGAAAAGAACTAATTGGAAAACAAAATAACTAGTTCGGGACACTGTAATAGAGTGAAATTCCCATTAAATTGACGGCAAGTCGCCTTAGAAGATCTACGCATATCCACCAAAAAATGTGCCAAGAAAGTAGTGCCCCATGAGTACTCATGAACCTCCTCCAAGGGATCCAAGTATTGTAAGTTGTTCATATGCACCAAGTTACCATTAGAGTCAGGGAATATTGCGATGCCCAAGAGGAACAACAGATAAGCAGCGCTAGTATGTTGAATTTGTTCTAAGATTCAATTCCTTGCCCATCGTATTCCCAAACAACTGTTTGAGCTTAACGACTTTAATAGTCTTTGTCATGGTATTCTTTTTCACGTACATATTTGCTTTTATCGTTTCCTCATCCCAACCAAATAACTTTTTAGTCAGATCATATATCTTGGACCATTCTAGTCTCTTACCGTCGTCATCTTTGTTAATGGATTTTCCTCGGATCTCTAAACCCAATATTCTATAGACATCTTCAGGGATAATGGTCATCTCGCCAAAAGGAAAATGCATGGTATCATTCGAAGCATAAAACCTCTCCAAGAAGCAATTTGCAGTCACTTGGTCAGTGGCCACATAGTATTCTACCGCGGTATACAACCCAGATGCTCTAAATGCCGCTTGAACCTCCAGACACTCCCCATCCAAATCCCATATATCCATTTGTTGATGGCGGCAAACACGGAAGGCTTTCTTGTGGTCCTATAAAAAGACACCAAACAAACTTCAGTTAACCTGATCATATATAAACAATATAATAGCAAGATGCAAACGTCTTACATAAGTTGAATAGATCCAATGAGCCTGGAGTCCTTGTAGTCAAATAAAAGTTTGGGATCTCTCGGCTGACCTCTTGTTTGCCATCACCGTTTCCTGGAATCATGTCAAATAGTTTTGGGAGGTGCTTTGGTCGCTTCTTTTCATCTTTGTCATCGTCTTCAACTTCAGGTTGTGAGGATGACCCACCTGCTCCATCAGGAGGTACATAATTCTCCCACTGAGAAGCATCATCGCTGCTTGCATCTCCCTCCTCCGGGGGATTGTCCCGGATCGTGAGCTTACGACGTTCCGGATCATATTGACTACGTCGAGATCGAGAAGACTTGGGTTTTCCTTCATCAACAGCTTTTCCCTTTCCTTTCTTCATTTTTGGAGCCATTGACCTACTAACAAAATGAGTTTTTAAAATAATGAAACAGAATTCCGGCATGGTAAATGAACATAGCGATAATGCTGGTACCAATCCCGGCATTGTTTTTTTAATTAGTTTTACGCCGGTTTGTCAATTAAGGCATCTTATATAAATGAACTACCATGCCGGTACAAAGAGAATTGTCTACAGAGATTTTTAAAAATAAGGAAACAAATACCGGACATATTCGATGAACATAACGATTCTGCCGGCACTTATCCCGGCATTTTATACTAAATGAGTTCCATGCCTAAGCAATTAGTTCTCGGCATTGTATGTAAAAAAATTCCATGACGGTATTAAGCTAATTATCTTCAGGGATTTAACAAACTAGGGTAAACAATGCCAGATATGGCTAGTGAACATTACGATTTTTCAGGTTTTTCTAATAACTTGCTGCAATAGGAATTTCAATTCTCTCAATATTGAAGTTAAATTCATTCAAAATTCACTTCAATTTCAATTTCACTATAATTTCACTAAGAATGCTTCAATAAACATAAGACATCACTTACCTCATCATCTCTCGTTATTTTCTCATCATCAATTGTATCTTGTTCAATAGATGCTTCCATTTCGATTTACCACGAGGATTAGGTTTTGGTATTTCAGAGGTTTATGAGACCCATTCTTCTTGTGGTTCGAAGAATTGAATGAGTTTGGTTTGGAAGATGAAACCAGGTAATGGATTTGAGGGTTCTACAATTTCTTTGTAAAATGCTATGAAAACAAAAAAATAGAGAGATGGAACCGTTTCCATTTTATGTAGTAATGGAGTTTGTAAATCAAAATAAAGAACCAAATGAATTGAATGAGGAAGTTGGTGGCGGTTACAAGGGGGGGATAATTAGTGCGACAGTTACAATGGGAAAGAATAAGGAATTAGAATTCCGGCACCACATACATGCTAAATTTAACGCCGGAACACATAAAATGAAACATCTCAAGCCAATTTCAACTAACATCAGTTCTCGAGACGAGATTCAAGAAAAAAAAGCAGCTTCAAAATCTCTAAAAGTCTCTATGAACAACTTGAAATATGCTTCATGAGCTTCATATCTGTTCCCTCTACATCTTGCAAGAAACTCGTTGTATTTGCGACATAATTTGATGAGTGCAGTTGTTCGATTGCGTACAACAAGATCAATGTATTCTATTATGCGTTTATTACAGTCCAACAAGTTATTCATTGAAGAACCAGTCCTAACTAGCCCCCAAAAAAGATCTGAAGGGCGGTGATCTTCTGGCAAATCCGATACTATGTAGTAGTTTTTATCCACTGGGTTTCTTCCTCAACATCCGCTTCTATCTTAGCTTGTTTTTGACGTTCAACCTCTTCCTCAACCACCGCTTCAATCTTACATAGTTTTCGACGATAATTTTCAAGCTTTGCTTCTTATTTTTCTTCTCTTTTTCTCTTAATTATCTCTTCTTCCATTACGGCAATTGACTTGGTGGTTTCTTCCGTCCTTCTTACTTTTTCTAGTATTGGGGCAACTGAGTTGGTGGTGGTTGATGATTGATTTCCTATCGCATTGCACAATATGTTCCTCGTACGCTTTTCTTTTCGAGTGAATTGATGAACTTGGTAGTTGGTGATTGATAATCCATCGTAGAGATGTCTTTGAGGTAACATTGTTTTTGTTTAGGTATCAACCTAATGGGTGTATCCATTCCTTTAAATAGATGAGGACATAACGGATCTTTTTTTTAGGTATCCCTATTGTAAGTAACTTAGATCCCACGCCCGGCCAGCCTCTTTACCGGTGTATGGTAAAAAAATTGTCCATTAGGCAAAGAAAGTAATTTTCCGGCATTGATTGTTGGAAGTACGACCATGCCGAGTATGTTTCAGGCACACTAAAGTTTTTTTTTCTAACTAGCAGCCAAACTTAATTATTGTAGACAGTATTGTAACACTTGGTCCCGACATAGATATATACAATATATATGCCAGATTCTGATTTTATTGTATTATGCTAACAAAATAAAATAAGACAGAACTATAATTTATTTCAAATGTAATCCTTGTCGCAGGAAGCACGAATGCACTTAGTACGTGCATCAAGCCCTTCAAACCACTTGGTGACCCAAGCGGACGAGTTATAGTCTCATGAGGGTTTACATAGAGATGTACCCACAAAACACTACGAAATACCAAACCAAACACACTAAAAATATAACCAAATACCAGAAAAAACCTAAGCAAATACCATTAAACTATCAATCTTCTTAAGAAGAATCCGTTTCCGATTCACCCAGCTAGTGGTATTCAGTGACTTTGGTTACAAAATGGTTCACGTTGGCTTCAAACATGAATGCTTCTCCCTTTCTTGTAAGTGCGTTTTCACGGCTTAATGCTGAAAAACAACACACAAACTTTGTTTGTTACATAAAAATTGAAAAATAGTAGATTGTGTCGAATTATTCATAAAGATACTTACAAGTTGTTGAGGGGACAATCTATTGTGGCTAGGGATCCGGTGTTTCATTTTTAGATACTCAACCACAGCATTTAGGATGATGTCGTGGTCGTTGCTCGATTTGTTGAGCAGTTCTTCCTTTCGGTTACCGTAATCGTGAATAAACTTGCTAAAAATCTTCAACCACATGAAATCCCGTACAAGTATCTATAGTTGAAGGACGAGTTTCGCGTACCATGCTTGGGTGATTGCTAAATCTTCCTCGGAGTCAAACGATGCCATTTGTTGTATGTGGGATTAGGTACTATACTAAGCTATTTATAGATGATTTTTCTAGTGGTTAAAGGGTTTGCCTAATCTAAGAATCTCATGATATATATAAAAACACACGAGTTTTGGGTTGTTGGGTCCAAGTATTACCTTTTATATAGAGAAAAACTCAACGGCTACTATTTTTGAAATCACCAAAACTACCTAAGATTGAAGTTAATGTGACATACGACGCCTAGTACTAGTAAATTTCTTCTCGTAGATTATGCCAAATATGTAATTACTACCGATGGTATAACAACATGGTTTAACGTCAGGCACACAATACCGGCTTTAGGTGTATAATTACGATTATGCCGGTAGTTGTTAATTTCAAAAAAAAACGGCTAGTTTTTTTAAAATATGACCGCTGGTGCTTCATTTCTATATAATACCTCCAAATCCTTTGCAAAATTCTAAACAAAGCAACCACCAAATAACGAAAATCATTCTCTCAAAAAGTAAGCCTCAAAAATAGATCAATCAAGCACGCTTCACAAGCAATGGGAGATTCATCATCAACCTCTATTTGCAAAGTAAGTAGATTCAACATTTCTAACAATATATGGACACTTAAAATATTCACTACTATGACGATAACTAATATATTCTTTCTGCTTACGGAATCATCGTCAAGCGCGTGTCAAATTTGCAAGTCACCGTCTCATCTAGCCATGGACTTTGTCCTTTTATTTATTCAAAGTATAGAAGTTTGTGATGGGACACGCCTTAGGTTTGGATTGCAAAATCGTGATGCTGAAAATGGAAGAATGTTTCTAAGGTGTTTGAATTACCCAAAGTGCGA
>JAJJWW010000344.1:0-109206 GCA_023531295.1 Papaver armeniacum | reverse complement strand
AAATATACTCGCGAATAACCTCGGAAGTTGGTCTATGTAAGACTGTATCTTGGTATGATAACTTTTAATTGTCCTACCTGCTCAGGATCCTTATACATATATTACCCTTTTGTAACAATAATATATCCAAACCATCCTCTGCAATCTCTACACTTGCAATGTCTTCGATATGTGATGGGAGTCCGTACTTCCTTGGTCTACCCCTTCCCCTTCGAACTAAAACTACGTCAACTTTGCTATCACTTTGGTTTGTCACCACCTTTGCCTCGTCACCTTGTTGTTCTTTGTCACTTGATGATGATACCTTTGGCGGCCTACCCCTTTTACTTGGAACCTCCGCTAGATCGACTATGGGTATGGCTTCGGAATGCTCACCTTGTTGTTCTTTGACACTTGATGATGATACCTTTGGCGACCTACCCCTTTTCTTTGGAACCTCCGCTAGATCGACTATGGGTATGGCTTCAGAATGCTCACCTTGTTGTTCTTTGAAACTTTATGTTGATACCTTTGGCGGCCTACCCCTCTTCTTTGGAACCTCCGATGAGTTTGCTTTTGGTGTGGATACGGATTCCTTCGTTTGTTGTTGACTTAGCGGTTCCTTCCTTTGCCTACCTCTTTTGTTTGGAACCTCCGCTTCCACGAACCTTTGTTCCGAAATCTCACATGCGGTTAGATCTCGTTTCTTACTTGCCGCGAGTTCTTCTTCACGTTGAGTCATTTCTTTCAATTCTACCCTTTGTTTTTTCCTTTTTGTTTTAGTTTGTGGTCTACCTATTGGATCTCCCTTTCTTGGCTCTTCGCTTTGTGCAATCCATGGACCAATAATTAGCCTTAGTTGGATCAACAAGACTTGTCGTCTTACCGAGGTGCCACGTGAGTAAGCTTAGAAGAATTCCTTTGCTTCGTTCGTATCCCACGGAGATTGCCCGGGATCTCCCGAAGGGGGAGGGTCGAAAGATAGTTGCTTCCAAAACAGATCAATAACCTCAATAGGTATCACTTCTTCATACTTCACAAGCATATGACGACACGAAAGCCCCGATGAAGACATGTCGGGACAAATACACACATCACCCGGTTTTCCGTAATTTTTCTCATATTCCATTTGTCTCATCATATGTTTTATTGCACAATAAGAGACATTGAATTCTATTCCTTGGAGAAACTTACCATAACGAAGAAATTGAGTCATCCTTTCCATTGAGATTTTTTCAAAAGCCTCCTTGATCCTATTGATATCTTGCTTAAAGTATTGCTCCATTGCCTCGGTGACCGTAACCACATTGCCTTGACCGGACTGGATGAGATCTTTAAATATCCCATGAGCGGCCTCAGTTGCACTAGTTGCTTCACTCTTGAAGTGTCTATACCGGTTTGTCCATGTACGCACAAATTTTTCCTTGAACTTATCCAACCATTGAGTCCGATAATACCAGACGGCAGTCGGATAAACTTCGTTCCAATCGGCAAAAAACTTCTCCAATCTCTTTTCGTACATAACCTCGGTAAGAGACCAATAAACTTTCTCCCAATCTCTTAGAAATTCCAACCACTTTTTATGATTTTCCGCATGTTGTTTGTCCACTCGCTCCTTTATCTTGCCTCTCTCATCTTCTTCTTCTTTGGGGGATAGTTTGTTCTTTCGAACATCTTCCTCTAGTTGTACCATCATTCTCTTCTTAATATCCGCCTTTGTGAGTTCAAACAAGGCATGGCAAGTTTTTATCACATTATTACGTATATGATATGTACATAGGAAATTTTGTGCGTCCGGGAAGACGTCGGATATTGCTTTCATTAATGCGTCATCGTTATCGGTTACGATGACCTCGGAAGTTGATTTTCCCGGAAGAACAATTTCAATTGTCGTAATGCCCAATGATAATTATAGTCCCTCTCGTTTTCCATTAAACACCAAGCCAATGTAAATGTTACCTTGTCCGAGGTTTGCCCCACGATGTTGAACAACGACATATTGTATTTGTTTGTCTTCTAGGTGCAATCCATCAAAAGAACACCACAACATGTATTTGCCAATTGTGAAAGCAAAGGATGCAAAATGAATATTTGAAGGGGATTCTCGTCCGGTCCTCTTTTAATGATACGCGTGTAGTTGTGATCCCAAACTATCTTCTCAAATTCTTGCATAACGCTCCTCCCTTCCCATTCCACCATCCTAATAGTTGCTTGTGCGGCATAAATTGTACGTAGAGAAGACACGTTAGTCTCATCCTTTTCCTTGAAGCCTCTGAGAATTTGTCTCGGTTTGATTAGTGCTTTGGTCAATCTATTTACATCCTCGAACTCGTCAGGTTTTAGCTTCGCAACTAAGGAGTGACCAACAAAATCTTTCGGATCCCGGTGGTTATGACAGCAACACAAAACCTCACAATCCCAATTGTTCATATCATTTAAACGGAATACAAGCTTAAACAAGCAATTATTCTTCCTCGTACGAGTCTTGTATACCCTATTAGTCTTCTTTGGATATACATAATCCTTTCTTTTGTGGCTATTCTTCTCCTTGTATTTCCCACTTCCCTCGCAAGCCATCTCAAAACGCCTCTTCGAACCTTCGGTATTCCTCACCAACACACACATGTTCTTAAGAGCCGTCTCTTTAGCCCAAGCGATTGCTTCCTTTCTCATCTGTTATTCCCTACATAAGAACAATTTCGCATTCATTAGAAGGTTCATTACTAGCAATCCATTAGTAAAGTTCAAGATACTAGGTGAAAAGTATTCTTTGGTCACATACCGGAGGGATTTTATAGTATTCCGACGTATCCCGATAAAGCGGCTTTACATTTGTTGGATCAATATATGTCACCACCTAAAGATCGGATGAAAATTAGTTCCAAACACAATTACAACACTATGCCGGAAACCCGTACCGGCATGCTCGACCATTGTTCCGGCATAGTCTAAGTTAACCAAAACGGAAGACCAAATTTGAAACCTATTCCGACATAAATTTTTCATTAGATTAACGCCGGAAGCACGAGTGCCGGCATCCTCGTAATCTATTGTCCCAAGCCGGTACACAATTCCGCCATTGAAAAAATTTGATATTGAATGCCGGAATTTAGCTTTGGAAAACATTTATTTCTGCATGTTTTTTTGTAGGTGCCGGCATTAAAATGTTGTAACTGAACAACGCCGGTTTTGGTGCTGGCATTATCGATATTGATGGTACCACGCCGGTACCCAGTTCCGGCGTTGATGTTTATTAAGTTTCAATGCCGGTTTTAGGTTCGGGATGGTACTGTTTCCTGTATGTTTTTCATGCAGTACCGGCATGGTAACCTATCAATGAAACCATGCCGGTTGAATATTCCGTAGTATATTCCTTGGTAGGTAAAAAGGTTAACTTAGTACCAGCATAGTTGTTTAGAAGAATTCTATGCCGGATCAATATTCAAAATGGGGATATCGATTACCAAAGATGGTCGTAGTATGAATACCATGCCTGGTACCCTTACTACCTAAGCATGGTCGTAGTTTGCATACCATGCCTAAGAGCCTTGACTACCGGCATGGAATTCGTACAACTACCATGCCGGCACCGAGGTTTTTCAGTTGAAAAAAATGGCGGGTTTAAAGAAAAAATTCGATTTTTCGACATCTTAGCAGCTTTACCTGTGTGTTGGGGATGCTAGTATGTTGTGCAAGTTTACTTTCTTGTGTTGGTTCTTCAAGAAACTCTATATACTCGTCAAAATCATCATTCAAGGGTGTTGGCTCAACAAAGAGTTGCAATTGAGAGTTGTTGTCGTTAGGCAAGATTCAAGATATGCTCATTGTTGTAGTTGAGCTAAAGATTCAAAGCGAAAGAATTCTCTCTTCACAATCATCCTCCATTTTTCCCAAAAAAATTCTCTCTCAAAATATTTTTCCCTCCTTCTACTCTCACCTCACTAACCCAAATTCATATAAAACACACACTAATCATTTATAAAAAATCTTATAATTTTACTAATTATTATTAATCACTAATCCTGATTAGTGAGGGGTAGATTAGGTATTACGTAAAATACTTAGATAAGGGGTGACCCCGAATTGATATATGGATCCAGTTTTGTCCTTTTCTTATATCCCCCAATTCCTTTTTATACCCCCAATTTCGCTTTCTTTTTTATCTGTCCGTCTGTTTATAGACATACTTTTCCCTTAAACTATCAAATATACCCTTTATTTTCATTAATCATAAAATCATTTTTAATTGTCATTCCTTTTTTAAATAAAAAAATTTATTTCCTAAAATCAAATGGAGGAATAAAAAATCTTAAATTGTGGATTCCATAATAAAAGCAATATAAGTTTTCTTTTATTTTCTTAAAATATTTCCTAAAATAATAATTATCCAATTTATAATTTTTAACACTAATAATTTTAGTTTTGGTAATAACATAACATTAAATAGGCTAGTCATGACATTTATAGGATTTCCTTAATATCTTGACAAAGTCAATTAGGACTGTTAATTTAGGACGGAGGGAGTAATATTTTCCAATTAATTAACAATTTTAAAAGCGTTAGGATTAAAGAGATTTATCCATCTCTCACGGTTTTGGGTGTCAATGAACTTCCACATGTATCATTCCTTTCCTGGTCAACGATAACAGGAATCGTAGCACCTTATAACGATCCAATGTTTTTTTAACAAAGTAATCGAAGGAAATTCAAATGGCAAGTACTCAAATGGCAAGTACTTCTTCTCCTCTTTGAATCAATTGTTATGTCGATTTATTTTGAGGTTGAGCTTGTACAGTCTAACCTCGATAAATGAATAACCTCGTCAAATAAATAATATTCTTTGGTCCAGAGTTTTGTAAATAGTCTAAATGAATAACCTCGCTAAATGCGTTAATGAATAAAAAATTTGAGTCCTTAAAGGCCGTATAAAAATATAAACGAATAAGTATTAAATTTTATGCAAAAATAAATAAATATAAATAAACCAAAATATTTTATCCAATCAACAATGTTCATATAAGAAATCATTTTAATGCTTCAAAAAAAATACTGTAAGAAGTCATTTTGAGAGAAAAAAATTAAGTTGATTTTTTTCCTTCCGCCTAAAGAAAAATGCACCATATCCTTAATGTTTTGTAATGCGTACACAAATTATGAAATATTTTACTCGTGTTGTAGCGAGACATTTTTCATGGTGATTACTCTTGGAATACCTCTTTTGACGACACAAATTATGATCATTCTCATCATTTGTTATTTACTCGATAATTTTTTTTTTCCCTTGGGCGATTCATATGTAAATAAATAAAATACTCCCAGAATAAATAAAATTCATTTACCAGTAAATAGATAATGTATTCATTTATCGATAAATAAATAACCTCGCTAAATAAATATTTTTTTCCAGTCACAAAAAATATCTATTTATCTAGATTGGACTGTAATTATTGAATGGAATAAGTAAGTAATTTCCAAGAAAGGCATATAAGATGGCATTTCCTTGATTATTTTGATAAAACATGATAGTGATGAAGATACATGATTTAATTATTTTCTCGTCTTTTTTCAGTTAGTAAATAACTTGTTTAGAGAGAATATATTCATCCAATTTGAGCATGGTCTCAGAGATCATGGTCTTAATCATGTAAGGGTCAGGAACCATCTCATTTACTTTCTCGTACTTCACTGACCACTTCACAGTTCCTCCTCCTCCTTTTTCATCCTTCTCGTCTTGTTCATCGACAATCTTATCATCACCATTTTTAGTAGTAAAATCATTAATCCTGGGAGCAACTGTGATACGAGGTTCATAACTTTTGTAAAGCTTTAATAAATCTCCACCAATAACACTGTAAATTATTGTCTTGGTTAGTTCATTCACATCTTCAATTCTTTTCACCTCTTCCATCATAGTGGGAGCCCCTTCAACCAATGTACCTATACATAAACAATCAAATAAATAAATAATTATTGGTAGCTTATTGCAAGCTTAATTGAGATGTGCAATGATTTGAAAGGAACAAAGTAGTTGTACGTAAATTGCAATCTTACTTGGATTTATTTTCCAAAGGGTAACGGATCCAACCTTTTCTGCATCCGTGCCTTCAATTACTTGAATACTCTTGTAAGTGTCCGGTAAAACCTTGGGAAAAATAGAAGACCAAGTTTTAAGAGTTTCCCAAAACTTGTCCGCTGAGCATCTAAATTTTACTACCAACTCAAGTGTACCAACAACACCAGAAACAACAACCATTGTTAGCAAAGAATTGTGTTCAAGGGTTGTGAATTGAACTGCACGAGGTTTAGTATGTATATATATACTAGGAGAGAAGTGTTCTAAACTTATACTCATCAATCTTTATCATTTAAAGCCTTCACCAATATACATCAAGGGGCAAGAGTCCAACGTTTTACATGCTTAGTTGTGTCGTGCCAGAGGTTAAAGCTCGTCGTGTTGTACCGTGCTCGAGGCCATACGGTGTTGTGCTATGTCAGGAAAATAATTATGGTGTGCCGAAATGTGCACAAGTGTCTGGCACATTTATTTATATTTTTAAAGTAGATATTTTTTTTTTAGATATTTAGGTATTATATGTGTTATTATAGAAATAACTCGACATAATGAAGATAAAATGTCAAAAATTGGCCAGAATAAATACTGTTTTCTGAAATATACACAAAATGTGTTGTATTATATTGTAATTATGTAGTGTTTTGTGAAATATACACAAAATGTGTTGTATTATACTGTAACTATGTAGTGTTGGAGGATGCATGTTATGACATGCTTTCTTAGCATGTTGTGTCGAGCTGTCCCACGTGTTGTGTCGTGCCACATGTTGTGTTGTGCCACTGTGTCAATTAGTCTGGCCCACCACAGCACATGAAGGTACCATGTAGTGTCGGGTTGGGCCAAGTCAATAGGCTGGACTGGCTCAAATTTTAGGATGCTCACCTCTATACGACGCCCTAGCTAGTTCTTTTTAAATAATAATAAATTAAGTAAAACTAGTTTCTGCCCATTTTTTTTGGTAAACTTCGAAAGAGGGCGCTGGTACTCACGGTTTTAACCGCACACTTATCTAAAGACTTAAAGGCCTAGACAAATAAAGCTCCCACCAAATCAAAAATACATCTCCATGGGGCGGGGACACCAAATCAAAAATGCATTTCCACGGGACGGGGCTAAGCCCCGTGCACTCTAAGTTAAAAGGAAAAAAATAAATAAAATCTGCACATATTTTCCACCTATTTAATGTAATTGTCCCGCCACACCAAATAAAAAATACATCTCCACAGGGCGGGGCGAAGCCTCGCGCACACCAAGTTAAAAAGAAAAAAAAAATCTGCACATATTTTCAACCTATTTAATGTATTTGCCCCGCCACACCAAATCAAAAATACATCTCCACGGTGCGGGGCGAAGCCCCGCGTACACCAAATCAAAAATACTTCGCCACGGGTTGGGGCAAAGCCCCGCACACACCAGGTTAGAAGAAAATATATGTCCTATATGCGTAGCACGGGCACAAATCTAGTTGAATTTAAACTCTATTTTAGTTAGGTTTCGGGCTACATCTTAATTATATCGAACTAAAGATTTCAGTAGAATTTGAGGCTTGTAAATATAAAATTATCTAAAATATAACATAATCCCAATTTTGCCGATTATTATAATTTTACATAGCCTTGAAGGTTGAAGGCGTATTTATTGATTGTTATAATCATCCAAAATAAATTTTCTTGGACGATTTACAATAGCGTGATGTAGATCTACATTCTAATGAAGGTCCATGGCTACTAGATGTGATTGTAATTTCCATATACTACATAAATTACTCCTCTCATGTTCATCTAATCTTCATGAAGATAGAGAATCATCATGTGGTCTGATGGTTCTCAAGCTTCCTCCCATATGGGAAGTTGGGATCGAACTTCTGTAATAGGATAAATTCTAGGCTAAAGTACCTAGGTGAAGTTCTAAAAACCACCGTTCTAACTTATCAAAAAAAAAAAAAAATCTTCATGAAGATAAAAATATTTTCTCAATAAATGATACAAATTCAAATGGTGGAACAAGAACTTCACACCATCCCTCTAACAAAACTGAACGAGGTCCTGGGATTTTTCTACAGATGCGCAATTTTCCTTATAACAAAACTTCTGGTGTCTTGTGTTTTTCCTTATTAACCAAGATCACTCTTGTTGAATTCGTATTTTGAAAAAGAGATGACAAGTTTCATACTTGTTAGAAGTCGGTCCTCTTGATTTGGATACGAATAGATTGATCTTGGTTATCGATTTGTGAGATCATCCAAAAACTCTTCTACACAATCATGTTCACGAAATTTTTGTCTAGACATATTGATTGTAGAAGAGAAAGAGAAAAACTTTATATACATATTCTTCAAGGATCTTTAATTTAGATCTACTTGCAATTATGTTAGGTTTTCCATACAAAGTTCTTTGAACGGAAAAGTTGGTGGTATACTTAGTATCCTGTACTTTTCAAAAAAAAAACTTGCAAATTTGACCGAACAGTGTTATAACAATCTCCCTGTATATCAATTTTAGTAACAAAAAATTGGTGAAAAAAATAAAAGATCGTAAAAAGACTACACAAAAAAGTTATCGAGACTAAAAATAACAGCTTTTACAAAAGATAATTTGTTTTTGTTGGTGGGAAACAAGGACCAAATAATCCTCAGTGGAATTCCGTTTTATTAATTAATTAAATTCCATGCTTAAAAAAAAATTAATTAAATTCCATGTTAAAAAAAAAAAAAAAAACTCCTCTGTGGAGTTGATATTTATCGAAAAAAAATTGGGGGCCACAAAAACTAATTGGGGGCGTCACCAGTTGGTCTCCCAATAGCATTTTGTTGCTTCCCCTTATCCAAATTTTTCAAAATGCCTAAACTACCCCCAAAATAATTAGTGTTAATTAAGTTGATTAGTTAAGTTAGATTAGTTATAAATTAGTTAAGTTAGATAAAATCAGTTTTAGGGGAAAAATTTAGATATTAGAAAGAAAAAAAAAATTGTGTTGGATAGAGAGGAAGGAATTTAGATATTAGTAATTGACGACTCCTCAAAATGAAGAACCCGAAGCTCAAAACAATCAGGTAAACTTCCTATACTCTTCAAATTGTATGAATGATGCTCCAAGCGGTCGATTGATGGTTGGTGTGGTTTTTATGTTGTAGTAAAGTGGTAGTAAGGTTGTCGTTCCTCTCAGACTTGTAAAGATTCGATTTAAGAAAATACTAAAAACAAAGAAAATATATTCACAAGTTTGTCACGATATCGAGAGATACTAGGACTTCGGATTCCACCAATAATCACATTCAATTGGTTCATATAATGACTCATAACAATTCTAGCTCTTTAGTTGACTCTTTTCTTTGCCGAAAGTAGATTTTATAAAGAATTAGATGTAAATCATAAGCATAGCGCATCAAGAGTTCTTAGACTAAGCATACGCTATCAGACAAAATCACAACTAATCAAGAAAAATCATAAATCAATTAAATCAATGCAAAAGTCATAGAGAATCAAATATAGTTACCAAACAATTGTGAAATAAGGTTTCCTCCGTCGTCCCAAAGTGTTGGGGTTTAGCTCCTCATGTCGAAAACGCACCCAAAAGATAGAAACATGGCTCAAGAGGTATTTTTATTGAAGCAAGAGTATAAAGCGGCGAGTTTGTAATGTATGTAATTGTTACAAAACCCATCATTACAAAGAAACGAGAATGAGCTGTTACAAAGTTTGAATAATTGTTACTGAAAATTGTGACAAAGTGAATTGAATTTGAAAGCTAAGGCCACGGATTCTGCGATTGTGTTTATGTGCTGTTATCTGTTCTTCTTCCCTTCTTCCCTGCTGATGATAAATCGAGCTCTGCAGCTCCTCCAAAGCCTCCGTTTCAACCCCCAAAGTCTCGACCTCTCCCTGGAACTCCAAGCTCTCTATTTATACACAGCAGGTGCGAAAAATATCACCCAAAATCTTCTCGTTTCCTCCCCCTCAAGTCTCGGATATTCCTTCCTTTCCTGCTTCCCTTTACGCGTCTCTGAATTAATCCAACTGCTCTCGTAACAAGGTAAATCTGCAGATATATATTCCGTCTAAAACCCACGTAACTTCCATTCATGGGACAGAGAATAAAAAGGAAACCCGAGATAATATAGCTTCCCTGTTTTAACGAGATCATTGGATATCTTCTTGTTTTTTTCGAATGTAAGCCCATTACTAACCCTGTTTCAACAATACAGGTTAAGTGCACTCGATTTCCATGAAAAACTCCCGCAAAAATCTCCCAAAACAATCACCGAGCCCGATATTATTTCCTCTCTCGTTCTTTCCAAACTCGACATAACTTCCTTTTTTTTCGATTTATCAACCCTGTTTAAGTGTAACAGGGTGGTCCCAATCTATTTCCGCGCCAAAATCCTACCAAATCTTCCCAAATAATTTTCCAGCAACAACGCTGGTGCAACTTTCCTTTCCCGCCAACTTTCCAATTTAAACGATGAAGATGACCTCCCCTTATCCTCTGATGGGGTGCGAATAGCATGTACCCTGAGGTGCCTGGAAATAAGGTGCCCCTTAGTAATTAGGTTACCCCTTATCCAAAATGGGAGTCCGAATAGTAATTTTCTCCCTCGAGCGCAAATACCACTTTTCGAGCCAATTTTCCCGCAAAAGTTTATTTCTCCAAAAACACCTACAAAGACATAAAATACCAAAATTAGCGCAAAATCGAGTACTAACATTACAGAGAATTGAGACTAATATAGACACATAAATGCGTCTATCAAATACCCCCAAACTTATTATTTGCTAGTCCTCGAGCAAATCAAAGCTAAAATATAAAATCCGAACTCACTGTCGCAGGCATCGTCGATTGCATTTAGCGTATGCAATAAGCCTTTAAACCCTAGGTGGCCCTAGTGGCCGAGTTATAGTCTCGGGAGGGTTTACTGCAGGTGTACCCACAAAACCTTTACACTCCACTCCCTAACTATCTACGCGAGAATCTTGGAAGGCACTAAAGAATCTCCTTGGTTGGCATACTTATTGACTACGGGAGGAAGTACCCCGATGCGAAATTCCAATTGATGTACACGAGTTTGCACTCAAGCATACTAAAATTCATATATAAGTCACAAAGCTCTACTCGAGATAGTCGCACTATGGACATCAATACCCTAATCAAAACTAATCACATGGATAGATCAAGAAGATGGATATAGAGAAAACATAGATGGTTTTTATGTTTACTAAGTGATCAATGTTTCCCATATCTGTCTGAAGGCCTCCGCCAAAATGAACCTATCCTAATGGACTGAGATACTAGTCTAACTAATATCAACACACTGGCATATACAAGGGAACCAGTGGTCGATAAACCTAACTCTAGATCAACACGTCTGGCATATACAAGGGAACCAGCGGTCAATTTATTCACTGAACATTAATTTTTTTTTTTTTTTTTTTTTTTTTAACTGCATGATTAGATCTTTTGGATCCAAGCGCATGCTTCTTGTCAGCAGATTACATGATAGTTCCCGTGGATCCTGCATTCCACGCTTGTTTAGGCGACGGAGACAGGGAAAACACACACATATTGCTATTCCCAAGTGTTAATTTTATTCCGTTTGGTCTAATTGGTCTAGTCTCACTTTTTTTTTTTTTTTTTTTTGGTATCTCAATCACTCTATTTCACCCTAGCATCGGTAACAACTTGATTCGTGGGCCCCACCTAATCACTTAGAGAAACATAGTTTAAAAAAATAAAATAAAAATAAAAACAGAAGTGAAAAGGACTCAACGAGATTGGTGAAACTATCATGTTATTTCTAACACCCGAGCTCACAGGCTTTTATGAATAGACTCTTTAGATGTTGCCATCTAATCAGATTGGTTCCTCAACTCCTACAACCAAAATGCTTCCATCCACTTAGATTGGTTAGTGCCATCCTTAATAAGCATAAATTTCTAGGCTCTGGAGTTTAACAATGCAACTAAAACGTTTTTCCCATACCCCCAAACTTAAATCTAACATTGTCCTCAATGTTCTAAAGATAAAATTAAAAGCATGAACAAGGAGAAACTGTTAACATTTGAAGTAAAAGAGTTAAGGAAAGATATTACCGTGTCGCCTGAATATTGGGTTACCTCCCAAGAAGTGCTAAGTTTAACGTCTTCAGCCAGACTCACGTAGGATTAGTCACCTCATAAAATCATAAAGTAATAGCCGAAATATTTGTGGGTCATAAAAACCAAATAAAGCTATCACAAGTAAAAGGAATCTGCAACATGCCAAGAAAATTAACAAATAAACCACACCCTTGTCTAGTTTCCTGTTTAAGACAACTACATCTAGTTGTGGTTCAGGTTCAGGTTCTATAACTGGGTCCAAATAAAATATTTTCATGGGTTGGAATTCCTCAAAGCTAAGATCCGGTTCAGGTTTTAGAGTCTGGAAATACTCAACTAAAAACTTAGAAGCACATAATAATAACCTGAATAATTGCGGATCCTTAAAGTCAATCAGTTTTGACTCACACAATTGACCACGATGAAACTGGTGGTCAATCATAAGAAAATGTGTCGATTCGAATTTCCTAAAGTACTTAGGTTTAGTCTCAAAACTAAATAACTGACACATTTGAAATTCATACATTCCCACAATTGGTTGAAAAATATTTGGTGGGAAAACAAAATCAATCTGGGTATCATAGCCTGGGCTAACCACATCAACCAGAGGATGGGTTTCTAATAACTGAACTTCCTTATGGACATTACTAGGTTCAGGAAAACGTGTATGAAGATAATCTTTTAAAATGGTTGAGGCACATATGTCAAGTCCCAAGTGAGGGACCTTTATAAGATTTAAAGCACATGGAGAATGATAATCACCCCCAAACTTAGAGTTTTCAGTGTCTCTAGAAAGACTAGTCACAACTTCCCTAATTTCAAGGTCATCTGATTCCTGAAAATGGTCAATTGATTCTTCTAAGTCAGGTTCATCCTCACTCATCTCTACGAGTTCATTTTCTTTGTCTAAGACTAGTGTTTCTAAATCGCTAGACTCTAAAACAATATTCTCATAAGAAACTCGTTCCTCAAAACTATCATCGGCTTCGTAATCATAAGGGAATACTACATCGTCTAAAACGGTGGTATCTCTAGTCAAATCCTCGTCCCTTTGAATAGGTGAATAATTGTTAAAATTATTTGGATTTGAACTAGAAATAATATTATCATTGTAAAGCTTAATTGGATTAGCAAATTCCTGATCACTATGCCTAAATATTTCGATTCTTCATCAACACTATCCTCATCATAATCATCGTTATAATAACATGAAAATGGTTGAACCTCATCTAAAGTAGTGTTACCAATTCTAACCTCGTCATCTTTATTATGCAAATAACTATCCTCATTTTCAAAGGTACTATTGGAAACACTATATTGGAAATTAAAACTATCTTGAGCATTTTTTTCCGGGCCTCTAACGAGATTTTCCGAGTCGATTCACATGACTTCCGATTTGATCTAGGAAAGAAGGTTCACACGTTTCATTGCTTTCGTCCATAACTAAGTTATTCATCTCGTCTGAACTACTTGTCGACTTAAGTATCTTTTGTGCTGACTCAGCTAACTTACGTGCGGACTCTAGTAGAGAGGAATTTTGCTCGTATGACCAGGTGGGAGTATGGATAGTAATTGGGCTCATCATGGTATGAGCCATAACCTTGAAAAGGCTGATGTTCCCAACCACTATTCACATTATGGTCAAAGTAACGTCCATTTTGAAATTCAAATCCGATATTCGTTGTATTGGCCATTGTAATACCAAATTCGACATTCTATTCGCGGGGGTGTGAGTTGTCACACAAAAATAAAACCCACCGACGGGGGATTCGTGGGTGGATAGAGTCTTACCTCCGTACCGACGGCGATGAACCGTTGAAGTCGACTCGGGCCACCGACTCCGATGTCGGTGTCGAACCCAGGGGCCGAGACAAAGATCGTAATCGTCGTCCTTCCCTGCAAACAGTTTTTATTTAATCTCAACCCTTCCTTAGGGTTTTAAAAATAATGTCCAAGTCCCAAAAAAAAATAAAGTCCAAAAAGTCCAAAAAAAATAAAAGAAAAATTACAAAAATACAACCCTATTTACAGTTTCTAAAAAATAAAACAAAATAACTATATACAAAATCTTCTTCTTCACTCCTTTCAGATTCCTCTTTTCTTTCCTTCTTTGGCGATGCTTTCCTTTTATAACACTTTTTCTTTCCTCGTAGCTTCGCTCCAAATCTGAAAAGAATCGAAAAATACCAAAGGCGTAAAAAAGAACAAAAAATAATAAAAAGAAAAAGAAACCTAAAACAAATCTAAATACAAGTCCGCGTCGGCGGCGCCAAAAATTGGTGTGGTTTTTATGTTGTAGTAAAGTGGTAGTAAGGTTGTCGTTCCTCTCAGACTTGTAAAGATTCGATTTAAGAAAATACTAAAAACAAAGAAAATATATTCACAAGTTTGTCACGATATCGAGAGATACTAGGACTTCGGATTCCACCAATAATCACATTCAATTGGTTCATATAATGACTCATAACAATTCTAGCTCTTTAGTTGACTCTTTTCTTTGCCGAAAGTAGATTTTATAAAGAATTAGATGTAAATCATAAGCATAGCGCATCAAGAGTTCTTAGACTAAGCATACGCTATCAGACAAAATCACAACTAATCAAGAAAAATCATAAATCAATTAAATCAATGCAAAAGTCATAGAGAATCAAATATAGTTACCAAACAATTGTGAAATAAGGTTTCCTCCGTCGTCCCAGTGTTGGGGTTTAGCTCCTCATGTCGAAAACGCACCCAAAAGATAGAAACATGGCTCAAGAGGTATTTTTATTGAAGCAAGAGTATAAAGCGGCGAGTTTGTAATGAGATGTAATTGTTACAAAACCCATCATTACAAAGAAATGATATGAGCTGTTACAAAGTTTGAATAATTGTTACGTAAATTGTGACAAAGTGAATTGAATTTGAAAGCTAAGGCCACGGATTCTCGCGATTGTGTTTATGTGTCGTTCTCTGTTCTTCTTTCCTTCTTCCCCGCTGATGAAAAATCGAGCTCTGCAGCTCCTCCAAAGCCTCCGTTTCAACCCCCAAAGTCTCGACCTCTCCCTGGAACTCCAAGCTCTCTATTTATACACAGCAGGTGCGAAAAATATCACCCAAAATCTTCTCGTTTCCTCCCCCCTCAAGTCTCGGATATTCCTTCCTTTCCTGCTTCCCTTTACGCGTCTCTGAATTAATCCAACTGCTCTCGTAACAAGGTAAATCTGCAGATATATATTCCGTCTAAAACCCACGTAACTTCCATTCATGGGACAGAGAATAAAAAGGAAACCCGAGATAATATAGCTTCCCCTAACTTTAACGAGATCATTGGATATCTTCTTGTTTTTTTCGAATGTAAGCCCATTACTAACCCTGTTTCAACAATACAGGTTAAGTGCACTCGATTTCCATGAAAAACTCCCGCAAAAATCTCCCAAAACAATCAACAGAGCCCGATATTATTTCCTCTCTGTTCTTTCCAAACTCGACATAACTTCCTTTTTTTTCGATTTATCAACCCTGTTTAAGTGTAACAGGGTGGTCCCAATCTATTTCCGCGCCAAAATCCTACCAAATCTTCCCAAATAATTTTCCAGCAACAACGCTGGTGCAACTTTCCTTTCCCGCCAACTTTCCAATTTAAACGATGAAGATGACCTCCCCTTATCCTCTGATGGGGTGCGAATAGCATGTACCCTGAGGTGCCTGGAAATAAGGTGCCCCTTAGTAATTAGGTTACCCCTTATCCAAAATGGGAGTCCGAATAGTAATTTTCTCCCTCGAGCGCAAATACCACTTTTCGAGCCAATTTTCCCGCAAAAGTTTATTTCTCCAAAAACACCTACAAAGACATAAAATACCAAAATTAGCGCAAAATCGAGTACTAACATTACAGAGAATTGAGACTAATATAGACACATAAATGCGTCTATCAATGGTCACTATGGAAGTACTCAGTGTTAGAGTCGTTAGGTCGAGAGGGTAATAAACGAACGACTCTAAGGAGTTGTCAATTACTTGACACAACCTTTGATTTTACTTAAACCCGCAACTTTTGCGAGGTTATGAAAAATCGTCAACCAAGTGTGATATAATTGACGACTCCGGCTAGTTAGGTCACATAGAGTCGTTAGCTTAATATGTTTAGAACCCAACGACTCTAAAACTTTTACTCTCTCAAGATGTTACTCTTAGGTCGTTAATTTGGCATTCCTATATACTGACGACCCTTCCTATTTTTTGAACAAGGAACAAATTTTGCAGCATATAGAATCGTTAGTTTCATAAAGGGGTCGTTAAACAAAGCAGGATCCTCAACCACATATGTGCAAGTCCCAATAGGGTGAATGACGCCCGGCTTTCGTGAAAAAATCGGGCGACAACTCGGACGAAAAAATCGGAGAAACCGATTCACAAAATTTCCTTGATTCTTCATTCTCGATCCCCGCAAATCCATGATTTAGCTTCTCTTCGTTTTCTCCGTCTTCGCTTTATTTTTTAACAAAATACCTTTTGATTTTCCTCGATTCAATCTACTCTTCTCATGTTTCTCTCGGTGCCTAGAAACTCTAATTTACAATTGATTGATATTTCTCTGAAAAGCCTATCTTTCTAATCTATGGTTTTATGATTATTTCTGCTTAAATTAATTGCAAATTATTCTTTATTCTCTTGCAGATTTTATCCCTACCTCCAACCCAAACCTGATTCGGAGGACTAGGGTTTATGCGGAAGTATTTGAGGCATTTGCGGCTGGTTTTTCCTTGTGATTGGTCCTAATTTGATGCTTTGTCGGATGACAAGAAGATTTCGGTTTGTTAAAAAGATTTGGGTTTGTTTATTGAAGATTTTAGAGCTCCTCAATCTTTGTCATCCTCTTCGGTTGGTTCGCCCGAGCGTGCAAGTAACTATAAATCAACTCTCTTAGCAATCATTAATATCTTTTGCTTCTCTAATTGTCTCATCACAAATCACTTCAATACAGCTTTTTTCCCAAGTCTCTTGACTTGAATTACTTTAGTCACAAGTCTTCAGCATGATGAACACTTGGCGATTTACTAAATTTCTATCATTCATCCACTCTAAAACTCCAAACTTATACAATCGATTATCTTTCTCAACAAATTATGTTCCTCAAGAGATATTTAAAAAGTCTAGTAAAGCTCCACTTCAAACTTTATACTCAAAATTTTTCATCATCATCTTAAAGCTGATAATCTTACTTGTTATTATCAACCCAATGGCTTCTTCATCCACAAATATCAATAAGCTATCGATCAATATGCAAAAAGTCAGTAGAATTTCGTATAAGACCACTAAGCATGTTAATCTACAAGGAAAAGGCAAAGTCATAAATTCTTTTTGCTCTCATTGGATATGTTTGTAGAGAAGCAATTGTTACTGAATCGCCATTAGCTTTGCTGTCATGCAAAGGTGGGGAGCGGAGAGGGAAGTTGTCATTATCTCTACAAATAGAAGAAATGTTTTCATCTTTCGCATTCGATCAAGAGAAGTTTTCCAAAGGATCCTTAGAGAAAGGCCGCATTCAGTGAGAGGACATCCGCTTGTTCTTCTACCTTGGCAATTTCATATGAATGTGCAAAACGCTATTTTCCAGTTTGAAGTTTTCTTCATAGAATTCGAGCTCAGAAACGGACATGGATAGAGATAACATATCTCATTTGATTGCTTCTCAAGCGGGTGAACCTATTACTATCTTCAACGAGAGATGCTAATGGTGTTGTGAAGGCAAAGGTCGAGTGGATGTTAACTTACCTTTAGTTAGAAAAGTTCAAATCACTCTAGAAGATGGAGAAAGAGTTAAGATTGCAATTTTTTATCCGGGTTTCCCATCGCCTACTTGTAGGCACCCGCTATGTGTTTAATCATAATGAGAACTACCGTGGTCCAATAGCTAATATGTCATGGATAGTCTGTTCTGTCTTAAACCTTCAAGGAGTTGATCCATTTGATGAACAAGTTAATAATGATGATCTGGAAGCAAACAATGATGGTCAGAATCAACAAGAGAATGATGCTGATAATTTGGGAGAAAATAATGGTGAAGCGAAAATAATTATTAGAGCTGGAGGAGCTGATGATAGTGGAAATAATGGACAGGAAATTGTAGAAGAAGATAACGAAAGAGTGGAAGAAGTTGAAAGAACCAATACGCTTAATGGTGTTGTTCCAGCTGTTTACTCTTCTGAATTAAGCTTGGTTGATCAGAGAGCTAATAAGAGAAGAAGAGGAGAAGATATCATTTCTGATAATATGGATATGGACAACTACTCAAGAGAAATCAATATGGCCCTAAATAATTTTTCTGAGGAGGTTTATAAAGGCAAAGCTAAGATGGTGAAGGAGTTAGGGGAATCTTCAAATGTCACTAGGATTGATGATGATGCAACTATCTCGGAACAAGGAAATAATCTAGTCACCGTTGTTTATTCTGTGGATGCGAGAGACCTATGTTCCACATGCTAATCGAGTTCTTTTTAAATCTATAAATCTCTTCTCAAATTTTGCTTCCCGTGTTTATAATCTTTACACTTCTTACTTGAATTCTTTTTTGCCCTTAGTTACTAGTTTTCTTTATGTTAGTATTTCGATTTGTCCTTTGAAAATTGCTTGCTTCTTTGTGACCAAATTTTTCTTTAAACATAAATATCTTGCTTCTTTCTTTATTTTCAAAATGAAATTATTGTCTTGGAATGTGCGGGGGATCTGAAAACCCCTTACAAAAAATCATCTAAAATATCTGCTCAAGAAACATAACCACGATTTCATCTTTCTAGTCAAACAAATGCTCTAAAAGATCGCATGAATGTGCTAGCCGAAAACCTAGGATTTCATGATTGGTTCGTTGTCCCTAGAATAGGTCTATCTGGTGGATTCCTAATTGCCTGCATAACAATGTTAAAGTGAAATGCATTCTTGATTTCTTTGATATCTGTTTCTTTGAAGTGCATGACTTGTTTTAACAATTTTTGGAATGTTGTTTGCATGCATGGCTCCCTTAATGCTTTAGGAAAACAATCTCAAAGTGGGACAAAATTAATCATTTTTGTAGTCTAAAATCTAACTTTACGGATTATCATAGGAGATTTGAATTTTATACTTCATATTAATGAAAAGCAAGGGGGAAATAATAACTTTAGTGTCAATAAATACATTCATGATAAAATCCGAACCTAGGATTGATGGATCTTAGATTTCAGGGCATCCCTTTCACTTGGTCTAATAATAGAGATGGTCATGAAAATATTAAAGAACGCATTGATAGAGTTCTTGCCTCCTCTTGCTGGTCTAATATGTATCCTAATGCGATTGTTAGTCATTTGCCTAGAGTTGGCTCTGACCACACTCCTATTCTACTAACTTGTAAGCCTCTAATTAATAATGGTTACCAACCTTTTAAAATAATTAGAACTTGGCTTAGCCATACAAACTTCAGGAATCTGATTGCTACCAACTGGGATCACAACATAAATGGTTCATATGCTTATAAAACACAAGGAAAGCTTAAAAATCTTTCCTATATTCTATCAAAATGGAATAAAACTGTGTTTGGAAATATTTCCATAACATTGATAAGCTTAATAAACAAATTGAATATCTGCATAATATTCATCCTTTGCCAATCTTAGAGATTAAAGAAGCGCAAAAAAATCTTAACACTTGGTATGATAGAGAGACTGATTATTGGAATCATCTCTCTAAAGACAAATTTATTAAAATTTTGACAGAAACACTGTTTTCTTTCATCAAGTTGCTAACAATAGAAGAAGGATAAATCATTTCCATTCGCTTAGAGATGAAACGGGACTTTGGACTGATAGTAATCACCAACTCCATAATTTGCTAATAAAACATTTCAAAAACATCAGTACTTCCACTAAAGCTAAACATCTAGACATCCTGGACAACCTCATTGAACCCTGCATTAATGATGTTGATAACAGAAGGTTAATTTTAATCCCTGATGAAAACGAAATTAAAAATACTCTATTTGAGATGAATCAATGGGGCTCGCCTGGTCCAGATGGTTACCCACCTGGATTCTTTAAAGAACACTGGGATATTGTTAAAAGTGACATTATCAACCTTGTCCAGGATTTTTTCAAAAAAAAAAATATATTCCTAAGGATATGAACTATACTTACATTACTCTAATCCCTAAAGTCCAAAATCCTTCTACTCCTAACGATTTTCGCCCTATTAGCCTTAGCAATGCTACCTATAAAATTATCTCTAAAATTTTAACAAACAGAATAAAACCTCTTCTTAATAAACTTATTTCCCAAAACCAGTCTGCTTTTTCCTGGTCGCCAAATCACAGACAACATAATTGTGGCACATGAAATTCTCCATTCTATGAAAATCTCGAAAAATAAAAATGGGAACATGGCTCTAAAAATCGATCTTTTCAAAGCCTTTGATAGAATCGAATGGGATTTCATCAACAAGGCTCTTCTTGCATTTGGCTTCTGCACTGACTGGTGTCAGCTTATAATGCAATGTATAACCACAACTTCATTCTCTGTTCTTTTAAATGGGATTCCTAGTGAAAAATTTGTAGTGTCTAGGGGTCTCCGTCAAGGTGACCCACTATCCCCTTACCTTTTTATCATAGGAATGGAAGTCCTCTCCAAACTCCTTATGAAAGCCGAAAGAGATAATCAAATCTCTGGGATTAAGGTCACAAAAAATGCTCCTCCTGTCTCCCATTTGTTTTTCGCAGACGATTGCTTTCTTTTTTCAAAAGCCAATCTTCATGAAGCTAAAAATATTGTTAACATTCTCAGCTGTTTTGGTGAAATGTCCGCCAAGTTATTAACTTTCGTAAACTGGAATCTATTTTACTCCTAAAATTCATAATAAACATTGTAAAATAATCTCCAAAATTCTAAAGGTTAGAAAAATCAGAAAATGATAAATATCTCTGGGACTCCTTCTCTTTGATAGGAACAAAGTTAATAACTTTGAACCTTTGCTCAATAAATATTACGCTTCTCTGCGGGTTGGATTGGCAAAATGTTCAATCATCTTCGGTCGTCTGATTCTCATTAAAACTTGTTCTTAGTGCTTACCCTAATCATCAAATGCAATGTCTTGCTTTTCCTAAAAAAAACCCTTTGATAACCTTGACAAAATACAACGAGATTTCCGTGGCAAAAGAAAAATAAGAAGAAATGTTATTACCCTAAAGCTTGGCCTAGTATCACTAAAGACATCAGGGAGGGAGGTTTAGGAATTAGAATCCCTCATAAGCATAACCTCGCTTTAATCACTAGGCTAGCTTGGAGATTAATCCATAATCAAGAAACGACTCTGGGCCAAGATTCTAAAACATAAATATTTCAAAAATGATAATCCTTTAAGAAAACACAGAAAGTATAGATCTTCCTGGATCTGGTCCAGTATAATGAAAGGATTAGAGGTTATTAAATCCAATAGTGCCTGGCAAGTTAATAACGGCATTGATATAAACATTTGGGATGATCTCTGGCTTCCTACACAATCTATTCCCCTAATTCCTATCACTATAGATAATAATATTCCCATCTCAGTTAGTAATCTAATGAACAAAGATGGAAGTTGGAATATGAATATCATCACTAAATACATAAATCCCCTTTTTCACAATGCTATTAACTCTATCACCGTGGACAATACTAAGACTGGCAGAATCAGGTGGAACTCTACTAATTCAGGAGAGCTTACTACGAAATCTGCTTACAACTATCTCACTAAACTTAATTTTAATAAGAATGATGCCTCATTCTGGAAACAGATTTGGAATCTTAACATTATGTCTAAGGTTAACATGTTCTGTTGGAAAATTGTCGCAGGTGCTCTTCCTTTAGGCCAAAAGATGTCGGCTTATGTGAAAGACTCTAACCCTTTCTGCATACTTTGCGACAATAGTATTTTAGAAGATGAAATGCATTTATTTGTGAACTGTTTCTTTACTAGAAAAATCTGGGATCTATTTGGTTTAAACAAAGATTTACAATTTAAAATCCCACAAAGATATTCAATCTTGGTTTAAGTTTTGGATGAACAACAAAGAATGTAAAAACAAATCATGATAAAATCTCTTTCATTATCTCGGTCAATTTGGAAATTTAGGAATAGCGTTAACTATAACAATGTTATGCCAGTGCCTCAAAATTTGTTTGAATCCATTACTTCTACCTATCAGAATTATGTTAACACTACAAATAATCCTGCTAGCAGCCCAATGAAAAAGAACATTACTCTGATCAAGATCAATAACACTGTGAATAACAGATCTTTTGACTGGTTTATTTACTTTGATGCATCTTATATGGAAGATGACTTTACAATGGGTTATGCAATCTCTATAATGGATCATACAGAAACAGGGAATCATCTGCAGAGCGAGCAAACTGGGCTTCCCCGTCCCTTAGAAAACGAAGCAAAAGCGGGAGATGAGGCTCTTAGATGGACAAAGGACTTAAATCTCGGTAATGTTTGCCTTATTAACGATTGTCAAACTTTGGTGAAGACGATAAATGGAGAACTAAGCCCTAAGACCGAGTCTTGGAGAGCTCGAACAAAGATCAATCGATGCAAATTTTCTTTAAATACTTGTAATTCGGCTACTTTTTTGTATAAAGCTAGGAAATATTTAGACTTTGAAGATAGGCTTGCAAAGGAAGTAAGAACTAGGAAAATCTTCTCCTTCTCAACGGAGAATTTGAACAGACATGAAAAAATCAACTTCCTAGAAAGGGCTAATCTCAGATTAGATCCTATATTATGTGGTGTAAACTTTCTCTTATAAATAAATAAAAGTCTTCTTATAAAAAAAAACAAAGCAGGATCGAGAGAAATCCAGACAAATCAGCCACCTCTTAACTGATAAGGATCAACTGAGGAGCCTTAATCTTTAAGTTTTCCTAACTTTTCTATGCACACACGTGTCATTAATCTTACCGACTTGGTGGGCTATAAATATCCAGTTCTCAACCATGGATGTACTTTGCAATAAGAACATAAGCTTAATAATAATAAGGGGAGTCCAGCTCCCATATTCTCCGGTCTCTCTTTCTTGATTCTATTTTTCATTTGTTCGGCCAATATATTGTTTGAGCTACTTTTGAATTGAGAGTTACACAACACGTTACTTTAGAAACAAATAGTCGTTCGTATTTAAAAAATGCCGTCCATAAGAATCGTTAACAATTTAGAATTTCCTGGACGACACTATCCTAGGGCAAAAAACCAGGTTTAGGGTCGTTATCTACTACACCCTAATGGTTAGCGATTTTTCATCAATTAACATGTATATCAAAAATCGTTAAACAATAAAAAACCGTGGTTAACGACCCTGGATCTATAACTGCAATTTTGCAGTTGAAAACTTAATGGAAGAACTGATAGGGAGGGGGAGAGGAGAAGAAGAAGAAGAAGGGTCGGTTGATAAAATGAAATGGGGCTCGCTTTAATGTTAATAGGATTTTAGGGTAATTTTTAGGGGAAAGGTAGAATGGTACTTTTAACATCATTTTGGAAGCCCCCTATAATTTTTGGTGTGGGTATAAATTTTATGAGGCCCCCAATTACTTTTTCTGGCCCCCAATTAATCCTTGATACTCCCTCCGTCCCTATTATATAGGCGGAATATTGGATTTTCTTAGTCCCACTAGATAGGCGGAATTCTAATTCCAAGATGCTTTTTGACATACATACCCTTATTTATGTTGTATGGGAAATTGTGTTGAGAATAAGACAAGGGGTATAGACAAGAAAAAACATGAAAATTTGTAAAAACCATGCATTTTCTTATTCTAAGAGATTTCATCTTCTCCGCCTATATATTAGGGACGGAGGGAGTATTTATCTTTAACCTTTATTTAATTAATTTCCCTAAATGAAACCATTAATATATGGGTCCTGTTAACTTGTATACCCGTATACAAGTTAACAGGGGTGTAACTGTCTTTTATTTGCGTTGGAATTTTAAATCAGTGGGTTAATTAATAGCTAACCTAAATTTGAGGAAATTTTTCCATAATCAAGATTATTTTCCACTAATAACCTTAGATTTTATTAATGGAAAAAATTAAAGGATATAATATCACGACCTTCTCTCCTCCGTATCGTACTGTTCTTCCTTCCTTTTCTATCTTCTTCTCCGTTTTTATTACAATGTAAACTCTTATCATACTATTTCAGAATCAGAATAATTTGAATATTTCATAGAAGCTTCAAAACTCCATAGATACATACGATTTCATTTTTTCCCCATCTTTCCAAGATTAGTGTCTTTAATTAATTTCCTGATCAACAGAGACGATCTACAATAAACATAATAAAGGTGAAATAAGCGAAAGCAAATCATATGACCTAATAGAAGATGAAGAAAAGATACAGTTAGTAATTCAGTAACTTTTCTTAGAGTTATATCTATATTTATCAATTTTGAGCATAATTTATCCGTGTGGTTCTCGATTTGAAATTAGTTAAATAATCATGGCTAAGTTTGTTTTGGTTGTCCAGTTTAATGTGGAATTCTGATTCTACAAAAACTGATTTGATTTTTCAGTTTTAGATTTCTAACTGTAACATGAGAAGATCGGAAGAAATGGGATTAAAGTTGGCATAAAAATCTCAACTAAAAGATCTCAATTTTATACCCGTATAGATCTCATCTAGTAGGTAGGGTCTACCCAAAAAAATACTATAGAAAAGTTTGAGTTCAAGGGTACTTATGAAATAATACCGTATTAATTATAATTAATGTCTTAAATATGTAAGTTTATGTTTCCAAAACAAATTTTTGCATAATCGATAAAACAGGAAACAAATAGTTAATGCTTATCTTGTATACGGGTATACAAGATAAGAAAACCCTTAATATAGAGATGGTCCATGAAAGGTAGTTTTTCGGACACCCACTGTCAAATCATACTGATGTACGTATATTATCTGACACTGATTTTTTATCATGACTGCCCTAATTAAGACCCCATTAATCTCCGATGGTACATGAGAATATAGGTGCCAAATCCGCGCCAACAAAATTGAATCGACGCACGTATTTTATCTGACACTGATATTTATCATGCGGCCCCTATCATGAATATAAGTTAATGGCATGTCCACCGTCGATGATACAGTTGGGGTTTCGGCGTCTTTAATGAATATAGTTGGGAAACTTCATGCAAAATGGTTAGGGTACCTCTATGATGCCACTGTTGGGGAACCAAAATGGAAAAATCAACGTCAGCCGACTTCATGGTTAAGACTCTCGTTATGGTACCTATATTCTTCGGAAATTGGGTCAATTGTTAAAATATTTTTAAAACATGATTCTAATGGACGGGTAAAAATTAGTATGGGTGAAATGGACACCAAAAAAATATCAAGAATGAATCTGGATTCATCCTGGCTTAAACTTAAAAAATAGTAAGAATGAATCTGCATCCTCATGTAAATTAAAAGTAAGAAAAAGTATTTGAAAATGGGTAGGATGAAATCATGCATCCCTACTGTTTTTATATTCTCGTCCATTTAAACAGTATCAAATTTTACATGTTTTTTTCACACAGGAATTGTCATTATTGGGTTAATTGACCAATTTTGTGTACATTCTTTCCTTAAATGCGATTATTTTGTAAATAAATGGCCTATACTGTTTGCAAACAATGGTGCAGCCTCTACGACCTGTTTATTAAACAAAAAATTATTAAAGGGAGAGCAAAAAGTGATTCGAGGAGCGTAAAAATCGTAGTCGACTCGTCAACTAGAACCCGTTCAATATATTTTTCAAACTCAGACAAAAGCATCCTTTTTCAATACAGTCAATGACCACATAAAATTCAAGACATCCTCTGAGAAACTCCGCACCATCGTCTCCATTGGCCCTACTAATTTTATGCTAAGAAACATGGGCGTCTGGAAGCGAAAGTCCAGCTTCTAGTCACTTTGTTCCTTATAAGCATCAATTCTTCAAATTAATCTTGAATGAAAGATCAAAGATTTAGTTCACGATTCCTTTTCTAACTAACTTGAACTTGATCAAAACCTTTTGGTTAAAAACTCTTAAACTTGGATATCACGTGTTTCCCTTCAAACTCTTCAAATTCATTTCTGAAACTAAACCGTTCATTGGGGATTGTTTCTCTTCTTTTTTTTTTTCTTTTTTTTTTTTTTTTTTTTTTTTTGATCAATCAACAAATTTCAATTCATTCAAATCAAAATAGTGATTACATGTTCGCTTACAAGATTAACAAAAACATCAAAATACATAAATAGTATCAAGATAATCAAAACCCTAATACAAAAAAGGATATCAACTATAAGTAGATCGCGAAGAGAAAGAGCAATAAACCACAGAGATACACAATTTTTGATTATGTCGAAGGGAGAGATGATGGTATATTCCGGAATTAATTCCGACCATTTGATTTGATTGTATTCTTCCTTGAAAAGATATGCCCCTGAAAGGAAGGAGTATTTTGCCCAAAAACTTATAGATCGAATAGTTGATGTTTTTGAATCAAGAGTAGCAAGTCACGAACAAACCATAAAATATCGAAGAACTCGCCCCACAACGATGAAGAAAAATCGCCCCAAAACGGCTAAGAAATATGTCAAAAGATACAAAAAATGATGTAAAAACATCTTATTCAACAAACTATTACCTAAAACTAGAAAAGAAAAGGAAATCCTTGCTCAGATCTGGTCCTTTTGGAACAGATCTGAGCAAGAAAGATGAAAAGACTCAAGGTTTTTTAAGAAGGGAAGAGAAAAGAGAAAAATAAAAATAATATCTCTATTTGGGGATTATTTCTCTATGTTCTTGTGTAATAACAATGAAAAGTTGCAATAACAATTAAATGAATTCCATAAAAAATATCATATGCAATGAAATCTCAGTATCAAGTATGAAATGGGTTTCCTTTGAACTTCGAAAATATTTGCTAACTTTTTTATTTTTGAGTATTAGTGTATCGGTACCCTGTTTTTCATTATTAGGGTTTTAACCGGTACCCAGTTTTCCGTTATTAGGGTTTCAATATAGAAAAAAAAAAATCAATAAAAACCTATATGAAAGGCATAATACATCTTCTATTTTGATCAAAGAAAAAAACAAGTCATAATTCTGACGAGGGAATCTTGATTTTCTCAAATTTGATTATTAGGAGTGACATTTTCGGGTGATGGCAGGAAGGGCTTGCCGGTGATGGTGGTTGGTTGACAGTGACGCAAGTTTGGTTTCAAACGGCTGGTCAGTGTTGGCTTTTGGAGGTGGTGTAGTTGTTCTAAGCGAGTTTTGTGCGATTTTCGGGTGTATTATGTAGGATAATTTTGTCCGAGTTAGAAAAATATATTGAATGGGTCTTAGTTTGCGAGTCGACTACGATGTTTACACTCCTTATATCACTTTTTCCTCTCCTATTAACAAAACAAAAAAAAACGATAAAAGAAGAATAGTATTATTCTCTTATTTTGGGTGAATAAGAAGACATTTTTTAGCTAAATTGGTGGGCCATTCATGCGAAGCTAAATTCTTTGAATGTGCTACAATGCGAATGAATCAGTATAGCTCTTATGTCTTAGGTGGTGACAGCCCTAAATTCCAAAGTCACATTTCTATTCACTACTTGCACATCGAGTATGGTCTTCCCTTATTCCTGAAGTAGGCAGCTGAGATTGGGTCTTTCCTGATGCAATGTGTGCTTTTGCAACAACTATTTATATTGGATAATCATGGCGTGTTTCCTTGACCGAAAGAAATTTCACATGCATTAGGCATACCGTCTAAACTCTTAATAGCATCACTAGTTTTGAGTTTGTCCAACTCAAAGATCAATCTAAACAACAGACAAAAATAAAACATATCAGCAACATTAGCTAAAGTGTTGGCAACTTTGTGAATATACTACAATAAGAAATAGAGAAGAAGAAGGATGCAAAACCAAATTATATCAAATCTAAGTCGAAGAAAGGATTATATCCTCTAGCCTTAAGACAGATTCACCCCGCATTGGTGCTTACGGATCATGGATGTCTGTCTCCCAGGATACAACGACTTTCTTCTCCAAACTTCGAGAAACGACGAACCAAAACTTTAGTGATGAACTCTATTAATGAACAAAAACTTAATCGATGATTTCTAGTGAATGCAGTAGAATGATTACTAGTTTTCTGATTGATATTCTAACCTAATTATGCAGGGTATTTATAGATGTCAATAATACCTCTTCGTTGAACCATCACGATTCTTCATGGAGCTTCCATCAATGGTTTTCTCTGGAAGGTTGTTTCCTTTCACGTTTCTAAAAGGCTTTCGTTTGGTTTCCAAATTGAAACTACCCTAACTAAATGGACCGGAAACTTAATTGGGCTAAATCCAATTAACTCCAAAACCCAACTCCATTAGGTATTAGACCAGGGATTTCCATTCATCTGAAAATTCTATTTAATTTCCAATATAAAGATATAAAAATCAATCTAGTACTTACACGGTCTTACAGATCATTATGTATAAAACGCCATACATGAGAACAAAGCATATCAGTAACGATTATAAAATAATAATCATTCACCGCCCGAGGCTGCAACATCATATGTTGGAGAAAAATGAGTTTTTAATTAAAATGTTTTTGGTTTTGGTGTGGTTTAATCTTAGGATCTAAAGTTCTATGGATACTCACTCATTTTCTTTGAGTGAATGAATCTCTTTAGTCCCACAATGGACATACTAGAGAAGGATGACCACTATATAACCATTCTCTTATGGATATATTGAAAATCGAGGGTAGAACAACAATACATGTTCCAAGCCATGAATATGTGTGTAAACCATGCACCAAGTCATATCCTATGTCTATCTACATTTATACGGATTTATTTTTGCAAGTTTTTCTTTAGGAAACAATTTCCAAAATTAATTTCTCCAAGTGTTTTATTTACGAGAGAATTCATTTTCCGATTTTAATTGTTTTAAGAAAAACAAAAACGTGTTTTATAAAAAAAAAAACCTAAACCTAACCTGACTTTCAAGTTACCCAACGGTAAATACCTCCAACATCAACCAATATTTCAAGGTACAATCACACTACCTACTACGACCAGCCCGCAATGGAAACAAATGACATCTCTTATACCTTCAGTCAAAAATCATATATTTCACCAAATAGGAAGTGGTTTAGATAAATCTATCCAAACTAATTGGATACCCCACTGTCAAAACCTAGATCCTTTACAATGCGACCCTATCCAATCTATAATAGATTTAATTGACCCATTCTCTCATAACTGGATACATGATCAGCTAAACAACCTCCTTCTCAATATTGTCCAACATATTATAAATATCCACCTTCCCTTTAACAACATCTCTGACAAAATAATTTTGCCTCACACTAAATTAGGTAAATACACCACCGCATCCAGGTACAATTGTCTAATCCAACAAGAGAACCTCTTACACCCACACCTCCTCCCAACCACCAAATTCTTATGGACCTTACCTTGTCCTCTAAAAATTCAGCTTTTCTTGTGGAAAGCTATCAATGAAGATTTACCAACCTTATCTATGTTATATCATATCAATCTCTCCAATTCCAACCTATGTCCCCCGATGCAACTCCGAGCCAGAAACAACTACTCACATGTCGATTCACTGTCTGATAGTTACTTCCACTTGGACCACCCTTTCTAACTGCATATCTACAAACCAACCCCAAGGTAACCACCAACCAATTAATTACCCTAAACCACCAAACAACAATATCACAAATACTGCAAACACGAGGCCATACCTCGTCCATCACATCTTGATGTTTCCTTTCGTGGTCACTATGGACGACCAGAAATGAACACGTGTTCAAACAAACACAGTCCACTCATGAAGACATCCTGGCAAGATCTTTAGCACAACATCAAGAATTTGAATTGGCAAAAAAGATTACACCTCCGGTTCTCCCGGGGGAGCCTCCTCACAGAATGACAACAAATATAACCAAAATATCTACGACCGTTCAAGTGGGTTAGAGCATCCCAGCACCAGATTGGTTTAAAGTAAATACTGATGGGGCAGCTAGGGGTCACCCAGGTATGGCGAGAGCAGATTCATTTGCAGAGATTCAAACGCGCAAACGATAATAGCTCTTGCACAACCTCTAGGAATAACCACAACGCTAACAATAGAAACATGGGCCACCGTGATAGCAACCAGAACAACAATTGAAAGAAATTGGGCTAAAATATTATTTGAGACGGACTTTGAGAATCTCATGCACTTCATTAAAACTCCAACGAAAGCTTCATGGTATATTTCCGAAACAATTGAAGAAATCATACATCGAATGCGTCAAATACCATGCTATGATATTCGGCACATTTATAGAGAAGGAAACTAAGCAGCTGACGATCTAGCAAACTTTGCAGCAGACGACAGCCAAGAGGGAAACTTCTCAACCCCAATCCGGGAACAGACAAACCCGGCGTTTCTCAATCAAATACTTTTAAGCGAGTCTATGGGAATCATATTCCACATGTAATAACAATTTAGTTCAATTTTTATAATACGTGTTTGGGTAATTTCAAAGGAAAGCACAACATGTCAAATACAATAGTCAGATTTAAATAACTAGCTTTCATATTTCTTCTAGCTTCCATTTTGATATAGTCAGCCCATGGTAGGGCGAGTTGATAACTGTGTCGTAAATCTAAAAAATAGAAAGGGAGACTCAAATAGAGAAAAGAATTAGAGAGAATTATATATGTAGTTTTCTTCTTTAAGTCCTATACAAATAAAGCTCCCACATTAAAAAGTGAAGAAACCTTATTTCCTATTGGCCGAAATAGACCTTCTCCTGAACAGGAGTTATGGTGAGAACACTTGGAAAATTTTGACATATATTATGTTTTAACGAAAACCCAATCTTCTATTAGTTATTATGTTTAAAATTTATTACACTTCCTTTATACCTCATATTAAATGTACTTCATATTAAAAATAATTTCCTTTAAAAAGAACTATAAGACAATAATAAATATTTTTTATTAATTAATATCTTTTTTAATAAAATAAATTAAAAGAGATGATAGAAATCCAGCAACAACTGTCTTCAAATTTAGTTGTATTCCTAAAAAAATCCTAAATATTCACCATCCACAACTTATTTCCAGATATAAACAAAATTATTGATCTTGGTGAGACACTGCAGAAAGAGACCATGGAAGGTAGAGTTAGTTTGCCCCCAATGGCGTAATATTGTAGAAAGAAATTCGTAAAAAATTCCTAAATATTGGCCACCCACAACTTATTTCCAGATATAAATGAAATTATCCACGCTTCAAAAAAAAAGTAAAATGAAATTATCGATCTTAGTGAAATACTGCTCCTAAAAAATCCTAAATGCTGGCCACCCACAACTTATTTCAACTTATTTCAAGATACAGCAGAAAGAGAGCATCATCTTTTAATCAGACTTCCCCATCCCAGAATTCTTCGATCGTCTTGAAGGGACTCCCACTCTCTTCATGTTCGGGGACAAACATATCACCGGTTAGTCCCCTGCGCTGTGGAATTTTGCTGATCTTGACCAAATCATCTTTAGTAAGTTCCCAATCAAAAATCATCAGGTTCTCCTTTATCCTTTGTTCGTTGAAGCTCTTGACGAGCAAACTCACACCTTGCTCATACACCCATCTAAGACAAACCTAAATTCATCAACATAATATATATATATCAGCTACCAACAAGCAAATAATCAACTGATCGTGCAAACTAATATTTCCTTGCAGAAAATTATTTGGCTTCGTGTTGGATGGTCACAGAATTAATATTTCCTTGCAGAAATGATGCCAGATTATAAGAAATAAGCCCCAAACCTGAGCATGAGTCTTCCCTCTAGCTTTAGCAATTTCGTGCAACTCCTGTGCCTCGTTCACTGCGTTAGATCCCCACGGGGTTCCACTGGCTCCCAAAGGTGAATAGCCGGCCACAAGGATACCTTTAGCCTTGCAAAATTCCCTCAGTTTCGAGTTTTGCCAAACTGGATTCACCTCCACCTTCCAGTAAGGCCAAAAAAGCCAGAAATTAACAAGAAGAAAAAAGAAAAAGTAAATGCTAGAAAAAAGATGGAAAATAAAGGAAGAGGGGGTTCACTTGATTAACAGCAGGAGGGATGATAGCAGTGTCCAAAACAGTTTGGAGCTTCTTGCAAGAAAAATTGCTGACACCAATTGACTTTGTAAGTCCAAGCTTTTGACACTCCTCCATGCCTGCCCAAACAGATTTATAGTCCATGGGGAGGAGATGCTCCTTTTTAAAAGGATACTCCAACTTCATTGGCTTCAGGCTCACCGGAAAGTGTATCAGATATAAATCAAGGTACTCCAGCTTTAGTTTCCTATATATATGAAGATATTTCATCAAACAAACAATACGATCATTGTTATCTGACAATCAGGGTTATACTAATACTACAAGATACCGATCGTACATACCTGAGAGACTTCTGTAAAGCAGGGACAACAAGATCAGGGTGAGCATCAGTGCACCATAACTTGGAAGTAATGAAAAGTTCGTCTCGACTTTGGACCAATCCAAGTTGAATTGCTTCGGATATTGCTTCACCGAGAAACTCTTCACACTGGTAAGCACATGCTGTATCAAAGTGTCTATAACCATTCTTGATAGCATTCAATATTGCAACTTTTATTTCTTCTGGACCAACAATCGGGTAAGAAGCTGTGCCCATACCTAATATAGGCATCACTCTACCATTACTCAAAGTCACTGTAGGGATTGCAGTCTCCATCGATCCTCTCCGGGAAGCCTCAGTTTGGCGCAAACAAATCAACTACCACTACAAATTATTCTTAACTGAATGTAGCAAATTTTCATTTCCAAGCAAACTAGAACTTCTTCTTCTTATAAGATGGAAATTAACTATTGGAGCCATATCGATACCTAACTTTAAGCAATATATGAAAGTTACGTGTATTTAGTTAAGGGTCACCAAATATAACTTACACATAGTAAATGCTTAGGGGGGTTGCCGAGCCTTGCACCTAGTCGAAGGGGATTCCAATTGTCAATTACAACTAGTTGTGTGCCGGTCAGATTAATTGTCCAAAACATTTAACAAATTTTCTTTGGCACTTATATTGGAACTTTATTTATGTAGAAATTTGTCCAAGAGTCCCACTGCAATACGATGCTTGATTAATGGGTATGGGTAGTTTTGTAACTTACCTATTAGGACTCCCCTAAAACCCATAAAATGTGTCCCTTTAAAATTTGGTATACCCCAATTAGTTTGAGTATACCCCAATCTCGCCAGGTTTAGTTCTAGTGTTATCTTCCGAATAGTTTACTTTGCAATTGCCATCTGTGATAGTTTGGTGAATGTGGTTTTTCTTAGTAACGAGCCAGCAATCCTTTAATTTTTCTATTATAAGGATTCCATCCTTTGATAGTTTGGTGCTGCTCAACTATTGTGGATTTGCTCATATCTTGTATTCGAATTTTGAATCAGGAATTGTTTCCGATAGCAGCAAAGGCTGTCGTTCTTTTGACCCTAAGCATGACTTGAAGATAATCAAGGAAAGCGAGCACAAGGGAATGTTGGAAAAATTGAATATACTCCAATTTAAGAAGGATTCACGTATTTTCCTAATCTTAAGTTAGATGGTTAAAGTTTTAAGGATTGTAGAATTTTATATATGAAACTACAATGAGGAGCTTGTTATGTCCTTCTAGGTCAAATATTTCACACTGCTGCAATTCCTCATGCCTGCTGGCCGCTATTGATTTTAAACATGCATCTTGCTAATTAATCAGCAACTAGTTGTAGAATGAGGCGTTGTTTGAGTACGTGGTCGGAGTGAGGAAAACATGTCACTAAATATGATGATTTTCATCTGTCTGCTTAACTCAATATTGTTAGAGAAATTTGTTGCCTCTGCAAGATTACAGCTGATGTGGTGGTGTTTATTCTGCAGAGTCAAAACAAAGTGAAGGAAACTGTAGTCATCATGTCAGAGGAAAAACGTGCACAAAGGAGGAGTAGTCAAGTTAGAGGAGTTGGTGGCGTCGATGCTCCATTTCCATATGAGCTCGACACCCTCCACAAAAACAACAAAACCACAAAACAGAAAAATCTAAATTTCCACGATTTGCCTCTTTCCATATATTGTTGCTTCAGCTGTTCCTTCTCTACTAAATTTCCACGAAGCTCACTAACTTGATTTTCCAGTGAAGCTACATGCTCCTCACGTTCCATAATCAATTTCTGAAGAGCTTCATTTTCTTCAGCCTTGCCCTGTAGTGTTGAAATATTCTGTGATAATTCTTGCTGCAAGGTCCAAACCAAGAAGGTTATGAATGTCACTTAAGAACTATAGAACTTTTCATTGAGAAGTGTGATAAATGACAAACCTTTATATTTCCAGCTACTTCGAATTCTTCAGATAATTGTTTTGTTCTCTCCTCCATAATGGTACACAGTATCTCCAATTCTGTATTTTTCAAAATAAGACGCTCTGCTTCCATTTCCACTAAATGCTTTTCTTCGGCATGCTGTGATATTAGAAGTTCCACGAGTATTTGAAGCTCGATACTTTTGCTCTTAAGCTCTTCGTTATCTAATCAATCAGTTATTGAATTAGATAATGAAGATTGGCAGAATCAATCAGTTATTAAATCTACAGAAAACAGAATCACGTACCTTTTTCTCCTATAAGCTTGGCAGTTCGGCCTTGTTCGTTGATATAAAATTTCTCCCTTTCCTCTTTCTCAATTTTAAGCTCACTTAGCGATTCTTCACCTTCCAGATATAAAAACTCAAGCACGTTAGAATAATACATGCTAATTGATATATCCTTCCATTTTAAGTCATTCTCTACGTGGTTGTAGCTAATTCTCTTCCACTGATCGATAACAACAATTCTTCTGATTAATAAAGTTTGAGACACTATTAAAATTTTATCAGATGCAATGTGAAACTATGAAAAGAGAAGGACTAAATTGCTATATGTCAGATCTAACATTCAAGAATTGTTTGCACAGCTGATTAGATCGGAGCTGACTAAGATTAGCAATTAAGTCCTTCTCATGCTTAGCCAATTTGCAACAAGTGTCAAATGCATGGTCTAGCTGAGCCACATTATCAGACACCACTGCACTCTGTTTGTTCAATATCATCAACTTCTCTACCAAGTCATGGACCAGACCTTGAAGATCTTTCATCTCTTGACCTGATGCAAGTAATCGCGCAGCATATTGTTCATACTCTCTGCGGACCTCTTCCAACCGCGTATTAACATTATCCAAGCACACGCTTTGCGCTGCAACAGCTCTTTCTAAGTCCTTAATCTGAGCATCTCAATTCCAAGAACAGATTCAATTCCCACCAAAAACAAATCTTATCATCTTCAAGTGTTCAATGTACAAAAAACAGATTTAGATGTCCAACTCCTGTAAACCAGCCAATCACAAAGAACTAAAAACACAAGAACACTCGAAATATAATGTTGCGAGACCTAGAAAAATGCTACTGATTTGTAGTATGAAATCTATGAAGTTTTACCCTAACTTAATATAAAACTCAATTTACTAATAGGGTACTTGATACTGGAATACCACACAAGAAGGAAGTGCATGGATAATGTATTCAGATTAATTACCTATCAAATAAATACACAAGATAGGACATATTCAATATGTTGCACTGGCTAGTAACCAAACAAACAGGGTGCACGTACTGTTTTATATTATTTTTCTGAATTTCTGCTTCCACCCCCATTAACAAACCACATGGAAAAATTTACAGCTCCTCACTCGGTAAAGTAAATCTCCAGAAAAGTCAAGTATAACATCAAATCTACAGAAAACAGAATCACATACCTTTTTCTCCTATAAGATTGGCAATTCGGCCTAGTTTGTTGATATAAAATTTCTCCCTTTCCTCTTTCTCAATTTTAAGTTCGCTTAGCGATTCTTCACCTTCCAGATATAAAAGCTCAAGCACGTTAGAATAATACATGCTAATTGATATATCCTTCCATTTTAAGTCATTCTCTACGTGGTTGTAGCTAATTCTCTTCCACGGATCGATAACAACAGTTCTTCTGATTAATAAAGTATGAGACACTATTAAAATTTTATCAGATGCAATGTGAAACTATGAAAAGAGAAAGACTAAAATGCTATGTGTGCAGATGCCATAATATTGGTGAAAGAGAACTTACATTTTCTCATGTTTTCCTCCGTAGAGTCAATTTTCAATGTTAGACCAATCATCTGAAGCTGCAAGCTCTCAAATGCTTCTGAACTAGCTAAAAGCTTGTCTTCACACACCTTCTTATCATGTTCAGCTATTCACAAACAAGTGTTGGACATATCAAAACATTTCAAATCTCAAATCAGACCAAGCAACATAATGAAAGAGACTCACCATTGCGAACCTGACCAGCCAAGTGTTGTAATGTTTCAGTAAGCTTCAGAAATTACAGAATGCACTCAATGAAAATGCCGCTTCTTTCTGCTTCACTTGAAGCTTTACATTTTTATTGAATGCATTCTGTAATTTCTCCTCCAGCAAATGAATATGGTCCACCGCTATTTTTAGCTTCGGGTTCTGTCTCATTCCATAAATTCACTAATCAGTAAGTGCCCTAGTTTTAGGTTTACAACAAATTCTCCCTAAAGCTAAATGGTCCTACTAAGGTAAAATGTAAAAGAATTTAAGAAAATTGAACAAAAACCATATCTGAAAAGAAAATAAAATCAATCATTTATTGAATATAAGTACTACGCAAAGATGCAACACAAGTTCAATACATGTCAAATTTGGTACATGTAACAGTTAATCTCTAAATCTACCTAAAAATAAAAAGAAGAAAAAAGACTAGCTAAACAGATTTCATACAAATTAAACCTAAAATGTAGTGGATCGGGAACCAAAACGATTGAAACATCAAGAACCAGATCTAAGCTAACAATCAAGAGAAAAGGAAGAAGAAAAAAGAAGTAATTTGTTACCGCCATTTCCAGATAGATTATCGCCGAAGCATTTTCTTCAACCAATTTCTCTATTAAAAAAAAAAGGCAAAATGCAAAATCATCAATAAACGTATCAATTTTCTCATCATACTAGAACAAAATCAGAATCGGTAAGAGATTAACCTGCACTAAGATTCAATTCGGCAAGAAATCCCAAAGAAACTCCAAATGAAGACATTGACGGCACTGTCTTTCCTACACCGATTCCAGAAACTGATCCTGAGGATGACCTAAGTTAATCTCAGCTCTTCAGTCCTAAAATTCCAGCTCCTGTCCGTAAGTACAGTTCCTTGAAACCCTAGGAATTTTGTTTTTTTTGTTTTTTCTCTGGGAGAGCTTTTGGGATTCGAAAAGAAATGAGCGCTCAATTCGCCTTAAGAGCAAGGGCTATGGAGTGAGGGTTCTCATTCAATATGAATGAGTCTCACTGGATTTGATCTAATTAGGTGCTACTATGGAGTGAGAACACCCACTCATTCATCAAAAATCATTCATACACTCATTGGAACGAATGAGTGGGCGAAAGTGGACACTAAGCGGCTGAAAATCAGCCTCTTGGGAAAAAAAACATCTTAAGCGGCTAAAGATCCGACTCTTAAGGATTTTTTTAGCTTTTTTATTTATTTAAAACTTTAAAAACAGGTCCCACACTAGTTTTATTAATTTAAAACCCTAAATATGTCTAAAACGGCCAAAGAAAGGCCGCCCAAGCCTAGTTAGTAAGTTCGCGAATGATTCGCGAATCATTCGCGAATTTTTCCGTATCACGAATTTTACCGTTTTATTCACGTACGTTTGCAACTCCGAACCCAAGTCGCGTATTGCGCAAGATTCCCGGATTATTCGCGAATCGTTCACGAATTTTACGTATCCTAATCCCGAATGATATGCCCGCTTAATTCGTCATAAATTCTTTAGCTTTTTACGTTTTTAAAGGCCCCACTTTTGGGGTTTACGCCTCCCTAAGCATACACGACCCAATATTAGACGTTGTTGTAATTTTTATGAAATAAAAATGACTGAAAAAATTTGAAGGTGAAGGTGAGAGAGATCTCAAACTCACTGACCAAGCATCTAAACCACTATACCACGTCTTCTTGGATAACTAATGTTGTATATATTATTGATATCATCATATTAATTTTATTTTTCTTTAAATAACTCACACATATGCATAAAAATTGGTCTATGACCTTATAAATATAAATTATTTAGTATATATAGATACCGAATTTTCATAAGCCGAACTCACATTTATAAATCGAATTATACACGTACGTATGCCGTTCCGACCATCACGACGAATCACGCCCAACCAAATCTTGGACCGAATCAATTTTACAAAACCGTATAATACTCAGATGACGTTTTATTGCCCGTCGTTTTCCGAATTCCGACCGCTAACTAGGCGCCCAAGTGAATTTTTTTTTTTAAAGCGGCTAATGATTAGCCTCCTAGTCTCTTTTCTACTCCTTCCATAGTGCAACAAACACTCTTTCACCCAGTCTCTCACTGGATTTGGCAGTGAATGAGTACAAAACACACTCATTCCATAGCCCTTGCTCTAAGAAAGAACCTATATTTATATTCTTCAAGGTTGAGGCGGTTGGGAGAAATGAGATCTTATTTCTTTGAAAATTACGAAAACACCAGCTTAGTAGTGTACTGTATATGTACAGGACGGAATTTTGCTACTTATGCCAAATAGGATTTTACTGGTTTGGATAATATGGAATCAAATATGAGAAATGATAATAAAAACCATTATTTTGCACTGTGCAACGGCAAAGTAGCACCAAGCCACCAATTGACTAGGCATGTGGCAAAGATTGGGGCGGGTGAAAATGTGTGTATTAATCGGTCAGGTAAAAGTAAATAAGGTTAATTTAATAACTTGTGCATTTTCAAGTACGAAAAACCAACTCATTTTTATTTATTTTTTGATCGGTAAAGAATTTGGTATTGACGAGTTTCGAACTCGGGTCATTGGTACTCATCGACTTTACCACCGTACTTCATGATGACAACGGCAATCTACCTCACTTGACCTCCACTTTTATTGGAGTTCAACTAAAGTCAAATCCATTAATATATATGTTAGAACTCGGATGAATTTAAAAGGACGGTTGACTGAAATATAGAGTGAGAGTGTCTCCTCTAGTCTCTACACTAGAGTTGGAACAGAACTCAATCTTGGAAAGAACTTTATTTTGTATGTACAGCAAACATGCTGGGGATAATAGATAAATAATAAGTCGTTTTGGTAGGAAAAATCTACTACGTTGTCCTAGAACAAAATCAAAAAAGTAGATTTTAGATATCATGTATTGTAATTTCTCCAGTAGTTTATGTTTATGATTCATGTGATCTGCCAACCCATCTCTGGGATGAAGTTGTTTGTACCATAACCAAAAATGCCACATAATGGGCCCAGTGGGAGCTTGAATCATCTTTTGGCCCTCTAACCAGCCTGCCCAGTATTACAATGACCGGTCAACGGTCAAAGTCAACACTCGGTCAAAGTCAAAGTCAACACTTGGTCAAACTCAAAGTCAGCAATCGGTCAAAGTCAAAGTCAACTGCTGGTCAACTGTCAAAGTCAGGTTGCTCGTCGCACCTCCATCCAAATACTCATCCGCACTGCCAAACAATTCCCAGCCAAGTTCTCTGCCTCACTGCCATCCAGCTTCTAGCCATGCTTTGCCAGATGTCTTTGCCGGGCTACCTACCCATGAAGTCACTATTCCTGGCCAAACAAGATCCACCAATACCGCCACCATCATTCATGCAGAATTTATTCAAAGAAGCATGCAAACAGTTTCATGCAGAATTGAAGATGGAGGCATGCAGAGTTAATTCCAGCATGTAACGCATCATTTAAGATGGAGCCATGCAATATTTATTCCAGCAGTTTCATACATGCAACAATAATTTCAGCAGTTTCATGCGGAATTGAAGAGGGAGGCATAAATGAGCAGTTAGTGCCATTTAAGTTATATTGAAATTGTGTATACAATTGTATAAATAGTGAGGAGCAGAAATGAAGAAAAAAAAAGGTAGCCAATAGGAGGGAGAGAAAATGAGATTGTAATTCAAACATCAATGAAAAATTACTCCCAAGGGGATTCTCCCAAAGGATGTGAGGCAACCGCCCAACCACGTAAACCCTGTGTCAATTTCTTTTATCTTCAATTCGTCTCCTAACCCTAAAAACACACCAAATCTTCTATTCATCGTGTTTCGTGCCCAAGAGTAATTTTGGGTAAAAACATTGGCGCCGACTAAGGGGAATACGAGAAAAAGAATCGTGTTTTCCCATTGAGAAAAGTTGTACAAAATGCTTCAAGATCGTGTCTGTGGAGAAGCGCTTGAACGCCTTGAAAAATCACCGCCGCACTGGCTTGATCGTAATCAATTGAAATCGCTTTGATCATATTTGCAAAGAATCCGGTAAAATCGCGAGCTTCGCCGTCTAGTTTTGTTGGTGGGAAACAAGAACCAAATAATCCTCCGTGGAATTCCATTTTATTAATTAATTAAATTCCACGCTTATAAAAAAAAAAATGAAGCTCCTCTGTGGAATTGATATTTATCTTTAACATTTATTTAATGCGGCCCTGATCATATACTTCCCTAAATGAAACGGGAAAAATATCGTTTGGTCCTTTTTTAGGTGGGTCCATGTCTGTTTAGTCCTTTGGTCAAACGCCTTTACTGTTTGGTCCATAATTATTTAAAAATATTTAAATAGACAAAAATACCTTCCGTGTTAATTTTTTTTTTTTTTTTTGTAGGAGTTCTTCCGTCTAAAAAACAGACTTCATTCCTGGGATGAAGTCCATACAAAAAGCTAAAAAAATGACTTCATTCCTGTGAATGAAGTCCATACAAAAATAAAAAAAGACTTCATTCCCAGGAATGAAGTCCATACAAAAAGCTAAAAAAAACAGAGTCCATACAAAAAAGCAAAAAAAAAAAAACTTCATTCCAAGGAATGAAGTCCATACAAAAAGCTAAAACTTCATTCCTGCGAATGAAGTCCATACAAAAAGATAAAAAAAGACTTCATTCCCGGGAACGAAGTCATACAAAAGCAAAAAAAAACTTCATTCCAAGGAATGAAGTCCATACAAAAAGCAAAAAAAAACTTCATTCCAAGGAATGAAGTCCATACAAAAAGTTAAAAAAATGACTTCATTCCTGGAATGAAGTCCATACAAAAGATAAAAAAAGACTTCATTCCCGGAATGAAGTCCATACAAAAAGCTAAAAAGCAGATTCATTCCTGTGAATGAAGTCAATACAAAAAAGCTAAAAAATGACTTCATTCCCATTTAATGATGTCCATATAAAACATCAAGAAGAACATCAAACAATCATCTTCATCTTCAACAACATTATCAACATAATCTTTATCATCTTCAACAACATCAACAACACATCATTATTATCGCCTTGCAAAAATTACGATAGAACAGATTCTGTGCTAACGAGGTTTAGTGTTCAAAAATGACATAACACCTATCTTAATTTCCAAATCTACTAGGACCAACGAATTGATGCTTGGAACTTTTTCCAATCAACAAAGCACCGACTACAGAGTTTGAACGTGAATGAATGATTCATGAGCCGCATGACTTTTATGGTATTTTGACAATATTTAAGAAATCTTTACGAATCTGCTTGCTAATTTGTTCCTTCTTTGGGATCTCCATTATTTGCTTTTGTACCTTTCTTGGATGGTGGTGTACATCCATGTGTTTAGGTGAGGTAAAACCGTTTTCTTTCATTGTTTTCCATCAGCAGCAACTTCATGGTTTTTCAAAACAACAACAACAACAAACATCGTCTTCAACAACATCATCAACATCATCTTTATCATCAACACATCATCATCTTCAACAAAACAAAGAACAAAAAAAAACATCATCGCCTTGGTCATGGTTCACCGGAGAAAAGAAATTTGAGAGGAAAAAAAAACTAGATCCTGAAAGAAGAGAGAGAAACTGAATATGAAAAATGAGATATTTTGTTATTAATTTTTGTATATATATGGTCACCCTAGGACCAAACAATTATTTTCAGACCAAACAATAATATAAAGCAGATTTCACACTACAAGATGACATTTACATCATCTATGACATCATCCTAGGACCAAACCATAATTTTTAGGACCAAACTATAATATATTTTCCCAAAGAGGACCAAACAGACATACATGACCGGGTCAATGTGAGACTGCACTTCTCTAATATATTATTATTAGGACCATATGGTATTTCCTACAAATGAAACGCATTAATCCATGAAAGGTCGTTTTTCCTTGTTTTTCGGACACCCACTGTCAAATCATACTGATGTACGTATATTATCTGACACTGATTTTTTATCATGTCGCCCCTATCATGATTGCCCTAATTACGACCCATTAATCTCTGATGGTCCATGAGAGTATAGGAGCCAAATCAGCGCCAACAAAAATTGAATGGACGAACGTATTTTATCTGACACTGATATTTATCATGCGGCACTTATCATGAATATAAGTTAAGGCTTGGTCCTATGGGCTAGATATTTAGCTGCTAGATTGGCCATTCACGTTAGATAGCAGAACTCCTAACTTTTAAGTGATGACTAATATAAAGAAATAAACGCCCTAACCATTCGGCGTTACCAATTCTCTCTCATTCTTTTCTTATTTTTCTTCTCTCTTTTTTTTTTCTTCTCTCTCTTTTTTTTCTCCCTCTCTACGCTTCTCTCTCTCCTTCTTTTACTCTTTCTCTCTCCCTCTTTTCCTTCTCTCTCCAGAAAAAAAAATATAACGCCGAACCATTCAGCGTTTGGTCACTTTTTGAGCGCCGCACTATTCAGCGTTTCAATCTCGCTGATAGTTGGACTGCGAGCAAATGCTAGGAGAGAGAAGTAGTCAGATTGAGTGTTAACTTTTTTCCCACACTTTTTTCATGATTTGCAACACTTTTTGGCCAATCTAACAGTCCAATCTAGCCCATATGACTTAGCCTAATGGCATGTCCACCGCCGATGTACAGCTGCCATTTGAGGGGTAGTTGGGAAACTTCATGCAAGATGGTTAGGGTACCTCTATGATGCCACTGTTGGGGAACCAAAATGGAAAAATCAACGTCAGCCGACTTCATGGTTAAGACTTGATCTCATGAAAATCCTTTCATTTGAACAAATATCCTTCATTTTGAGGAAACTCCTCAGTTTCATGGTGTTTCCTTCACACTAAGAAAATACTAAAAAATTAGGAAAAATATTGTGGGGCCGTGTCCATTGGCCAACCACCCATGCCTTGATCCCGGCCAGCCCCACACCTCATGGTTCCTCATTATTTTATTATTATTTACCTAATCTCATGAAAACTCCTTAATCTCATGATATTTCCTTGATCCCATGAAAAATAATATAAAATTAGGGAAACCGTGGGACCGGGCTCCTTGGTTGGCCGGTCATGCCCTTGCTGGCCCACACGCACTAATTATTATTATTATATTTTTCATGTTTCCTTAATCCCATGGAATTCCTTGATTTCATGATGTTTCCTTCAAATTATGGGAAAATACACAAAAAATACATAAAATTAAGGAAACTTGGTGGGCCGGCCTAAGTCAGCCAGGTCATACCCTAGCTTGGTCCCACAAACCCCTTATTTTATAATTATTTTTTTTATATTTCCTTGATTTCATGATATTTCCTTCAAATTATGAAAATTCTTTCAAAATTATGAAAATCCCTTCAAATCATGAAATAATACATAAAATAAGGGAAAACTCACGGGCCGGCCCTAGCTTGGAAGCCAACCATGCTCAAAGCCGGTCCCACACGCCCTTATTTTATTATTATTGATATTTTTGTTTCCTTCATCTCATGGAAACTCTTTGATTTCAACAAAACTCCTTGATTTTATCATATTTCCCTAAAATCATGAAAGTATTATAAAAATTGGGGAAAAACGTATGGGACCAAGCTCCTTGGCCGGCCGACCATACCTTGGCCATGTCCGGTCCCACACTTCATGATTCCTTCACTTTTTATTATTTTTCCTTCATCTCATGAAGTTTTGACGGTTTCATCAAAACCCTGATTTCTTCACATTTTCTCAAATGATTGCTCAAATGCACATCTGAAAATATCAAAATTCTCAGAACTGAGATACACTTTGGTGACGTGAGCATGTTACCTTGACCGACCAAGGTTGGCTCTTTGGCTTGCAAGAAGCCGGTCTGGTCGGTTGTCAGCCGACACAAAAATAATTTACAATTTCTTACTAATCAAAATATATAATGCAGCAAGGGCAAGAAAGGATCGTTCCCACAGAGAGGACTTAGGTTGTCAAATTGTTTCGGTTCCCTATAAATAACACCGGGGGTTTTGTGATTTTTATATAATAAACTAAATAAAAGCAAACAATAAAGTAAACACGCAAATCAAGAATGTGAAAATATTGGATAAAGGTTTCATCTTCAATTGTAAAAAAGTTTTGAATGTATGAATAAAATTCCTATTTAATCTCGCTATCATCAAAAGCCCTAGAATATCTTATTGCAAGAATACTCCATAAATTTCTTAAGTCATCAACACACACATTAGAGCTGCGTTTGTGAATTCTACCTAAATTATAACCTAACGCCTTGCGCTAATTAAGTTCAATTCCTAGGAGCATTAAGTTTCAGAAATAGGCTAATCAATGCAATTGTAATACATTGCGTACACAATTCGAACAAAGGTCAATTTCTACATATGACTACAAGGATGTATCACTACAAACCATAATCATTATCATGCTACTCGTATTCATGGTTATCGCTCGATGATGAACCCTAAAATAGCTATAGATATGGATGCGAGTTCAATCAATTCTAGACTCAACTAAACAAACATTCAATCATATTGCAATACATCAATCATGCAATTATTATAACCCGTAGAAATCAAACGATAATATTGAGAGAAAACTAATTCATAAATATCATAAGTTGGTTTCAAAATCCAACTACATCTTTAACCAATAAAAATAAATCAACTACTTGGGTTTTTGGAAATCATCACAAAGAGTTTAGAAGAATCTATCATGTGAAACCGTAGAAAACAAGTAGAAGCCTCCCTAATGGAGATATTAGGTTTAGAGAAAGAGTTTTCTATTTATATGCTTCTCCCATTCCAAAAGGATACTCTTTCCAAAAGTAGGTCAAATCTTCTCAAAACCCATCTCCAAGTAGTCCACCAAGCCCATGTGTGGAAAATACCCGTGTGAAAATCTGGGTCCACCGAGCCGTCGGATTGCTGATGTCATCACCGGAATCCGGTCGCCGGAATTTGTTACCGGAAAATTGTCTCCAGCCACCTGAACTTGCCTCTGGATACTGAAACTGTCACAAAGCAAATATGTACTTTCTGCAACTCATCTCTCCTTCTCTATGTTCCTTCATTCAAGCCATTCCTCCACTGATTTAGCTACTTGTGGTACCAGCTCCGAAGCATCACATTACCTCCATAACAGAATCATCCAAATGACCAAGTACTGCTTCGACATGCATCTAATTTGCATCTTCACTTCCTTGTCCTAGCGTATCTCAACAATAATTATAGCACCACGGTTCTTGAGATCCCATTCAACACAACCAAATGCAACCTCGGTTCAACAATCTCCCCTGCATTCTTCATCTCCACAGCTGGTCAGGTCCTTCAAGACACAACACTGTTGCCTTCCTTGTGCATCTCTGCCATCATTCCCTGCCAAATACAACACTAAACTGCAGCTGCGATGTAATTCTCAGTTCAGACTTGAGCTTCAACACCATTCATTCACATTCCATCCTTGCCTTGCAATCCATCTCCGTTTCAACAGTGCCACCTCCCCGCAAGTCGGGTTCAACTACATTACCACAATTACAACTTCCAATATCTCAAAGACCACCAACACACATCTGCTCAATGGCAATAACCACAGAAACTCCATTGAGACAGCATCATTATCACCAACATCAATCGTCCTCTATCTCGTTCAACCTTTCAATTCCCATCACAAGCAGCTCATCATTCACCGACGTCAAGCTGAAATAACTCGAGTTCAACTCTCGTCATTGCTGGACGAAACACCACAACATCTCTGTTTCGTTCAATAAACGGCGAACTTCATTCTCCATCAATCACCGCCGAGATAATGAATGGCAGCAGCATCACCGATTCGCTATAATACAAAGAGCTAAAGAAAACACGATCAATATCTTAGATTCATCGTCATACGCTCATTTTCCTTCTCGTTCTCGTCTCCCTGTCCATCAACAGGCTCCACCATTATGGCCATTCTCGTTCTTAGCAATCATTCCCAACAATATCGATTACAGACATCTTCCGACATCACCATCACTGCCATTAATGGCGCAGTCCCTTTGTACACAATCGATCGCCATTTTACAATCACTTCTCGTGCGATTCTGCGATGCAAGTCAGTGACTTCTCAGGCCATTCCAACTCCTTTCAAACCCTTCAAACGGAATCGCAGCTTCACTAGATACCCATTTGTGCCATTCTCATAACCTAACACCTATAACCATTGCAGCGACCACCATTCCACAGATTTACAACATCAATACAGTCTTAGATTCACTAATTCAGTCACCATCAACATCTTCATAGCCCTGATTTCAAACCCTAACTTCCCTGTTAATCGATCCAGCCTTGACTCCAACAAAAACCCATTTCATTCTTTGCTCAATTACCAGCAACAATTACTCAATTTCTTCATAATTCTTCATCACCCCATCGATCTCTTCCATTTCAAACCACCAGAAGCCCTTTTCTTCCTTACTCTTAATCGCTGGCAACAATTCTTAACTCTCGAGCCATGAACTATAACTTCTCTCTCAGTTTCAGGTGATGTATGATACACGGCTAATGATAAGAGAAGTGATTTCTCTGGATTTTAGGTTCTGTGTAGGAAACTGGTTTTAGATTTAGACACCCAAGCTCTATATCGACCCCAGAATGACTCCGTGCACCATATCTTGGATACGGGCCACTAAAAGTGTTGTTGTAAGAAAGTGGTTGTCCTTATCCTCCAATGTGCTCCCAATATCATCCGTCCAGCAAGCGACGACTCTCACCTTCTTGCTCTAAATGAGTGATTTTTCATATTTTTGCTCATAATGACTCCACCGCACCTAATAACTCAAAACTAAACATAAGGGATGCAATTCACAAGGATAATAGCAAAGAAAGCATAAATACTAGACATAAAATTAGGTGTTTTACAACACCTATCACGGTCCCACGTATTCTCATGATGTGACCTAATTTGCACAATTGCACGTATTAGGTCCAAAACTCTTCCAAACAACTTGGAACTTCATGGAACGATCATCATTGGATCCCGCGAACACCCAGGGTCGGTTTCATGATCCCTTGGTCGGTCCCTCACATCTTCATAATTAATTAGGTTTTATTACCTAAGGTTCAGACGAGCATTATTTTAATAAATGGTTAAACCAACATTTAATTATCCTTTCATCAAATCAACTGATCTTCAGGAGGCCTTGATATTTACTCATGTGAGCATCTGGGCGCTACATGGTTGATCCATAATCCCATGTAGCCGGTCCCTCCTTCACTCCGTGGTTAATTTTCAATAAACCATCAGTTAATCTCAAATTAGGGTTTTGATTCCAAGGTTCAATTCCAGATTCAAACGCTAATAATTTTACGTCGATCCCGTGATCAACATTTTATTTACCATACTCGGTTCAATTGCCAGTATCTTATTTGGTCATGCTACTAATAATTCATCAAATGAGCAACATTTGCTCAGATGTGCAATATTTGCTCAAACCAAGGAATACTGGTTCAACTATCAATATTCAACAATTGATCAAATGAGCAATATTTGCTCATGTTAGCTTATTCACGCATTATCTCTCTGTCTCAACAGACATGTTCAATTCATGAGTCTCAGAACATTTCCAAATCACGTTCAACTCAACAAGACAAGGACTCCTCGTCCCATGAATTCATGTCAAAGAATCGACTAACTAAATACACGTCCGCCTTGCAAAGACTCCACAATCACACGAGACATCAATCGTGTTACATGAGGGGATATTAACTAGGGTTTTGGTCTGGCGGTCTACGACACGTGTGTTCATATACACGATGAGAATGTGAGCAAGTTGTGCAATCAGTTGAAGGAGTTAACAAAGTAGTGGATGGAAAATCAACCAAGTCTCCGCACGTTGAGCAACTGGTTTTAACACGATTTCCACTTCCCCATTCTTTGATCCCATCAAACTATCACACTTCATGAGATCGTGGTGTTTTCAATTCCAGCAATATAAATAAATCTCTGAATCATGATTGAAAGGGGGACAATCTCACGTCAAACAGACAACACGAGATTAACAATCCAACTCTCAGCAGAGCAAATTCAATCATTCAGAATTTATCTTATTTTCAGAATATACAACACACGTACAATCTTCGATCACCATTGATCTCACACATTTCTCAGCTTCCCTCCTACAGACCGACCCATCCTCTCTTGTGACCGAATTTACTTTGGAACGGCCATTGTCTTGGTTTAGCCGGAGTACTACGTTGATCTCTCGAATTCAAAGCACTCCCTTCTTGCAGTGCATCTGTGTGAGGTTAAGCATTCCGCTCGGTTCAAGGAGCCTCCTCCGCGCGATCATCTCCTCAATTCAGTAAAAACCAGCGAATCGTTTTTCCCCATCTATAAAAACATACCAAAGATATGGCATAATCCAACGGTTGAAATTCTCAAAACTTAGGTTTTTCTAAGCTGTTAAAAATTAGGGTTTTTCTGAACGTACACAGTTTTATTAAACGCAGGTTTTGGAGATTGCATCATATTCCAATTTTATTTAAATTTTAACGTAATGACTGTTTGGGTTGAACATATTAAAATTTCATGGAAATCTAACGGTGAAATCTCTATGTTTTATAATCATACGTTTGTGGAACCCTAATATATACTACCAAAATGAAATTTCTTTGTTCAAAAGAAATACCTGGTAACGCATCCATGATGATAAACAAATAGGATCAGAACCACGCTAATCTTCAAGGAATAATCCATAACCAATCTTGAACGAAGAGAAAATAAAAAATCGCACCAGTTGGTAGAGTCGTGCATGATAACGTGTTTTAGGAGAAATATAGAGAAGAAAGTGATCTTATTCATTAGATATCAATGTAGTATTACATAGGAATAAGCCTCTATCTATAGGCTAGAGTATCAACCCTGGTTACATATAGATGGGCCGCACACATGGGCAAAGGCCTACAACAATAAAGGATATATAGAGAGAGGAGAATTTAAAATTGTGTATAGGAAATAGAATTACACAATTATCAATAATATGACCTGATTCCAACAGATGGGTAAATTAGGATAAAAATTGGAAAAATATGAAATTTGGCAAGTAATTTAGTACAAAAAAATCCTCAAGTTTGGCAAGTAAACTAGAACGGAGGGAGTAATTACTAGTTACTGACTAATTTATTTATAAGAAAATATCCGCTTCAAACATCAACCATTTAGCGACGCTTCACGCTTCGACATACGCATCGCTTCCTGAAAAAAAAAAAAAAAAGAAAAAACGCTTCATGCTTTCAATACCTTGGCTGGGATTGTAACGAGTTACTTTTTTTGTTTTTGTTGCAAAAAGGTAATATATTAATTAAACAACATCATACAGAAGATCTACAATTTCTTTTTTATCAAAAATATCTTATCTTATACTATAATAAAGAAAAGATCCCTTTTTGGTGAAGCCTTCTTTTGGTGAAGTTTTTTCACATGACAATAATACCCCCATTAACTAAGCTTTTAGTTAATATTTGTATATTTACTGTGAATGCCATTGTTTTAAAAATAGATCAAAAAATTAAAACTTAGATATCTTTAAAAATACACACCTCGGATTTTGCAAAATTGATATATTTGGAAAGCCCTTTAAATTATCTATGTAATGAGTATAAACAAGGATATTAAATTTTATTTTAAGATTTTTTTTTCCCATTATTATCAAATTTGGTCATTGTTAAAAGCATCCATTGGAGACGCGCATCGCATACGCCCTTACTAGTTAGTAATAATGTTTTCTTAGTCTCTTTTGTTCTTTTTCCTTCCTTCTTTCCGTCGATTTCAGATCGAAGAATTGAGCTTGTTTTGATGCGAGTGATTCATAGAAGCTTGTTAACTTGATGAATCTAGCGAGGAGGTGATGCTGTTGGAATTGATTTAGCTCGGGAAGAGAAATTTATGGTAAGATGAATTAGGGTTCCTAATTGATTTATAGTTCTGTATGAAATTGATGTGATTTAGTAGATTCTAGATGTGTTTTATATGGTGAGAAATATAAAGAGGAATTAACAGTTTGATTTGCAAACTTTATTGAAGATTCAGGACATTAAGGTTTCTGTTCTTACCTAAAATTGAAATTAGGGTTCATGGATTCTAATTGAATTAGTTGTTGATTTGAGTTTAAGAAGATGGGTTTCGATTTGTAATGAGGGGGTATAAAATTAATTAGGTTGCTGAGTTACAATTGAAATGAAGATTTCATGAGAGATGTTCCTGTGAATGTTGGTGGTTTAGATGGTTTGTATAACTTAAAGTGGAGGTGTTTAAACTGAGATTTAGTTGTGAATGGAGTAAGAATTGCATATGATTGTGGTTGATTGTTTCATTGGGTTACAGTCTTATGGAATTGATTGTACTACTACTGAGATTGTAGAGGTGGATGGATTGTTAGGTTTGTACTTGACCTAAACTGAAGATGCAGATTGATGCAGTGGAGTGTAGTTGATTTAGATGAATGTTAGGGTCTTGCAAGGGGAATGAATCTTGCTAGTGGATTGAGTCTGTGATATTGCAGATATGAGGAATGAATGTGCAGACTTGGTAGTGATGCTGGTATTGGTTTGGGGTGAATTAGTGTTGCTGTAGTTGGGTTAATACTCTTATGGTGAAGGAAGTTGAAATGTTTGGTTGTTGTAGGATAAAGAGGAGATCATGGTGGTGTTTAGTGTATTGGAAACACAAGACATGTTATACTTGGGTGGTATTAAGTGTTCGGTAATGGGTATTACAGGTGGAACTGTATATTGTCTTTGTGTTGGAGTTGAGTTGCAGTTGTAGAAAAATGAACTGGTAGTAGAACTAGAATCAAATGGTTAAGGAAATGATATGTATGGTAGCAGTTCAGGTTGAGGGGGTGTATTAAGGTAATGGTGTTTCTGTAATGGTTAATAATGAAATGTAATGGAGAGGCAGTGAAGGGTGATTTTGGCTTGAGTTGTAGTGTTTGGTAAAGGTGGTTGTAGAGGATTGTTAGTAGCTTCAGTGAAAGCTTGCAACTGTTTTTACAGGTAAGCCTAACCTATAATTGTAAATGAAATATGAAGTCTGTCTGAATTGTTGTAGTAATGAAAGTTAGAACTATAACCTGATAAAACTGGGAATTGTAGATGTACTGATATTGAAACTGGTGACGAAGAAGTTATTGCTTGAAGTTAGAACTTGCAGGTGATAATGGTTAATGAGTACAAGGTTTCTAAGATAACGAAACTGCAGGTTGAATAATTGAGTTATAGTGGAAGTGTGGAATCAGAATGGTGGGAAGTGATTCCTGCAACTAGGAGCCGTGTGTCTTTCAGCCAGTCAGATGACTGACTGGTCTGACTCTTTCCTGACTGAGTCGATTATATTTGACTCAGCCAGCCGAGTCAGCTGACTGATTTAATCTGATTTAAATTACCCGACTGAGTTAACTCAGTTGAACCGAACTTGACCCAGTGGACCTTTGACTAGTTTGACCGAGACTTAACTGTCACTGACATTGACCGTTAATTGACCAGTGATCTAAGATATTTTCCGGCAAATATTCCGGCCACTTTTGCTAACCTTCCGGTACCAATTTGGACAGAGAACTATCAAAGGAAACTTTTTTTTTTCTTTTTTTTTTTTTTTTGATCGGTAACTATCAAAGGAAAGTTGATAAAGAAAAGAGAACGAAGATTGAAATAGAGTAAAGGATATCGACCGGATATTTTGGGTCAATATGGGTGGAGGTAATAAACTTTTTATAAAAACCCCCCGATCTAATAATTACTTTTTCCATCTTTGATCTTTCTCTTGAAGAGTTCTGATCTAAGATTATGGCATAAGATTTATTTTTCTTAAAAATGTTCTTTATAAAGAATCAAAACAACTATAAAACGAAGAACAGTGAGTAATCACGGACGGTATGAGTAATTACAAGAATCCGTGATGGCAGTTCATCGAGTTAGGAAATTAACTGATCAATCTCCTAATAGGATAGTATAAAATATCAGTCCTTTGTTAAGTGATATCGTAGGCAACTTCCGGGAATTTTTCTCGAACTGTTTTTTGGCAACATTTTTTATTGGTTGATTCCAGATCCTACGGCTGCGAGTTCATATCTACCAGATCCTACGACTATGTAGGCGCGAGTTCAAAATATTTTCCCTAGGGAATTGTAGTTACAAACCAATCTTTTCTTCATATTTTCGAGTGTTAGTTGATGATGGTGGTGCTGTGGTGGTTGTCCTCGGTGACGATGATAATAGGATAGAAAACTCAGAGATTAAGAGTGCTTACCACCATTTTCTATTTCACCCCATTGACAATAGGTCCGGTCCCTTGACCGGAATACAGCTTTCCTCCCAAAACATTTTAGTTATCCTAATAGTAACAATAATCTCATTTAGGTAATCAAGTTCTTCTTTAATAAATCAGAATAATCTAAATGATGGATTACCCATGTGGAGTGAAAAAATATTCGGGGTTAGGAAAAAAATTAACTCCCCGATAAGGTAAAAGATTGATAGATATAAAAGAAGAATTAACAAACACGATCAGAAAACTAAACAAAGGAATACATGCCCCTGTCTAGTTCTCAACTTATTTATTTATTTGACAAACTCAACGAGAAAGAAAATACATAAACAAACTGGATGAAATGATAAACAAAGGTACAGCTGATGAGGCACACATGAAGATAGTAAAACTGACGAAGCACACATGACATGAAGATACCATACGAAACAATTACCATAGAAAAAGCTCGATCCGGTAATAAACCAATAGAAATCAAATATCGTTATGGTCACTTCGCTTGGCAGCAGGCGCAATATCCTACGCCTAGGGCATCATCTTTAGGATAGATGCATTTACCACTTTTGCCTCCCTCGATTAATAATTGACCAACTGTTGTTGGTTGTAGGGAGCAATACGTTACACATACCCCTTCTGTAGTAGCGCAGAGTATTCTTGCATCCACAACATTTCCTACGTCGACTCTTCTTAGTATACCCATAGTTGTAGTCTCTCCGACAACATATCCACACTCATCACCTACATATGCAGATTACCGTATATTATTTACAAGAAGAAAAGAAAACAACTAAATCATAATTAAGATCCATTTACTGAAAATCACTTTTTATCTTCTTTTTATGAAAATGTAATTTCTTACCTTCCGCCTTGCAGATGAGGGTACTCGAAGCGAAAAGAACGTAAATGAACGCACATGAAATTATCAAACCTCTGGTTTCCGCCATTTGAAACGAGCACCCCACAATTTTTTTGTTGAAATGTTTTGCAAAACATATGAGCAACTCAAAGCTATTTATAGCAAGCTGAAAACAGTGGCCGTTTTAAATTTAATTGAACTTATATTACTTTAATCAAGAGAACACCCCACTAAGCCACCATATCCGGTACATACGGCTCGATTTCTTGAGTAAACAATTCACAGAACGTGAATCATCCACCTCTGGAAAGTCAAAAGATGGTTAAAAAACAAGTGACTAGTTCCTCGACCCCTCTTTAATGCAAGCAAGCTAAATCAAAAACCTTACCCATTTTTGGTTCACCTAATAAAACTTGGCTAACCAAAAGAAACACGGACTAAAATGCTAAAATGCGCACCAAAATAGGTATTATTTACTTAATAAAACTCAAATGCTTAAATGGAAGGATTTCCAAATAATAAATAATCATTGAGGGCGGATCCGTTGACAGCCTCATTTTTGACATGATCTAATGGTGGGTCCTATTGTAGGATTTTGAAATATTAATGGACCTGATTTTTTAATCTCAAACAAATTTTACCTGAACTTATGGGTAACCTGCAATCCGATTTATTTCGGATCTTTTTTTTATTCCTCTTTTTCTCATCTCTTTTTCATGTTTTTCCTCTCACGTACGGCTTTGTCTTTTCATCTTCCAGAGAAAAATTAAGGATTTAATAGACAACTCATTGAAAAATGTTAATTTTCAATTCCTGAATTCGTTAGTCTTATGATCCCTCAATTTTATTCAATATGGAGTGGTTCTTAATCCTGCCAGTAATCTTGGTCTTATGATCTTACTTACCAAGACAAAGTTTGGGTATTATGCCTTCACTAGTGGCAAAGGTATTAGGCAAGGAGATCCCCTTTCTCCATTTTTATATCTCTTGGTTGGAGAAGCTCTCACCTTTATGATCAAACAAGTTCAGTCTCAAGGCTTGCTTTCTGGTTTTCAAGTTAGTAATACAGGTACGCTTATTAGTTACCTGCAGTTTGCAGATGACACCTTGATTTTTCTAGATGCTGATATTGAACAGATCAAAAATCATAGTTTGATTCTTATCTCTTTTGAGCTCTTGACTGGTCTTAAACAAAGAGCCAAATTTTTGGGGGTGGTTTTGTTGGAGACTTATCTCAATTTTGTGATATTTTGGGTTGTTATTCTGGTAGTTTACCTACTACTTACTTGGGATTACCTCTTGGTGATAAGTCTAGAGGAGAAGCCAAATGGGATAAAGTAGTGGAAAAGTTTCTTGCAAAGTTAGCTGGCTGGAAGAAGACACTCCTCAAAAGAGTTGGTAAAGTAACTCTCATTAACAGTGTCTTGGCTAGCCTATCTGTTTACTATATGAGTTTGTTTGAAATGCCAGTTTCAGAGTGTAAAAAGCTTGAAAAAATCATGAGAGATTTCTTGTGGCATGATAATGTTGGGAGGAAAAAATTACATCTTGTAAAATGGATTGCTCTCTATAAAAGAAAGAAGTATGGAGGCTTGGGAGTTAAAAACTTTCAGAAAATGAATCAAGCACTTCTATGTAAATGGTCTTGGAGGTTTGCCAATGAGAAGGAATCTTTATGGAGAAAAATTGTAGCTGAGAAGTATGGTGTAGGTGAGGAAAATTGGATTGCAAAAGTTCCAACTTGTGCTTATGATAACTCTGTATGGAGAGCCATTATGAACTGTAACAGTTTCTTTCTGAAGCATATTAGATTTAAAGTACACTCTGGCACAATTGCAAGATTCTGGGAGGATAGTTGGTTATATGATAAACCAATCAAAGATTGTTACCCAAATTTATTTAATGTCTCCAGGTCCAAGAATTTGAAAATTGCTGAAGTTTGTGTTACAGGTGAAGCTGGTGTTACTTGGAATCTCAGAGCCCCTAGAATATTGTCGGGTGAAGATTCAGTAGAACATACAATTCTTATATTGCTTACTTCAACTATTTTTCCTTCAATTCTGACTTGGAAGATGAGTTGCAGTGGTCTTACAACCATTGATTCAAATCAACAAACCAATGCAATTTTTTCTTTTATCTGGAAGCAGAAGTATCCTCCCAAGATAGGATTTTTTCTTTGGACTATTGCTCATGACAGGCTACCAACCAGGGGTTCTCTAAGAATAAAATGTATGGATGTTCCAGCTGAGTGTCTTTTTTGTTCTGAGCATGAAACTACTTCTCATATGCTTCTCCATTGCTCTTTTACAAAGAAGATCTGATGCAGTTTTGTGAATAAGATTAACTGGTATTTCTCAATGCCTGCACAAGTACCAACTGCTATTCAATCATGGAATTTACCTCAATCTTCAAAAGCTTTAACTTGTATCTGGAACTTAATCCCTGCTGCTATCATGTGGAGCATTTGACAAGAAAGGAACGCAAGAGTTTTCACTGATAAGTTTAGTAATGAAGCTGCAGTTACAAACAAGGGTATCTATTGCCTTTATTCTTGGTCCTTAGCAATTAAAGATTTCGAGCTCATCTCTTCTGCTGATGTTATGAAAAATTGGTACTCAACTTTTTTTGAGATGCATTAGTTGTGATTGTATAAGTCTGGTCTATCTGTAGACCATTTTTTTTCTCTTTTGAGCTTAACCTGTTTGTGGGTTTTGCTTTTTTCTTACTTTCTTGTTTTGGCCAAGAGTGGTATAAAGCTTTTATACCCCTTTTTTTTATCAATATATTCTTTCTTTGCTGATCAAATTTTTTTTTAGGGAAATAACTTTTGGATACTGATTAATTTGGTGAGATAATCTTTAGGTACTTATTAATTTGGGGAAATAATCAATTTGATTCTACATGAGAACCAGCATGTTCATCATCAATACAATCAGAGCATCACCTTCCCAAGAGCTACAAATTTGATAGTTTATCAGAGTTGATTGTTTTGGGTGATTGTTATAGTGGTTAATAGAAATCTCTGGTGGTATTATTTTTTTCTACAGTATTACGATATTTCATTAAGTTAATTAAAATATATAATCAAAATTTGGAATGTTCTTAATCAATTAAAATATATTTTTCTAGATCATAAGATGACCTACCTCTTATGATCGGGATTTAGAATATTAGTAAGCGTTTGAGTTTAATTCGGCAAAAAAGAGAAGAAAAAAATGGAAAAAAAAACTACATTAGAAAAGTAATCGGGTTGTGGGTCGCCCAAATATTCATCTATATGTTGGTTAAGATTTGGAAAATCAGGACCTAAAATGCTTCAAGATCCTACAGTCATAATATCTTGTCAATCCTGTAAAAAAAGTTGTCGTTAATGGATCCGCTCTCAGGATCATTACAGGGACTTAAAAGAATAATATTTGAAATTATTTATTTACAGAAATACCATTCTAATAACCAAAGGTTGGATTATCTAATTGATTGAACTATGCACAACCTGTGATATTTCAATTATAAAGAAAATATAATGCGAAAAAGAAATAACACAGACACCAGGAATTTTGTTAACGAGGAAACCGTAAATGCAGAAAAACCTCGGGACCTGATAGACGCATTTATGTGTCTAATTTGTCCTCAATGTTTCGTATTGTTAGTACTCGTTTTTGTGCTTATTATGGTGTTTTGTGTGTTTGTAGGCATTTTTTTGGAAATAAAGATTGTTGGAAAATTCGGCTCGGAAAGTTGCTCGGAACACCCCCGGAGGACATTTGATATTCGGACTCCCACTTTGGATAAGGGGTAACCCAATTACTAAGGGGCACCCAACTGATATTCGCACCCCCAGTTGTTGGATAAGGGGCAACCCTTTCTTCCTCGTTTGAAAATTATTTTTGGCGCCGCCGACGCGGACTTGTCTTTAGGCTAGAGTTTTTAGATTTTCTTTTAGGTTTTTATTTATTTGTTCTTCTTTACGTTTTTGGGTTTTTGTCTTTTCCTTTCAGATTTTGGGATTTGGAGCGAAAAAAAATTTGCCAAAACTTTTGGTGGATACTTAAAGATTTGGAGTTAAAGACAAAGCGAAAGGAGCGAAAGAAGAAGATTTTTTTATATTTTATAAAAAGAGAGAAAAAAAAAAAGAGGCATTTTTTTTTAGATATTCTTATTATTTTTAGACTTTCCTTTTCTTTTGCACTTTTACTTTTTGGACTTGGACATTTGAACATTCAGACATTCCTTATTTTTTTTAACCCTACGGAAGGGTAGTATTAAATATTAAACTGTTTGCAGAGAAGGACGGTGATTACGATATCATCTCGGCCCCTCGGGTTCGTACATGACATAGGGTCGTGGCCCGAGTCGACTACAACGGTTCATCCCCGTCTGAACGGGAGGTAAGTTTGTCGAAACACTCGCGAATCCCCTGCTAGCGAGTTCTCGTCTTCCTTCGTGTGAATATTTGCCGAGGACTTGAAAACGGCTGTTTTAATTTCCTAGTAAAGGGCAAGGACTGGCCATATAAGATAAGGGTTCGGATTTCATCACCGTTCTCTTCTTGCCCGCCTTAGGAGAACAATACTTAACGCGAACCTAAGCCTTAAAATTTGAATAGAACGAGACCGATAGGGTAACTAGCTTAGTAGGAAAGTCGCTCGAAAAATATTGGTTACTCTTTTAGCATACTTCAAAGTTCATGATGGTTTCTGTGAAGTTGAATGCGTGACTGCGCCACCTTGTAATAGCGGTGAGGCCTTGGGTATCAAAGCTCCACTGAGCTTCCCTCGCCTTGATTCAACTTACTTTAACTCGGATTGATCCAGAGGGGTTTGCTTAGATTGTAACGAATTCCCTTTCGAAGGATTAGAAGGTGGTCTAGAAAACAATCTAAGTGGAGCCATCATGCTTTTTGTTTGCTAGATATCATTAGGTTTGCTGTGGTGGAGTCACCTTGTTTGTGTTTGCATAGAACTTCCCTTCCTTTTAGGATTTTTCTTTTCTTTTGTTTTATTTTTCTAGTGTATGCCCGAGGTCATTAAAGAACGGGCTTGGAAAAAAAAACACTCTAGGTCGTTTGATTAGTGACAAACCTAGTAGTTCTTCTTGTGAAGGCGGGGAACTTGAAGACTCTTCTTTTGAGAGCCCCGTTTTTGGAAACTTCAGTTTGAGAATCTGTCTCTTAGTGAGAAAGTACCCCTAGTACTTCCGGTTGTGCCAACGATGGCAACTTTGAAATATTACATGTTCCCAATCGGACCAACCGAGCTTCATGCATTAAATTGCCAGCCAATACGGCTAACTTCGAGATAAAAGCTAGTATCCTTCAGATGATCCCTATATTCTTAGGAAAAGATGATGAGAACCCTTATTTTCATATTAGGGACTTTAAGGAAATTTGTGGGACAGTTAGAATAAAAGACCTTACTGATGAAGTTTTGAAACTTAAGATGTTCCCATTTTCTTTAAAAGATAAAGCCAAGACCTGGCTAAACAACCTACCATCTGGATCCATTGAAACATGGCAGAACTTATTCTTGCTTTCTATATGAAATTCTACCCTAAGCATAAAATCTGCAATTGTTAGGCGTAAAATTAGTGCTAGTGTGCAACAAGAGGGAGAGTCACTTTATAGGTTTTTAGAGAGATTCAATGATCTCCTATCTCAGTGTCCCCACCATGTATTTAATAAGATGAAACTTGTAGGGATTATTTATGATGGTTTAGACTATTCGACCAAAGCCATGGTCGAGTCTATGTGTGCTGGTGAGTTTACTAGTAAAAGTGCTGAGGATGCCTTTACCTTCTTAGGAGTTGTTGCTGAGAAATCCCAACAAAGGGGGAGTCTTGTGTTGAACCCCCTAAAAGACTCTTGGTTAATAGAAGTAGCACCAATATGGTAGATACAAGCTTCGGGTCGATGCTAAGTTTGTGCTTTGTCCGTATAGGTTAAAGCTTTGGAAATGGGTCAAGATAAAAATAGGTCCCTTGGTGAACCTAATAGAACCTCTCAAGTATCTAGTTGTGGAATAGAGCCCTCATAACTCATTTTGGGAAGGTCAGGTTAGTGAAGAGCAAGCTCATGATGTCTATAACAATGCTAGGTTTGAGAACCGTCGAAGTATGACCCATACTCGAGACCTACAACCCCGGTTGGAGAAACCATTCTAACTTCTCTTGGTCTAAGGGCCAGAATCAAAGTCGATCTAGTAATTCTCAGCCTCCCCCGAGTTTTGGTTATGCTAAGAACTCTTCGGTCAACCCCAAGCATGTAACCCTTTTGAGAGTAGAATGACTAGCTTAGAGGAATCTTTTAGTATACTAAAAAGAGCCGGGATATGTTAACACAAAGCCGGGAAATGTTAGTAAAGAGCCGGGGTAATTTTCAAGAGGAAACCAAGCAGAATTTTAAGAATAATTCCCGGTCCCTTGCTAAATTAGAACTTCAAGTCGGCGAAATAGCTAAGTTCCTTAGTGAGAGAAGATGGAAGGTTCCCTAGTCATACCGATCCTAACCCTAAAGGAGAAAAATCGTACAATCATGTGAATTCTATTACAACCCTTAGGAGTGGAAAGAAAGTTGACAATAAGGTCGCCATGCCTGAAAGTGAACATGCTGTAGTTCACCCTGCCGAGCCGAAAAATGATGAGGAGACTGATAGAGTCTTTAATGAGACCAATGAGGGTCATATTGGACCAGCTTTTTCCCTAGAGCCCCATTCCCACAAATGCTAGTTCCAACTAAGAGGGAGTCCAACTTTAATGATATATTGGAGGTTTTTAAGCAGGTTACTATCAACCTCCCATTGTTGGATGCGATTAAGCAGATTCCCGCTTATGACAAGTTTCTTAAGGACTTGTGTACACGAAAGCGTAAGCTTAGTGTTCAAAAGAAAGCCTTCCTAGCAAGTCAAGTGAGTTCTATTATTCGAATACCACTACTCCTAAGTATAAAGACCCGGTGGTCCCCTACTATTTCTTGCACAATAGGTAAATACCGTGTTGAGAAAGCTTTGCTTGACTTAGAGCCAAGTGTGAACTTACTCCCATACCATGTGTACCTTAATCTAGGACTTGGTGAGATGAAACCTACCCGGATGACTCTTCAGTTGGGATAGGTCCGTTAAAATTCCTCGGGTGTGACCGAGGATGTTCTCATAGAGGTCGACAAGTTCATTTATCCTATGGATTTTGTTATCCTAGATACCCAACCACGTCCCCACCCGAGAGAACCGGATACCGAATTTTAGGTCGCCCGTTTTTAGCTACATCCAATGCGATCATTAACCGTCGAACGAGGTATTATGAATTTGTCTTTTGGTAATATGACTATTGAGTCGAACGTCTTTCATATTAGTAAGCTACCCTCTCGAACTAGATGACTCGAGCATAGAAGAGGTGAACATGATAGAACATTAGTCGAGGAGTCATTACCAAACACTTTGTTAAAGATCCTTTAGAGAAATGCCTATCTCACTTTGGGATTGATTTTGATGATGATGATGTGATTAATGAGGTGAATGCCTTGTTAGATTCAACCCCTTTGATAGACACTAGTAATGTATGGAAACCCAAGTTCGAACCTCTACCCGTTTCTAAGTCTACCCTAGTTCCTTCGTTAGAAGAGCCTCCTAAGTTGGACCTAAAACCATTACCAGATACCCTGAAGTATGTGTTTCTAGGACCATCTGAAACTTTACCTGTGATTGTTGCTTCCGACTTGGATAGTGATCGGAAAGTAGGCTAGTGACTATCCTTCAAAACAACAAGGAAGCTTTAGGGTGGACCATAGCGGACATTAAGGGTATAAGTCCTACTTGTTTGTATGCATCGCATCTATTTAGAGGAAGATACCAAACCTTCTATGGAGATGCAACGAAGACTAAACCCTAATATGAAAGAAGTAGTTCGAACCGAGATCCTTAAGCCGTTAGATGCGAGCATTATCTACCCCATTTAGGGCATAAAGTAAGTGGGTCGGCCCTGTTCGTGTTGTTCCCAAGAAATCCGGATTCAGTAGTCCGAATGATAACAATGAGTTAATCCCTACCCGAGTGACCACGGGTTGGCGTGTTTGTATTGACTATAGGAAATTGAACAAGGTCACTAGGAAAGACCACTTTCCCCTTCCCTTCATCGACCGGATGCTAGAGATTAGCCGGACATAGTCATTACGCTTTTTAGATGGCTACTACGGCTATAATCGGATCGTTATTGCCCTGTAAGACCAGGGAGAAAACCACTTTTACCTGTCCCTTTGGTACCTTTGCGTATAGATGCATGCCTTTCTGGCTATGTAACGCCCCTGCGACTTTTCAGCGTTGCATGATGAGCATATTTTCAGACATGGTAGAGCGGTTCTTGGAGGTCTTTATGGATGATTTTTCAGTGTTTGGTTCGTCTTTCAATGAGTCCTTGCATCATTTGTCATTAGTGTTGACTAGATGTAAGGAAAAGAATCTAGTGCTTAATTGGGAGAAATGTCATTTCATGGTTCAATCAGGAATTGTTTTAGGGCATATCGTATCTTCTAAGGGTATAGAGGTAGATAAAGCCAAAGTTGACCTTATTAAGACTTTACAGGTCCCAAAACCGTAAAAGATATTAGGACATTCTTAGGGCATGCGAGTTTTTATCATCGATTCATTAAGGATTTTAGCTTGATTTCTAGACCTCTTTGCAATTTGCTTGCAAAAGATGTTAAGTTTGTCTTTGATGATGCTTGTTTAGAGGCTTTTGAGAAGCTTAAGACTTTACTCACTACCGCCCCCATAGTCCGGGCACCTAATCGGAACCTACCCTTTGAGATCATGTGCGATGCTTCGTATTATGCTATTGGTGTTGTGCTAGGTCAGCGAGAAAACAAATTACTTCATGTGATTTACTATGCTAGCATAACTCTGAATGATGCCCAGTTGAACTATACCACTACAGAGAAGGAACTATTGGCCATTGTGTTTGCCTTAGACAAGTTTAGACCCTATCTCTTAGGTTCTAAGATCGTAATCTATACCGATCATGCTTGCTTTGAAATACCTTTTGTCTAAGAAGGATACCAAACCTAGATTGATTAGATGGATCCTTTTATTACAAGAATTTTGTCCAGACATTAGAGACAAAAAGGGTGCAGAAAATGTAGTAGCAGACCACTTGTCTAGGTTGGTTGTTAGTTCCCCTAATGATTCCCTTCATATAAGGGATAGCTTTCCTGATGAACAATTGTTCTCTGTTTCCCAATCACCTTGGTATGCAAATATAGTGAATTATCTTGTTACTGGTCGAATGCCCCAACATTGGGGTAAACAAGATCGTTCTAGGTTTTTAGCCGAGGTTAAGCACTTCTTTGGGATGATCCTTATTTGTTTAAGTATTATCCACACTCCGTTATTAGGAGATGTATACCGAGAGTGACCGAGTCCAAGATTATTTCCTTTTGTCATGATCATGCTTGTGGGGGTCACTTTAGTGCTAAGAAGACTCGGGCCGCTAAGATATTGCAAAGGTGGGATTCTACATCGGCCTTCGTTGTTTAAAGACTCCCACGCTTTCGTGTTACTTGTGAACGTTGCCGAAATTAGGAACCATTTCCGTAGGAACATGATGCCCTTGAACCCTATTTTAATCGTTGAGGTCTTTGATGTGTGGGGTATTGACTTTATGGGTCCGTTTCCTAATTCTTTTGGTAACTTATACATCCTTGTTGCTGTAGACTATGTCTCTAAGTGGATGAGGCGGTTGCGTGTAAAACCAATGACCATAGGGTTGTAATTGAGTTCTTGAAAAATAATATACTTACACGTTTTGGTACACCGCGAGCTATAATTAGTGATGGAGGGTCGCACTTTGTAATGGACCTTTTAGGCTTCGATGAAGAAATATGGTATTACACATAAGGTAGCTACCCCATATCATCCGCAGACTAGTGGTCGCAGAGGTTTCTAATAGGGAGATAAAACGTATATTAGAGAAGACAGTTAATCCTAATCGGAAAGACTAGTCGCTAAAGTTATCGATGCCTTATGGGCTTACCGCATCGCGTTCAAAACCCCTATTGGAATGTCGCCTAATCGGCTTGTTTATGGAAAGGCATGTCATTTACCTCGTTGAGTTAGAACATAGAGCTTATTGGGTACATTAAGCGCCTAAATTTTTCAATTGACAAGGCAGAGCCCATAGAAACTCCAGCTCAATGAGTTGGAAGAGATTCGTATAGATGCTTACGATAGTGCGAAGGAGTATAAGAACAAAATGAAACTTGTGCATGATAGAAATATTTTACGGAAGTCATTTTCTCTAGGTCAAAAAGTTCTTCTGTATAATACCTGCTTGCATCTTTTCCCTGGGAAGTTGCGTTCTCGGTGGACGGGTCCTTTTATTGTTCGCACTGTCTTTCCTCATGGAGCTGTTGAGATCGAAACACCGGACGGTAGTAGTTCTTCGAAGGTTAACGGTCAGAGATTGAAACCCTTTTTAGAGCCCTTCCCTACAGGTGATGTTGAGGAGGTCCCTCCGGAGGACCCTGTTTACCCTTGATTGACCATCGAGGCGATTGTATGTTGTATATTAGTTTTTCTCTTCACCCAGGTACTATCTTTCCGACTTCTCTCTTTACTGATTCCTCATGTTATCTTACTTTTTGGTATTGCTCTTTCATTAGAAACATTGAGGACAATGTTAGATTTAAGTTTGGGGGTGGGAAAGAAACTTCTTTTTGTTAGCTTTTAGTTGCAATAAATAAACTCCAGAGCCTAGAAATTTATGTTTATTAAGGATGGCACTAACCAATCTAAGTGGATGGAAGCATTTTGGTTGTAGGAGTTGAGGAACCAATCTGATTAGATGGAAACATCTAAAGAGTCTATTCATAAAAGCACAGAGCTTAGGTGTTAGAAAAAGAAAACATGGTAGTTTCGCCATATCCTCGTGATGGAAACATCGAAAGAATCCTGATCACTTCTTTTATTTTTCTCTTTACCATTGCTAGGGTGAAATAGAGTGACTGAGACAAAAAAAAAAAAAGTTATTGAGACCAGACCACTAGACCAACCAGAATAAATACAATAAAGTCGATCACTGGTACCCTTGTATATGCCAAACAGTTGACCTAGAGTTAGGATTATCGATCACTTTGGTTCCCTTGTATATGCCAAATGTGTTGATATTAGTCCGGACCCAAGTATCTCGGTCCATTAGGATAGGTTCACCTTAGTCAACATCATCCACGTTTTTCTCTACATCCATCTTCTTAATCTTTCCATGTGATTGGTTGACTCCGTTTTATGATGTCCGAAACTATCCGAGTAGAGCTACCGTCACTTTATATGAATTTTAGTATGCTTGAGTGCAAACTCGTGTACAGCAATTGGAATTTCGCATCGGGGTACTTCCTCCTGTAGTCAATAAGTATGCCAACCAAGGAGATTCTTTAGTGCCTTCCAAGGTTCTACGTAGATAGCTAGGGTCCGGAGTAAAGGTTTTGTGGGTACACCTCTGGTAAACCCTCCGGAGACAACACTCTGCCACTAGGGTCACCTAAGGGTTCAAATGATTTTTATTTTCTAGAATAAATTTGCTCGAGGACTAGCAAATAATAAGTTTGGGGGTATTTGATAGACGCATTTATGTGTCTAATTTGTCCTCAATGTTTCGTATTGTTAGTACTCGTTTTGTGCTTATTATGGTGTTTTGTGTGTTTGTAGGTATTTTTTTGGAAATAAAGATTGTTGGAAAATTTGGCTCGAAAAGTTGCTCGGAACACCCCCCGGAGGACATTTGATATTCGGACTCCCACTTTGGATAAGGGGTAACCCAATTACTAAGGGGCACCCAACCGATATTCGCACCCCAATGTTGGATAAGGGCAACCCTTTCTTCCTCGTTTGAAAATTATTTTTAAGGGAATTTTTTAACGACGCGCGGACTACGGTTCATGATTTGGAGGGTTAGAGTGTGATTCAATGGCCGATTTTCATTGGGATGACTTGTTAGAGCCTAACAGTGGTTGGTATGGGTCGATTCGTCATCTAAATTTGGCTAGATAACTCGCGAGGAGGAAACAGAGGAGCACGGGTTTGCATGGGTATGTTACGGGATTACAAAGAGTTTGAGCGTGTTTGAAATACTTGTGGAGCGTGTTTGAGCTAAACAGGGATAGTTTGGAGTAAATAGGGTTACAACAAAACGCGTCTTCCGCTACAAAAAAGGAAAGAATATATCCCGAGAATATTTTCTTCAATACCGAGTAAATGAAAATTTTCAGGAGTAATGAGCGTGAGATTTTGCTTCTGATGGGTTATAAATAGGTTCTGGTATATCAATGAAGAGTTACGGAGAGTTTGGGAGGTTTTAGAACACTACAAGAGCAAAAAAATCGAAGTTGCAGAGACGGCCATTGCTGCTGGTGTGAAGAACACGAAGAACATTCAACGCACGCCGGACCGTCGTTTTCGCTACAGTGACAACGACTCAATACGTGGGTCGTAATACGGAGGCAGACTTAAAATCAACAGTAATAGTTTTTAACCTTCTTTGTAACAGTGTTTGCAACACTTATAATCGTTGCAAACACCCGATTTTCATCATATTCTCCATTTCATCTTTGTAAACACTCTTTGAGCAATAATAATGATTTTTGAGCGTGTTTCCAACATGATGAGAGGCTAATTCTCCCACAACCAAGGCAATGAGGAAGCTATTTACGCATGAATAATTGGTAACTATTTTATTTTCTCTAATTTATAATTTATAATTCACTCAATCACTGCTTTTGCAGAGTTTTAATTGTTTGCAAAATTATTTTCATTAGTTGTGATTCAATTAGATAGGTTATGCTTTGTTTAGATAATCTATGCTTAGGGGATACAATTAATTTTTGGGAATTTGCCTGATTATTTGTGGATTAAGAAACAAGGGATTTAAAAAAAATAAAATAGAGTTTTTGGTTATTTACCGTAATTCATTCATGTGTAATAGTGGAATCAGTATCTTGGTTATTTTCTCATATCTTGAATCAATTTTGTGTTAAGTTTTCATTATTTTTAAGTTTTATAAGTCTAAAATATTTTGCTTTCACAAGTCTCAACGAACCTTTTTACTACAACATTATTGAGTCACATCAGGACCTAGTCCAGATTTGTAAACCACGCTGTATTAAGCCGCTACAGACTCTAGCCTACTACAAGTTAACTTCGGACTGGAATGTAGTTGATCCCTAACCAATCTCATACTGATTAAGCTACAGTCGCGTTCCTTATGCCTCTGAATCCCAGCAGGACTCTACGCACTTGATTCCCTTGGCTCACCCACAACTAACATTTGCTACGACCCAAAGTCGAAGACTTGATAAAAAAATCTGTCTCACACAGAAAAGTCTATTGAATAGATAAATCTTTCACCCACAGAAATACCTACGAGTTTTTGTTCTGTCTTTTGATAAATCAAGGTGAATAGGAACCAATCGATACGCCGGTCTTATATTCCCGAAGAACATCCTAGTAATATTAATCACCTCACAATAACTTAACTGTATGGTAGCGGAACAAGATATTGTGGAATCACAAAGAATGAGACGAAGAGCTTTGTGATTACTTTTTATATCTTACCTACCGGAGATTAAATCTCGAGAAAATATTAGAGAAGATAGTAATCAATATGATACAACAAAGTAAGATCAAAACACGTAACTACAGAGAAAATAGTTGGGTCTGGCCTCAGAATCCCAATGAAGTCTTTAAGTCGTTAACCTATAATGGTTTTAAAAAAACCTGGGTTAAAGGAGAATCGACTCTAGTAGCAACTAGTATCACACAAGAGGTGTGGGGATTAGGTTTCCCAGTTGCAAGAGTTCTCCCTTATATAGTCTTCAAATCAGGGTTTGCAATCAATGTTACCTTGGTAACAAAGCATTCAATATTCACCATTAGATGAAAACATGATTAGATTCAAGCTAATATCTTTCAACCGTTAGATTGAACTTAGCTTGTTACACACAAATGAAATATACTTTTAATTAGATATGGGTAACTGTACCTAAACGTGTATATTGAGTTGGCTCAATAACAGTTAACTGAAGTTATCCATATGAACACTTTCATATCAACCTTGTTCATCTAAATCACGACTAGTTCAAATGACTCAAATGAAACTAGTTATAGAGTTGTTCAATTTTTTATATTCTCATAGAAGTAAACAATACACAATTGAAGCAAAATCGATTTTGATTCACTCGAATCGATTCATGAACATTATAGCCACAGTTTGAAAAGATTGTATTCCTTATTATATAAATGTATTTGTTTATGAGTATGTAAACATACATAACCAATTTTAGAACTTAATACACTCAAGTATGCAAACGGGTACGCATATGTCATGTCCCGGTTATGGGGTGTCCACTTTTTAAGGGTTGTCCGTATGCTTATTAGTAGATGTAGTAGTAGTACTCCGCGTGTGGGCGGCATGTGCCAGTTCAATAGTTCTAATTCTCTTATAAACACTGTACTCCTGCACTTGAAGGTTATGAAATAGAAAATCGTTGTTTGTTCTTCCCCTCATTTGAGGTTTTACCCTTCAATTATGCAGAGTAGATCCTGTGGTCTTGAGCCTGATTACTCAGTTGTAGTGTAGATCACTACAATTGGTATCAGAGCACTCAATTTCTGTGTGACCGAGTGACGATGATGATCAACAGAGATGAGTTTATAGCTGAAGTAACGAGTTCAATTGCTGCTAGATTGAAGGTTGAGTTAGAATCTCCGTTTAAGGAATTATTAGTTGGTTTGGAAGCTTCGAGGGAAGTTCTAGCTGCTGCGAGGAAGGATTTGGATGAGGACATGTGTAAGCTGAAATCAAATGAAGATTTACTCAAACCCTCATTTGGATATATACCCAAAATCAACACTGATTCGGAAATCATTCCTATTGAGTCAAAATCAGTAAGTAATTTCATTCTTTATTCTCCAATTCCTATAGATTCAAACCTAGCAGGTGAAGGAAATTGTATATATACAACTAGAACTCAATATTTGGATAGGGATGAAGTTTGTTCTGATGTTGGAGTTCTGAAACACAATGAAAATTCTGCGTTTCTGTATTATCAAGAAGGTAAACCGTTCATTCCTAGTACTGATTTTGTGGTGGATTTTCAAAGTAATAGAGTTGAATCTCATGAGATAAATGATTTCAATTCATTCAATCAGAATAATAATAGAATTGAGAATTCGAGTGAGTTATATGTTTTGAAGAAACTGTCTGGTGACGAATTTTTAGATTGTTGTCTTGATTCTGCTCGAATCTGGGTTGATCGTGGTATAGAGTTAGAGTTACTTAGTAGTGGGAATTATATATATGAGCTAATTCTGTATTTTGGGTACCATGTGGAATTGTTATCCGGGTATTCAAATGTGTTTTTTTGTTGTTGAAAACAGTTACAGTCAGGATGCTTGCGAGTTGTTTTATGAAATGTTACAACAAGTTAACGTTCTCTGGACTAGTTCGAGACTTCATGTCGCTAGGGAAAACGAATCCAGCAATGCACAACAACTAGTCGACTACATGCCTACTCTTCATAACTTGATTCTTAATGGTGATAATGGTTTTGTGCTTCCCCAACAACGGAATCAGGAAGAACTGTCACCTAGCTTACACTGCATTTATGGGTTTACTACCACTCATGAAGGTAGGGTAACAAGGACTTTGAGTGGTGAAAGGTTTTTTTATTGTAGCTTGGATGTTGCGGGTAAGGAATTAGATAGAGGAAGGTTGCTGGAACTGATTGAGAGGTACTATTACGACAGAAGCAACTTTGAATCCAGTTTTGACATACTTATTTTTAGTTTGATTGATCTTAATGGGTTTATTTCATGGATACATGTGATGGAAAATCTGTTTATGAGCTAAATTCTGAAGTTGGATACCATTTAGACTCGTTACTTGAGCACTCAAACATCTCTCAGATTGTTAAAATTGGTGAAACTCGTGATGCTTTCCCGTTGTTTAATGAAATATCACTACAAGTTAGTGTTCACTGGGGTAAAGTGATTCTTCATGTGACAAGGAAAAGTGGGAATAGTAGCACAAGGAGTTTGAGTATTGAAGAATGCTTATATTATGGCCTGGATTGTGCTGGAAGAATATTTGATAGAGGAAGGGTGTTAAGAATTAATCATGGGTTGGTCTATATGATTGCAGCGGATGTAGCTACAGTTTTTGTGAAGATTCCTCAAATCTTTCGTGAATCCTGTAAGCCATTCATTGCTAAGATTGCAAAGATGAGGATTATTGCGCAACTGAGATGGGTTGTATTAGAAATGCCTGAGGGAGTAGTAGTGACTTTGAGAAGTGGAGAAGATGTTATTCTCTCGCGACATAAACAGAGATTATCTGATGATGCAGAAGTCATGTGTGTTGGGTTGCTTCGGTTTAATGTGAATAAGCATGAAGACAAAGAGGTTTTTCACATTTTGTGGATGGATCCTCAATATTTGACTATGCTTAATTGGGTAATTTTCACAAGGACAAGACTATATGTTTATCTCCTGTGGTCGGCATATAAATTTTTTTATTTACGGAGTACGGGAAACAACAACAGTCATGATTATATTGTCATTAAGTTACAACCTAGAATATGTAGTAATAATCCTTGGTGTTCTGGCTGGAAGGAATCCACTGTAAGAGTGGTCGGAATCAAAGAAGTACTTACTGAATCTAATGGTGGTGGAGACAGTGTGCATACATGGTTGAAAGAATTGCTTACAAAAGATGCGGGTATTTTACGGGTGGAAGATGCAGCTGAGTTGTATTCCTTCATCGTGACCCAAATATTCATTCTTCCGAAAATTATGATGGATATTTGTGTAGAAGATTTTATTACAACCTTGCATTTTGAAGAGTGGTCACCTGATGATTGATAGACACATTTTTGTGTCTAATTTGTCTCGATTCTTTATATTGATAGTGCTCATTTTTGTACTTATTATGGTGTTTTATGTGTGTGTGGGTATTTTTGGCCAATAAACATTTTTGGAAAAATCGGCACGAAAAGTTGTACCCGGAGGACACATACTATTCGGACTCTCATTTTGGATAAGGGGTACCCAAATTACTAAGGGGCACTCCCAGGGCATCCAAAGGCATCTGCTAAATACACCCGTACTCTGGATAGGGGGCCACCCTTCTTCATTATTTGAAATTCAGAAAATGGCGGGGAAACAAAACAGCGTGAATAAGTAAATTTGGGTTTGAATTTCTCGAGATTTGGAGAGATTCAACTGCGTATTTCTATTAGGTGGACACACTTTCTGACTATAACGGGGATGGTATGTGTGATTAGATCGGCCGAGTTGGGTGGATAAGCCGGAAGAAGAAGTCACGGGTGTGGAGTTCACGGGATTCTTTGAGATATGTTGGATCGGGTTTGGGTGATATTTTGTAAGAGATATTCATGGTTAATGATTCTTATGAGTCTGTTCCTTCATAACGAGGAGTGTAAGACGGTCAAATTCAAAAAGATAAGAGCATATCACCAGGCTTTGGATAAAACAGGAAGAACTATTATCGGAATTTTCTTTTGGTTCTATACACGGTATTTACGTACGGATAAAGGGAAGAATGGTTTCTTTACTCGATTCCATAATATCCTTGAGAGATTCAGTACGTGAGATGTAGCTCAGAAGACGCGTACAGAGGAGGAAAAGGGAAACATTCCCGTAACTTTCTGTTGAAGAAAAAGGGAGATAAACAAGGGATTTGATAGAGTTTTTGGGAGCTGTTGGCTATATATAGAGCTGCTGGGAGGTCGAGCAAGGTTACGTACACTTTAGGGGAAGTTCAGAGCATAACAGAGCACAAAAAAAACCAAGTTGCAGAGATACAAGCGAGAGGTTGAAGAAGAACGAGAAGAATGGCCGCTTAAGGAAAGTCGCGAACGCGTGGCCTATTCTTTCAAATTTATTGCCTTTGTAACATTACGTAACAATTTTTCCAACAATTTATCGAGTTCGCAACGGTTCTGTGTTAGGGTTCTTTGTAACGGTGGTTACAGTAACAATTATAAATCTGTACAAACACGCTGTTTTATACCTTCTCTTCTTTTTAATCAACTTTGGAGCAACAAACATGTATTTTGAGCAAGTGGTTAATATGAGGAGCTAAACCCCATTGCTGAGGCGATAGAGGAAGCTATTTTTCCAACAAAAAGTGGTATATTCTATTTTATTTATTTATTTGCAATTATTATATGATTATTTGACTTGATTGGAAATTGTTTGAATGATTTTTGTTAAGCAATTGTGATTTCTTTTGATAGAGCATGCTTAGACTTAGGTTTTTGATGTTCTATGCTTCGGATTTACACTTGTTATTTTGAGAATCTACTTGTCGCAATAGTTTAGAATCAAACTGAACGAGAAAATTGCATGAATATAAATATTGGATTAAATCACTTTGAAATTGGAAAATAGTGGAATCTTAGCCTCAGTGTTCTTCTAATACTGATAACATCTTTGTCAGAGTTTGCTATAATTTTCAGTGAGTTTTCTATTTTTGTTTTGAATTGAAGTCTAAAAAATCCTTCACAAGTTCGAGAGAACGACATCTTTCTTACCACTTTCTACAACAACATAAAATCACATCAATTTTTGGCGCCGCCGACGCGGACTTGTTTTTAGGATTTTAGATTTGTTTTTCTTTTTATTTTTTAGTTTTCTATTATTTTTGTATTTTTTTACGTTTTTGGGTATTTATCTTTTGTCTACAGGTTCTGGATCATAAAGAAAATTGAGCCAAGGAGTTTGGTGATTTCGTAAAGACTTGGAGCGAAAGATTAAAGCAAAAGAACGGGAAAGAAGACGATTTTATTTTAGTTGTTTTGTTTTTAGGGTTTGTTTATTTTTAGAAAAAAAAAAAAAGAATTTTTTTTTTTGTATTAGGGTTTATTATTTTTGTAATTTTTTTCTTTTCTTTTTGGACTTTTTGGACATTTGTACATTCTGGACATTATTTTTATTTTTGCCCTACGGAAGGGTACCTTTAAATATAAACTGTTTGCAGAGAAGGAGGACAATTACGATATTGTCTCTGCACCTTGGGTTCGTACACTGACATAGGAGTCAGTGGCCCGAGTCGACTACAACCGATTCATCCCCCGTCTGGAATGGGAGGTAAGATTCTAAACACTCGCGAATCCCCTGTCAGCGAGTTACTGGACTCCTTCGTTTGCATATATGCTGAGGACTTGAATACGGCTGTTTTAATTTTCTAGTAAAGGGCAAGGCCTGGCCATACAAGATAAGGGTTCGGAGTTCATCACCGTTCTCTTCTTGCCCGCCTTAGGAACACATAACCTACGCGAACCTAAGCCTTAAAATTTTGACTATAACAAGACCGATAGGGTAACGAGCTTAATAGGAAAGTTATTCGAAAAATATTGGTTACTCTTTTAAGCACACTTCGACGTTCATGAAGGTTTCTATGAGTTGAATGCGTGACTTCGCTGCATTGTAATTCTGGTGAGGCCTTGGGTATCAAAGCTCCACCGAGCTTCCCTCGCCTCTATTCAACTTACTTTGACTCGGATTGATTCCAGAGGGGTTTGCTTAAATTGTAACGAATTCCCTTTCGAAGGATTAGAAGCTGATCTAGAAACAATCTAAGTGGAGCCATCATGCTTTTTGTTTGCTAGAAATCAATAGGTTTGATTTGGTTGAGTCGGCCTTGATTTGTGATTGCATAGAATCCCCTTCTTTATTCTTTTGCATGCCTGAACGTAAAAGAGACGCCCTAGGTAGATTTTTAAAAGAGAAACCTAGTAGTTCTAAGCGTCTCGATTACCTCAATTTAGAAAGTCCGATTTTTGAAGAGTCCGTTTTTGAACCTCAGTTTAAGGAGACAATCCCTAATATTCCAATAGTGCCAGAAATGGCAACCTTGAAAGCTTTGTTGAACCCGACTAGGGCTACTCGTCCCTCGTGTATCAGGTTAGCTGAAACGGAAGCAACTTATGAACTTAAACACAGGACCTTACAGTTGCTCCCAATCTTCTTAGGGAAAGTAAATGAAAACCCCTATTTTCATGTTAGGGACTTTGAGGAAATTTGTAGTACCTAAAGATTAGAAACCTTGATGATGATGCTTTGAAACTCGGGTTATTCCCTTTTTCCTTGAAAGATAAAGCCAAATCGTGGCTATATAGTTTGGCTCACAGTTCAATAGAAACATACGAACAACTTACATCTGCCTTTTTGAACAAGTTTTCCCTAGGCACAAAACATCGTCTATTAGGACGCAAATACATGCGTTTTCTCAACAGGAGGGGGAATCTTTGTATAAGTATTTGGAAATGTTCAATGATTTATTAGCCCAATGTCCTCATCATGGTCTCGAAAAGGTTAGGTTAGTTCAGATCCTTTATGAGGGTTTAGATTATTCCACTACAACCACAGTAGAATCCATGTGTACAGGTGGGTTTGAAAACCAAACAGTTGATGAGGCGATGACATATTTGCATGAAATCGCCGAAAAGACCCGGAAATGGGAAAATAGTAGGGAACCCAAGAAAACAATTCTTCTAGGAAGAGGAATCGTTAATAGGGTAGAAGGAGGCTATGAATCAGATGCCAAAATTGCTTCTATAGCGAAAAGGTTAGAAGCTTTAGAAGTGGGTCACACTAGTGGTAAATTGGAGCCTTTTTGGGAAGGCCATAATAATGAAGAGAAAGCCAATGCTCTGTATAATAACACTAGATTCGAAAATCGTCAGAAATTTGACCCATATTCGAAAACCTATAATCCTGGTTGGAGAAACCATCCGAACCTTTTGTGGTCTAAGGGCCGTGTCAAGGTCGACTTAGTAATTCGAATGTTCCCCGGGTTTTGGTTATAATAAGAACTCTTGGGTCAAGCTCGGTTTCTAACCCTTCAGAGAATAAAATGACTAGCCTAGAGGAATCTCTTAGTATATTAAGAAAGAGCCAGGATGTGTTAGCACAGAGCCAGGAAATGTTAATAAAAAGCCAAGTTAGTTTTGAACAGGAAACCAAGCAGAACTTTCAAACTAATGCTCAGGCTCTTGCTAGGTTAGAACTTCAAATAGGTCAAATAGCTAAGACTTTAAGTGAAAGAGATAACGGAAGGTTTCCTAGTCAAACACAACCCAACCCTATAGGAGTTCATGAAGTAGGCGAAAAACCATCACATCGGTTGAATTCGATTTAGAACCCTTAGGAGTGGCGAGTAGTAGACAATCGGGTAACCATGCCCGATAGTGAGCATATTTGTAGTTCACCCCTCGGGACCATCCATAGGCGAGGGACCGATAAAATCTCTGATGATGCCGATTCGGTTCCTGAGAGGCCCTATTTTATGCCTAGAGCCCCATTTCCCCAGCTATTAGTACCAACAAAGAATCAATCCAACTTTAATGACATAATGGAGGTTTTTAAGAAAGTTACCATAAACCTTCCGTTCTTGGAAGCAATTAGGCAACTTCCTACATGCCAAATTCCTTAAGGATATGTGTGCGCCGAAGCGCAAGCTTAGTGTCCCTAAAAAAGCCTTTTAGCTAGTCATGTAAGTTCGATCATTGAAACAACACAACTCCTAAATATAAAGACCGGGTGCCCCTACCATTGCTTTCACGATAGGAAAACATCGGGTAGATAAATCTTTACTTGACTTAGGAGCTAGTGTGAACTTACTTGCCGTACCATGTGTACTTACGGCTAGGACTTGGTGAATTGAAACCTACCAAGATAACACTGCAGTTAGTCGATAGGTCTGTTAAAATTCCTCGTGGTGTGATAGAGGATGTTCTTATTGAGGTCGACAAGTTTATTTATCCTGTGGATTTCGTGGTCTTAGATACCCAACTTTGTCCACGACCCGAGAGAACCAGATACACTGTGATTTTAGGTCGCCCATTTTTACCTACGTCTAATGCGATCATAAATTGTCGAAATGGTATTATGAATCTATCTTTTGGTAATATGACTATTGAGTTGAATATTTTTAATGTCAATAAGCTGCATTCTGAGCTAGATGACACGTGCATTGAAGAGGTGAACATGATAGGAACCTTAGTTCAGGAGTCATTACCAAACACCTTATCGGAAGATCCATTAGAGAGTTGTCTAGCCCATTTTAGCATGGATTTCGACGATGATAACAACATTGAACAAGTAAATGCTCTGTTGGATTCTATCCCTATGTTAGATACCGATAAATGGAAAGCAAGGTTCGAACCATTACGAGCTACCGAATCTACCTTAAGCCTTTGTTTCGAAGATCCTAGAGATCCTCCTAAGTTGGATCCTCATTATGCATTTTTAGGCCAATCTGAGATTTTGCCTATAGCTTCCGATTTGGATAGTGATCATGAGAGTAGGCCAGAGACCGTACTTCAAGACAATAAGGAAACTTTAGGGTTGCCCATATAGAGGATATGAAACATATAAGTCCTACGGTTTGTGTGCCTCGGATGCATTTAGAGGATGAACCACCTGATTATAAATTAGAGAAAGCAATTGACCTTTTTCAGGAACCTAATGGTCTAGAAATTAGGAATATTGTGACTAGTTTATCTAGAGACACCGAAAATTCTAAGTTTTGGGTAGTAATCATCAAGTATCCCTATCTGAAGTCCCTAACTTGGGACTCGAGCCTAGTGTGTCTGAGGTATTACAGGAAAACCCAGTTGTCTCGCAGGAAACCTTGGATGAGGATGTGCTCTGTCTGTTCATTTTTCTGATTTGGTGCAGTTGTCTCATAATTGTGGCAGTTTTAATTGATTTTGATGATCCACGATTGTTTCGACTATTGATATACGATATGAAAGGGTAATGAGACATTTTATGGGTACGTAATGTCTGGCTGAAGACGTTAAACTTAGCACTTCTTGGGAGGTAACCCAATATTCATACGACACGGTAATATCTTTCCTTAACTCTTTTTTCTTCAAATGGTAACAGTTTCTCCTTGTTCATGCTTTTAATTTTATCTTTAGAACATTGAGGACAATGTTAGATTTAAGTTTGGGGGTATGGGAGAAACATTTTAGTTGCATTGTAAACTCCAGAGTCTAGAAATTTATGCTTATTAAGGATGGCACTAACCAATCTAAGTGGATGGAAGCATTTTGGTTGTAGGAGTTGAGGAACCAATCTGATTAGATGGAAACATCTAAAGACTCTATTCATAAAAGCACAGAGCTCAGGTGTTATAATTAAAGAAAAAAAAACACGGTAGTTTCGCCATATCTCGTTGAATCCTTTTCACTTCTATTTTTATTTTGTTTTCTTTAAATTATGTTTGTCTAAGTGATTAGGTGGGGCTCACGATTCAAGTTGTTACCACTGCTAGGGTGAAATAGAGTGATTGAGATCCAAAAAAAAAAAAAGTGAAAAAAAAAAAAAAAAAATTGAGACCGGACCATCAGACCAAACGGAATAAAGTGTTCAATAAAGTCGACCACTGTGGTACCCTTGTATATGCCGGTTGTGTTGACCTAGAATTAGGATTATCGACCACTGGTTCCCTTGTATATGCCAGTATGTTGATATTATTCAGACTAGTATCTCAGTCCATTAGGATAGGTTCGTTTTGGCAGTGGCCTTCAGACAGATATGAGAAACACTATTCACCTTAGACAACATCAAAACCATCTACGTTTTTCTATATCCATTTCTTACTCTATCCATGCGATTGGTCGACTCCGGTTATGATGTCCAGAAACTATCTGAGTAGAGCTCTATGACTTATATATGAATTTTAGTATGCTTGAGTGCAAACTATTGTACATCAATTGGAATTTCGCATCAGGGTACTTCCTCTTGTAGTCAATAAGTATGCCAACCAAGGAGACTTTTTAGTGCCTTCCAAGGTTCTGCGTAGATAGTTAGGGTCTGGAGTATAAAAGGTTTTGTGGGTACACCTCTTGTAAACCCTCCCGAGACTATAACTCGGCCACTAGGGCCACCTATGGGTTTAAAGGCTTATTGCATACGCTAAATGCAATCGACGATGTATGTGACAGAGAGTTAGGATTTTATTTTATTTTTGCTCGAGGACTAGCAAATAATAGGTTTGGGGGTATTTGATAGACACATTTTTGTGTCTAATTTGTCTCGATTCTTTATATTGATAGTGCTCATTTTTGTACTTATTATGGTGTTTTATGTGTGTGTAGGTATTTTTGGCCAATAAACATTTTTGGAAAAATCGGCTCGAAAAGTTGTACCCGGAGGACACCTACTATTCGGACTCTCATTTTGGATAAGGGGTACCCAAATTACTAAGGGGCACCCCCAGGGCATCCAAAGGCTTCTGCTAAATACACCCGTACTCTGGATAGGGGGCCACCCTTCTTCATTATTTGAAATTCAGAAAATGGCGGGAAACAGTGGCAGCAGCGAAGTAAATTTGGGTTTGAATTTCTCGGCAGATTTGGAGAGATTCAACTGCGTATTTCTATTGGGCTGGACCTGCTACAGCCTAACAGGGATGGTATGTGTGATTGGATCGACTGAGTTGGGATGGATAAGCCGGAAGAAGAAGTCACAGGTGTGGAGTTCACGGGATTGCTGAGATATGTTGGATCGGGTTTGGGTGATATTTTGTAAGAGATATTCATGGTTAATGATTCGTATGAGTATGTTCCTTCATAACAGGGAGTGTAAGACGGTCAAATTCAAAAAGATAAGAGCATATCACCGGCTTTGGATAAAACAGGGAAGAACTATTATCGGAATTTTCTTGGTTCTATACACGGTATTTACGTACAGATAAGGGAAGAATGGTTTCTGCTCGATTCCATAATATCCTTGAGAGATTCTGGTACGTGAGATGTAGCTCAGAAGACGCGTACAGAGGAAGAAAAGGGAAACATTCCCGTAACTTTCTGTTGAAGAAAAACGGAGATAAACAAGGGATTTGATCGAGATTTTGGGAGCTGTTGGCTATATATAGAGCTGCTGGGAGGTCGAGCAAGGTTACGTACACTTTAGGGGAAGTTTAGAGCATAACAGAGCACAAAAAAACCAAGTTGCAGAGATACATGCGAGAGGTTGAAGAAGAACAGAGAACATCGCTTAAGGAAAGTCGCAGAACGCGTGGCCTATTCTTTCAAATTTATTGCCTTTGTAACAGTTCTGTAACAATTTTTCCAACAGATTTATCGAGTTCGCAACGATTACGTGTTAGGGTTCTTTGTAACGGTGGTTACGTAACAATTATAACCGTTACAAACACGCTGTTTTATACCTTCTCTTCTTTTTAATCAACTTTGGAGCAACAAACATGTATTTTGAGCAAGTGGTTAATATGAGGAGCTAAACCCCATTGCTGAGGCGATAGAGGAAGCTATTTTTCCAACAAAAAGTGGTATATTCTATTTTATTTATTTATTTGCAATTATTATATGATTATTTGCCTTGATTGGAAATTGTTTGAATGATTTTTGTTAAGCAATTGTGATTTCTTTTGATAGAGCATGCTTAGACTTAGGTTTTTGATGTTCTATGCTTCGGATTTACACTTGTTATTTTGAGAATCTACTTGTCGCAATAGTTTAGAATCAAACTGAACGAGAAAATTGCATGAATATAAATATTGGATTAAATCACTTTGAAATTGGAAAATAGTGGAATCTTAGCCTCAGTGTTCTTCTAATACTGATAACATCTTTGTCATAGTTTGCTATAATTTTCAGTGAGTTTTCTATTTTTGTTTTGAATTAAAGTCTAAAAAATCCTTCACAAGTTCGAGAGAACGACATCTTTCTTACCACTTTCTACACAACATAAAATCACATCAATGATGGAGTAGTTCTCTATGTTGGATTGATACATGTTATTCGTAACCATACTACACTACGTAGCTCATCTAATAATGGAAGTACTGGGTTCTCTCTAAATCAAAGGCACTGGCAGCAATTATTTGTAACAGTTGGAAGAAAGAGTCTTGAGAAGTACGCTATAGTGCCAGCTGAGTATTGTGTTGAGAATACTTATCACTCGGTGAACCGAATGAACATCTCCACATCCAATTGCTCAATAATACAAGGGAAGAGTGAGTCTGTCAAGCCCATTCTGTCACCTAGTGCATTACTGAAATGCTCAGCATATAACGGGATATTAGCTCAAGATTCTCATATCTCCAGGATTATTATGCTCAAGAATGAAGGGGCAATCGCAGTTCTTGTCACTACATTACATGGCTTTCAAATTAACCTTCTGCATATCAAAAGCTACATACTTCTTAGAAGGTTTTGGCTGGTGGTATTCATCACAGTTACTACATTTCTGTAAGCCAGTACAAGTAACCACTCTCGTACAGCTAGACTGATGGAGGAAATGAACATATCTATCTCACGCAAAGGCCTGATGGAAAATTTCTTTGTTAAGATTTTGTCTGCTCCTTGCAAGAAGGAAGATTCGGAAGTGACTCTGGGAAGGAATCCAGGTCAGCTTGCTTACAGCTACCACCTTGCTACAAAGAGTTACAAGCAGATGAAAACCTTCTAAGAAGTACAAGAAACTTGAGCTGTATGTCAGCAATGAAGAAGTTATCTTCCCAAGAAAAGAGTAGCAGGTGACAGTTTTTGTGTTAGTGGAGAAGGCATGTTTAAGACTACATCTTCGCATAAAAGTTCATTGCAGAGAAGTTAACATGAAGATGCTTATTTATGCCTCAAGGGGTGGTAGAGAAAGACTTATTGCACGGAAAGGTACTCACTCTATCATTTGCAATGCTAATTGGAATTCATTATTCCAAGCTGCGAGTAGAGTTGTTACTAGTATCTACCAAGCCGTCAGTTTTGAATATACAAGGCTTGTTCACTGTGGATAAATGATTCCAAGAGGCTCAAGATATTTGATTAATTCTGGTGGGGACTTGGATCAAGTTAATTGCTACAGTGACATGAAGGAAATCAGTTTTTTTAGGGGACTTATTGTCGAAGTTAGGGAAACTGTATTCATGTCTTTTACTGTGGTGGAGAAGGAGCTGCAACAACTATGCCCGATGTCGAGCTCATTTAATATCCTTGAGGACAAGGATGATTTGAAGGGGTGGGAATTTGTCATGTACCGGTTATGGGGTATCCACTTGTTAAGGGTTGTCTGTAGGCAAATTAGTAGATGTAGTATTAGTACCGAGCGTGTGGGCGGCATGTGCCAGTTCAATAGTTCCAATTCTCTTATAAACACCGTACTCCACACTTGAAGGTTATGGAATAGAAAATTGTTGTTTGTTCTTCCCCTCATTTGAGGTTTTACCCTTCAATTCTGCAGAGCAGATCCTGCGGTCTTGAGCCTGATTACTGTTGTAGTGTAGATCACTACAGCATACCTAAGTTCCCGGACATGGTCTTGTTCGCCAGTATGCATACGTGTACGCATACTATCGTTCATGACCGAACTCGATTGAAAGAAGTATGCATACACGGACTTCCACTGTTGAATTAGTATGCATACTCAATTCCCGGACTTGAAATATATTTGCAACAGTTAGCATACAAGTACGCATACTATGCTACATCTAATCAAAGGTTAATTGTTCTGAACTCCCATTTCAATGATTGAAACATTCTTAGAAGACAAGAATAGCTGTCTCACACGAACTATTTTCTTCAAAGCAATTTTCAAGTGATCAAATGATCAATACGAAACATCATGAGTCTACATCAAATGGCGGTCCCACACAAATCATGTAAGATGTTACCAGGCGATTTTCACATGATCATCTTTTGACTTTCGTCAAGAATAAAAGATGAACTTAGTTAAAGCGAAAGCTTACCAACACATATTTCGAGAAATATGTAAACGAGTTAAACTCAACTCGAAATATCAAATGTGTATAAAGTAAAGTCTATATAGCTGTATGACTTTTGTCTCAATAGGAGATAGAATAGAAATAGACTTCTGAGTGATAGATGAGTTCAAGTCTCCACATACCTTTTGTTGACAAAGTTCCATAAGCCCCCCTTAGTAGTTCTTCGTCTTCAGTGGATGAACGCCGTGAAGTCTAAAGCTCGACTACACATTCTATCCTAATACGAGAGATAGCTATAAGTAGACTAGAAATCAAGACTTATAGTTTTGACAATTAAACTTGACAAACAAGTTTGAGATAGCAACGCTTGCGAGTTCAACCGAGCAGTGCTCTAACAATCTCCCCCGTTGTCAATTTTAGTGACAAAACTATCAATACATATGAATTACAAAATAAGTAAACTTTGTAGCTTCTCATCCAAATGCTTGATTTCCTTGGTTCTTCAACATTACTCGAAATCATCGTCACTTCCAAGTACTCCAGTGATTCTGAACGTGTTCAACTCAGCATCATAGTTGTTGAATATACGTAGCCATAACAATAAGAAAACAGATGTTCTCAATTATTGTTATACAGTGTCATAGTATTATTACACAACATCAAATTTCAATTATATCATAACTTTGACAATAATACTATGGTGATATGTATTACTCCCCCTTAGTCAATACTTCATCTCACAATGAAAACCACTCCCCCTTACATAATAATCCGTAAACCATATGTATTTGTAGTGTGAACTACAAAATAATTCTCCCCCTTTTTGTCAATATAAAGTGGCAAAGGTACGAAAACTAGCGGGGGATCATAATGAAATTCTCATAGAGATACTTCATGACTAAAAGAGAACATATCAACTTTGTTTCGATGATTTCACATAGTCGAAACTTAGTGTATTCATCAAGGATATAAAGATACAAGATAACTCCTACAATATTCCACAGCCGCACTCCCCACAAAGATTTGGCAATTAAGAACAAGTTCAATTAAGAACTCTCCCCCATAAAATGTCATTCCCGAAAGAACAACAAGAGCGACCTTACTTTTACAAGAAAAGAAGGATTTCTTTGGATATTAACGAAACACATGAAACATGAATTTGTATCCAGAAAACTCAATTAAATTAACCACAAAGGAACCTCAATGATTAATTTAATTGAAAATGCTCAACATAAGAAAACTTATGGAGTCGTACAGTACTTTCACATAGAAGTGGATCAGGAAAAGATCAATACTGCGGAATATTCAAAGATCCATTCTATTTTCCATCAATATTTTCATAATGACACAATCTTTGACATCAAAAGTTCATTTTATTTTCCATCAATATTTGCATATGACATAATAGACTTAACTTTTGACATATATGGGACAATCATAGTTCACGGACATAAACACACATATCCCATAAAATTGTTTGCAATATATAAAACCAATAAAGATTAATACTGCAAAATCATCTTCCAAATAAAATTCAGAATTTAGATAAATAAATCTAAAACATTGCAAGATGAAAATCGTATCGTTGGTAATAGCTATGTGTAATCACAATATAGGCTATTCCAAACCCTAGTTATCCTTCTTAAAACACAAGAATAAATTCTCATAAGAAGTTTCCTAGACATTATTTAAGCAAGAACCAAAAAATCATTTCACTTACTTTGAAGACTCTTCTCATATTCGCTATAATCATTAAGCTCGTCTTCGATTAGATCAATCCTGGATTCGAGATTATCCATCTTGTCCTTAATTCTTTTGGTTGAAGATTCGAGTTCACTCTTCAAAACACGTACTTGTTCCAAGAAAAGATTCATAGTTAATGAGAGGTTTTCAAAATGAGAGATGGTGGGATTCACATCAGACGAGAAATCACGTTTGTCTTGACACATCTCATTATACTAGTACAAACTGACCCTTTTTCCAAGCCAAATTGGCGTCCATAGGGGTTTAGACACGCCAATTTGGTTTGGACTTGGCGTAGTTTCTGCTCGCGTGGTTTTAGGTATGATGGCATGGCTTTAAGTACTCTATAGCAATGCCGACCTTGTGTGTCTATTGCTGCCTGTACTAGACACGCCAAAACCCATAGGCGTTGCTATATAGTGTCCCAAAAACTTAAGTACTGGTACCCTATAGACACTCGATTTATTGTTTTGGCGTGGCTATTTGGTTCATTATAGACACGCAAATTGCTTTTGGCGTGGCTATTTGGGTCACTATAGACACGCGAATTGCTTTGGGAGTAGCTATTTGGTTCACTACAGACATGCAAATTGCTTTTGGCGTGGCTATTTGGTTCACTTTAGACACGCAAATTGCTTTTTGGCGTAGCCATTGGTTATCCGATAGACACGCCATATAGGTTTAACATGGCTATATGTTATGTTTAGCCACGCCAATTTCACTTACCTTCATCCACGTGGTTGTATTAGGAACCGTTGAATACCATCCACATGTAACGTTGTGAGCCGTTCAGTGGATATCCTATAGACACGCCCCATGTAGGTTTAATGTGGCTATATGTTATGTTTTAGCCACGCAAATTTCAATTACCTTCATCGATGTGGATGTATTACGAACCGTTGAATACCATCCTGGTGGCTGTCGTAGGCACAAAAAATTAACAATCTTATTTCCACACAATTAACTGGTAATATAATGGATGTAAGGATCGTTCCCACGAAGAGCATTGAGTTTTAGTTGTCAAAGTATCACAAGGGGGGGTTTTGTTTTAGATTGTGAACAAAATAAATAATCAAAGCAAATAAAGTTATATTGTAATCAATAGAGAGAGATATGATCGAGGAATCCTTCTTTATATATAAACCGTCAATGAGTTATTATAATCATCGTTAATCATAGATTATCACCAACCGTAGAATAACAGCTAGATCAATGTTATCCCCTAAATTCCTTAAATCGCTGGATACTGAAGTTCTCGCCTACCAGATTCTATTCACCTAAACCACCTAGTAGTAGATCACTCAATGTGTAATTTAGTCGAATGCTTTATCTTTTGTGAATTTGAAGGTTGATCCTACTAGTCAGACTCTTAGATCAAGGTCCACTTTTTAGCTAGTGTTGTTTATACACACAATCGCTCCACAGAATCCCTCTGCAAGGTTTTGTGTTCTCTACTTGTGTAAAAGTTATTCGACTATTACTTATCTCCTAACTTAATACTAGCAATAGATTGAATCAACAAATCAATTTAGTTGGCCACCTAAACAATCTATCAATCAATCATAAATATAAATCAAGATAAAAAAGCGATAATCATATGAAGAACTTCAAAATAGATTAATATAATAACTCAATTCTTGTTTACAACTTAGAATTCATCCTCAATCAAAAGGTGTTTAGCTACTCATGGATGTAGAAACATCCATGATATACATATAAGAAGAGTTTAGAGATAACGTTACGATTGAGAATCGCTCCGAAACCCTAGCTTTGATAGTTTTCCTCTCCAAGACTAACAATTTCGTGACCTCATGACGTGATGTGTTTTTTTTTCATAACCTAACACCTTTTTATAGGTTTACATTGCTTGGTCTTCACGTATTTAGTTCGGTTCAAGAACCCAACCCAAAATAACAAAATAACGTTCCCAAACGTGCCCTTAATCCTTCCAAGGAGTTTATACACGTTTTCCGCTAGCTAAGTTCGCAAACCCAGTCCGCAAACTTCAAATTCCAGCAGAAATTCTCAGAATTAATGTATGAAACCCGTCCGCGAACTTTAATGTCTTCGGTATTCAATAAAAGTTTGTTTTGACCACAACTTCTTCATCCGAACTCGGAATGACCTCATTCTTTTTGCATTGTTTTTATCTTTCAATTCTATTCAAGATGGTGATGAGAAATCCTTAATTTGAATGAGTTAAGATCGGTATTTGGCCCTTCCCTTGTATACTTCTCTTCATAGATCTTTTCAGCACTTTGTAGCTCCTTTTTGATGATTCACCTAATAGAGGCAAATAAGGGAAAACAAGAGTAATAGTACGAAAATATGCAAGAATAATAGATTAAACAAGTATGGAATGGACACTAAAATCATATGAACTATGCACTTATCAAATTCCCCCACACTTAGCTTTTGCTAGTCCTCGAGCAAACTAAAATAAAATAATCCTAAATACAACAACTCTGTGTCTTCAAGAAAACGGTTACACTTAGCATGTATAACAAGCCTTTAAACCCTAGGTGTCCCTAGTGGACGAGTTATAGTCTCGTGAGGGCTTACAAGAGGTATACCCACAAAACCCACTCCAATCTCTCGCCTTGGAAGAACCACCAAGGATAGACACAAAATAGAAAGAAAAATAATTAGCTTGCATAAGTTCTTTAGCTGCAAACATCCCACATACATTCCAATCCGCACACACAAGCAATTACTTACGTATGGCATTCAACCTGATTGATAAAATCTACTAAGATAGTTATCGTACTTGATGCAACGTTTGTCACAACACTCGCATACTGAAATCACATGGATGTATAAGAAAATGGAAATATAAAAGTGAAGTGTGCAAATGTTGGCTAAAGTGAAAGATGTTACCCACAATACTTGTATGAATGTCGTCCAAGGATTCTTATTTATAGCGCAATAGTTGAGAGAAGCACCCATTTAACTTGACCACATGATTAGATACTCTAAGCGCATGTTTCCTTTTCAACAAGTATGCGATAGTTGTCTTGGATCCTACGTTCCACGCTTGTTTAGGCGACGGAGACAGGGACAACGTTTCACGCATACTGCCACCCAAGTGTCAAGAATCTTATCAATAGTCTTTTTGACTTGCTATATAATGATGATATGGTTTTTGTTTCATAGACTATATGATTAGATATTCTAAGAGCATGTTCCTTTTCAGCAAATACGTGATAGTTGCCTTGGATCCTGCATTCCACGCTTGTTTAGGCGACGGAGACAGGGACAACGTTTCACGCGTATTGCTATCCAAGTGTCGAGAAATGAAGAGGAACCTTATATATATATATATATATATATATATATATATATATATATAGTAGCTCACTCTTCCTGAGTGTAAGACAATTGTCTATGGGGCTTTTATATACTCAACCAATGATTACCTTGCTACAACACCCACAACAGTATCAGGATCCCACCAAATCATTTTAGAGAAACATATAACTGCAAAAATAAAAAGAAAGTGATTCAGTAATGATTAATTGCGAGGATAACTCTTTCAAACGACTACCATAGTTGATTTTTGTATTCAATTATGAACGTATATAATTAAGGATTTTAGAACGATAAAGTGGAACTCAATCTATAGCCGTAAGAACTGTTTCAACTTGAAAAGGTTTAGAGTGTCATCCTAAATAGCTCAAAATTAACTCCAAAAGATGAAGTCTCAAGAATGCAAGAAATCAAATAGTACGATTTTTTTTTTTTTTAATGTGTATATGCAATCCAAACATGCTTAACTACTCCCCCACACTTAAACTCAACATTGTCCTCAATGTTCAAAACCGAAAATTCTGATTTCTGACATAACAACCATGAAAAACTCGAAAACTGTACAAATGGGTATGGAACTAGGAAAATCATCCTAAACAAAAGTTGTTCACCTACGTCTTTTCTATAACATATCAAAATTTCACAGTGTTTCGATAAAAGGTCTGACTTTTATGGCCTCCGTACTGACTGACATGCAATCTGAAAAAGTTCTGGAAAAATACCGAAATTCAAATGTCCAGGCCAATCGGTGCAACTTTAAAGACTCCAAATTAAGATTTTCTTTTTGAAAAGAAAGGTATGTCTGTCCTCTTTAAAATTTGGGGTCAACCACTCAAATCGGACTTCGTATGAAGTCTCGAGAGCTATTCTCGTGACAAGTGCGCAGTCAGAATTTTACTGACGGAAAATATTTCGTCAAAGCTTTCACTATAGATATAGGACTTGTAAAATCTAAGATGGGAATGCAAGATATGATATGTAAAACTAAGAAAACTAAAAACAAAATGATAGAGATACAAAACCGATGGGTTGCCTCCCATTTAGCGCTTAGTTTAATGTCCTCAGCCCGACTTGGCATCCTTTCAATTACTTCTCCAGAGGGAGATAATCATGAAATCATTGAACATCCATATCCACATAAGCAATGCTTTCATAATATGGCTTCAATCTATGGTCAATCACCTTTAAATTTGTTCCATCTTTAAGATTAGAAATTTCAACTGCGCCATGAGAATAAACATTAGTAACAACATATGGTCCAATCGATCTGGACCTTAGCTTACCAGGAAATAGTTTAAGACGAGAATAAAATAAAAGAACTTTTTGACCCGCAACAAACTCTTCCGAGAAATCATCTTGTCATGGAAAAGTTTTGTCTTCTCCTTGTATATACGAGAGCTCTCGTATGCATCATTACGTATCTCCTCTAGCTCATTAAGTTGTAACTTCCTTTGTTTCCCCGCATTTTCATAATCCATGTTGCACATCTTTATCGCCCAATCTGCCTTGTGTTCAAGTTCAACCGGAAGATGACAAGCTTTGCCATAGACCAACCGATATGGAGACATGCCAATCGGTGTTTTGTACGCCGTTCTATATGCCCAAAGTGCATCATTAAGCCTATAACTCCACTATTTCCGTGTAGTGTTTAAGGTTTTCTCAAGAATGGATTTAATCTCATGGTTCGAGATTTCGGCTTGCCCACTAGTTTGTGGGTGATACGGTACCAACCTTGTGTGTTATGTTGTACTTCTTGAGTAGAGCATGGAAGGATTTTTGAAAATGCGAGCCTCCGTCACTGATAACCACTCTTGGTGTACCATGTCTAGAAAAAATATATTCGTTCACAAACTCACAAACAACTTGAGAATCATTAGTAGGGGTGGCTTTAGCTTCCACCCATTTAGAAACATAATCCACAACAAGAAGTATATAAAATTTTCCGTTAGAATTGACAAAATGACCCATAAAATCAATTCCCCACACATCAAATACTTCAACAACAAGAATTGGTGTGAGTGGCATTTGATTTCGAGCACCTAGATTGCCCGTTCTTAGACATCTATCACAAGATTTGCAAAAAATATATGCATCCTCAAATAAGGTAGGCCAATAAAATCCACTTTCAAGTACTTTGAAAGCGGTACATTTAGAACCAAGGTGATCACCACATGCATAAGTACGAAAAAAAAGTAAAAATAGATTGAAATTCAGAATTAGGTACGCACCTGCGGATGATTGATCAGAACCGTATTTCCACAAGTAGGGCTCATCCCACACATACTGCTTGGCTATTTTCTTAAGCTTTAGCTTTTGAAAATTAGACATTGTACTTGGTACTTGTCCTGTAACCAAGTAGTTCACTATATCCGCGTACCAAGGTGTTGAGTCTTCAATTGAGAAAAGTTGTTCGTCTGGAAAACGATCTTGTAAAGGAAGTTCTTCTTCGGAAACAACAAGTCTACTAAGATGATCCGCAACAGTGTTTTCAACACCTCTTTTATCCTTAATTTCATAATCAAATTCTTGCAATAACAGAATCCACCGTATTAGTCTTGGCTTAGCTTCTTTCTTCTTTAATAGGTACCTAAGTGCTGCGTGATCAGAATACACAACCACTTTTGAACCCACCAAATAGGATCTAAATTTCTCTAGTGCAAACACTATAGCCATAAATTCTTTCTCGGTGGTAGAATAGTTGATTTGTGCATCGTTTAGGGTCCTAGATGCATAATAAATCACATGAGACAGCTTGTCTACTCTTTGACCCAAAATGGCTCCTACTGCATAGTCACTTGCATCACACATCAAATGGTAAACTCCAATCCGGTGACTTGATAATTGGTGCAGTTGTTAACAATTCTTTTAATTTATCAAAGGCATCCTTGCACTCCTTATTGAAGTAAAAAATAACCTCCTTTTGCAATAATTTGCACATCGGCATTGAGATTTTAGAGAAATCCTTGATAAACCACTTTGTAAAAACTGCATGACCAAGAAAAGAACGAATTTCCCTCACCGAAGTGGGATATTGTAAGTTTCTTATTAAGTCTATCTTTGCTTTGTCAACTTCGATCCCTCGAGAGGACACAATATGACCAAGCACTATTCCATGGTTTACCATAAAGTGACATTTCTCCTAATTCAAAACAAGATTAGTGTCTATGCATCTTTTAAGCACAAGTTTAAGATTTTGTAAACAAAAATCAAATGAATCACCATAAACACTAAAATCATCCATAAATACCTCAATGATGCGTTCCACATAGTCAGAAAATATACTGACCATACATCTCTGAAAAATGGCAGGCGCATTGCAAAGACCAAACAACATCCGTCTATAGGCAAACGTACCAAAAGGACAAGTAATAGTAGTTTTCTATTGATCCTCACAATTTGATTGTAGCCCGAATAACCGTCCAAAAAGCAATAATGTGAGTGTCCCACTAACCTCTAACATCCGATCAATGAAAGACAAGGGAAAGTGATCCTTTCTTTGCGGCATTAAAGCTTTAGTAGTCTATGCATACTCTCCATCCTTCCGTTTGAACTCTTGTAGGAACGATTTCATCATCTTGATTTCTAAAACAAAGACACCCTCGCTTTCTTAGGCACCACTTGAACCAGGCTAACCCATTTGTCTGTCGAAATTAAAATCACCCCACACTTAGCAATTTGAGGATCTCTTTCTTCACGACCTCCATCATTGGGGCGGTTAAGCCTACACTGAGTATCATGTACTGGCTTGAAATCATCCTCCATTAGGATTCTATGCATGCACATGGATGGACTAATACCTTTAATATCAGCAATTGTCCAACCAATAGCCGTTTTGTGCTCTTTCAGAACCCTAAGTAGACGTTCTTCTTGTATTGGGGTGAGGTTCTTTGCAATAATCACCGGAAGTTCTTCTTTATCACATAATTACGTGTACTTTAGGTGGTGTGTAAGTGACTTCAATTCAAGTTTTGGTGCCTGCACAATAGAAGGTAAAGGAACCTCATTAGTTATGGGTAACGGAATATAAGAAATATTACCCGTTTTTTGATTCTTGTAGTGCTGTTAAAGCACCACACATCTCCACCAGCTCTTTGGATATCTCAACATCCATGTTCGGATGTCCATGAACGTCCAAATCAATGTTATTCCGTAACACAACTCCAAGTTCATCCTCGTTATTCAAATCAAACATTTTTTATGCTAACGAACCAATAACATCAATAGAGAAATCTGTGTGAACATCACTAGGATAACGCATGGTTTCAAAGATATTGAACCGTATGACCTCCTTATCAAATTCGAGTGCACCACTATCAACATCAATCTTCGTCTTTGCAATCTTCATGAATGGTCTCCCAAGAAGTAACGAAGTAGATGAACAATTATCTCCATTGTGCATATCCACAATGTAGAAATCAGCCGGAAAGATTAACTGATTCACTTGAACTAACACGTACTCCACGACTCCGTTAGGATATATATTGGACTTGTTAGCTAATTGAATAGTGATATTTTCCTCTTTTAAAGGTCCGAGATTCAAAGAATCATAAACATCGGCTGACATAACACTTATGGAAGCTCCCAAATCAAGCAAAGCACGCTCGAATCGTCGGTTACAAATGGTAACAGGAACTGTAAAGCCGCCAGGATCTTCACACTTTGTAGGCATCTTCTTTAGCAACATAGTTGTAGAACTTTCGCCCACTTGAGTAATCTCAATAGCAATCAACCTATCCTTCCTTGTACACAAATCCTTCAAAACCTTAGCATACCCGGGGTACGGTTACATGGCCTCAATAAATGGAATGTTGATGTGTATCTTGCTGAAAATATCCATGATCTCCTTATCTTGATCTTGCTTCTTCGACTTGGCAAAACGACTAGGGAAAGGAGGTGGTATTGTAAAAGTGGAAACCGTATCCTTAGGTTGTCCGGTTGAGGTTGCATTTTCCTTTGGTAAGGTTTTTGCCTCTACTTCCTTTTCAATGTCGTTTTTAATCACTTCTTGTTGCTTTGGCTCTTTAGTTTGTTTCCCACTTCTTAAAGTCACTGCATTAAGATGCTCTCTTGGATTCAACAGTTGTGATGGCAACTTCGCCGCACTTGTGCCTTCAGTTGATTCACATCCTTAGACAACTGCCTAGTCTGTACTTGCAAGTCTTTAACAGCAGAATAATTCTTTTGTTGATATAGTAGTGTTTATGGGTGAAAACTACTCCTGCAGAATTTGGTAATTTGGGGTGTGGATGAGGAATGAATTTAAACCTTAAACAAATGCACAGCGGTGAGTGCTTGTAGATTCGAGAGATCAATCTGTGCAAGTCCTACTAAAACCAAGAAATGGCTTTCGGACTTGTTTCGGTCACAAAGTGAAGGAGATGGGGTTGATCTTAGGGAGGGAAGCGAAGAAGGTGTTGAGATTGTGAAGGTGTTGGCTTGCTTATGACTTGTAACAGAAAGGTGAGCAGGCTTGCGTTGATGCAAGCGGTGCTCGGGTGTTTGAATACGATTTGCTATTAACACTTGGTTTTTAAATGTCCGAACTTGTGTTGTTGTTTGAAATAGGAGCGGAGAACCTATTTATACAAGTCATTGAGCCTCATTCACGTCTCTCTCGGGGAAGTGGAGGAAGTGGAGTGATGGAGTAGTGGAGTTGTGCGTCGACTCGGTCTTGCCCACTTCTCCCCTGTTCATCTCTAACCGTCCATGACTTCGACACGTTCTTGATGGCGCGTTACCATACGCCGTACGTCAGAAACCGCTTGACCAATACCCCAGTATGTATCCCCCGCTTTGTGACATGATTGATGTTCGAATGTGTGGATCGTGGATCCACGAAAGATAGCGTGTATCGCTGAATTGAATAAATCGTGTTATTCGTAGTCGATACTTGTGAAGTATCGTGTGTATTTATGCGATCGTGCATTATGGTGTGGGGGTGATGGGCAATGACGCCTCACTAACCAAATAACTCTTGACCAGGGTTGTATAACCAAGCTGGTGAAGTTGGACGGATGAGATGATCTTTGAGACACTCATCTGCGACCGTTAATGAATATTAGGTTTTTGAAGAGGAGCCAAGCATGACTCTTCACTTGGTCGAAACCAAGTAATGGAAGAATTTTGGAGAGGACCGACCGGACGTGTATGTAGATTGCATGCTGGTGTACACGTCCATGTCTCACCGTCCCATGAAGGTGCGATCTAGGCCACTCAATTTGACCTGGGTAAAGAGGAGTGGTTGAGATCGGTTTGCTTGGCAAAATCCTTCGCCGCAAAGGAGTTGGAGATCGCATGACATTCTCAAGCACGCGTTTCAAGACGACCCATCTTGGCCGGTCTTGGTCGATCATACCAGTGTGTAGGTGGTAGGCTGGTGTTCACACCTATACCGACTATCCCATGAAAACGTGATCTAAGCCACTCAAATCATCCGGTGAAGTTGAGCGGTTGAGATCGGTTGCAATTTGGGAAGTGTAACCACGCATGTTTGGGCGGGCGTTTTGATTGACTGGGCATGGGATGCCTTGGCGATCGCATGAGTAGGTAGATGAGCCCAAGGTGGTCATGCTGGTATGACCGGCCCTTGCTTAATCTAATCTGTGACCCTCCATTCGTGCCGAGAAGATGGACGCGCGTGATGATTTGAAACCATAATTTTGGCTTTCAAAGTCGTAGCGCCTCCTTGTTTGGGTGATGATTTTGTCACGGCCAAACATTGTTGGTATTGAACGATTGGTCAAGTGTGTAGGCGGGCCCACGGTGATCGTGTTGACATGCTCTGGGCTCTTTAAGTCTACATCTACACCCTCCATCTATACCTGCGAAGATGGATGGTTGAGATTGTTTTGCGACACATGTAATATGCCGAAAACCCTTATTTAGGTTTTCCATTCCCATAATGCTTGGTATGAACGTCTTTTGGCAAGCAAGGCAATGGCCGACCATGCGGGGTCGGCCGTGGGTATTCCATACCTGCTTGGGGATGATGGAATTGATTTGGGGTCATCCAATCATGGTTATGGAGTTTGACGATCTGCGATCGGATCATATCCCGACCGATACGGCTCGGTTCCGGATGCTCAATCGGGCTAGTATAACACACCGGTAGGGGCTCAATTCGGGCTAGTATAACACACCGAGAGGGCTCGGGCTAGTATAACACACCGAGAATCGCCTGTCAGACGGGTATTTCGGTATATGGTTTCATTATAGTGCTTGAGGTTCGTGTTATACTCAGAAGAGTAACACTCTACCGTCATGCCACACCGATAATGAGTACTCGGAAATACAAGGCCGATATGAAATTCACAAGAAGGGATTGTTGCTACATGCTCCAACCTGGAGGAGTTTCATGTATTCACAGAATGGGATTGTTGCTACATGCTCCATTCTTGGTGAATTAAGTGAGGGAGTATCCAACACTTATAAATGGATTTATCTTTTACAAGATGTCAGCGCATGATTTTTTCGGTTTTTTACAAATTTAACCTTAAACGAAAATCCACCATCAACATTAAGTCCCCTGCCTATCACATAATGGTTACACTATTGTGTGGTACGCATGAGATGGTGACAGTTAAAGATAAAACTTATGAGGCAAAGTTAGATGTTACCAGAGAGACGGGTTATCCTTCGCCTGGAGTATGTTACGTTTAAAAGGCATATAGGAGAGCGTCCCCTAGTATGATGTCGGTCTTGCTGTTTGATCGACCTTTCTATGCCTCGCCTTGGTCGAGAGCCCGCTCTCCGTGCTTGCTCCGCTCGACGCGGGGTTGTGCCCTAATCGACGGATCATTGTGCTCGCTTCGTTAGTGGGGCTATCGCGCTGCTTGATCGAACGTGGATTGAATTTCGTGAACATGATTCCTATGACATGAGAGAACCGTGTTGTGCAAATAAATGTGGTCCCGCCATATATGCTTGATTGAACGGGTCCCATATCGTGTATGCCCGATCAATGTCAACTTTATACCACCATGCCCTGACCAACACCGGTCTTGAAACTTGAGCAATACCGGACTTGACTTCATCAATACCATACTTGAATATTAAGCAATACCATACTAAACTTGAGGATAATTTGACTACACTGATCAATACCGGACTTGAAGCTTGAGCAATAATCGACTTGAAACTTATACCTAACTTGAAACTTGTACCTGATCGAAACTTGCACTGACTTGAAATCAATACCAGATCAAACTTGCACTGACTTGAAATCAATACCAGACCGAAACTTGCACCCGACTTGAAATCAATACCAATCGAAACTTGCACCTGACTTGAAATCAATACCAGACCGAAACTTGCACCTGACTTGAAATCAATACCAGACTGAAACTTGCACCTGACTTGAAATCAATACCAGACTGAAACTTGCACCTGACTTGAAATCAATACCAGACTGAAACTTGCACCTGACTTGAAATCAATACCAGACTGAAACTTGCACCGAACTTGCACCGGACTTGAAAACTAATACCAGTCTTGAAATCCGTACCGAATTTGAGCCGTACCGGTTTTGTGTGCTCCGATGTGAGTTGTGTCTTACCGTGTGTGACTACATCTCTCATGTGCTTTCATACAAGTTCTAACTCCTGCCTTTTTATTTCATTGTGGAAGAAAAGAATCCCCGTTGAGATGTCTTCTCGAGATAATGTTGGTACTAAGTCGTAGAAGTGTTAGCAGCTTTCAAGGATATGCCGAATATTGATGATGAGTTGTTCACCGCGCCCTTCCAACTATATGAAAATATTCGTTCCACAGAATAGCTCTCCTCCTATCGACTTCAGGGTTTTTCATGCTCCTCTGGTCCTCATGAAGGATGGATGAGACGATGTTGAGCAATGAGTACATCAAAGATAACTTAACCAGAGCGCAGATTGTTGATGTAGCTTGAGTGTTGAAACGAATTGAGAGGATGTTAAAGTGGCTTCTCAAAAGAACGTTGAGGTGGATCCTCGGAGAGGGTGTTGAAGTAGGATTATGAAGCGAAAATGGGTCCTGAGAGAGCATTGAGGCGGCTCTTGAATAGACTATTGAAGCAGCTTTTAGAGGGTGTGTTGAAGTGTTTCCCTCTTCGCCAATTTACCCTTGCGAATTCCATGTTTCTTGACCACCACATCTCTCATGTTGAAGAATTCCTTGACTGACGGTGAAGGAACTTCATGCTGAGCCTCAGTCCCCAAGTGTGGTTCGTTATCTTCTTGAGGTCGCTCCCTTGAGGTATCGGCTCAGGGGAAGATTACCGTCATAGAAGCGTTGATACGTTGCACCTGGTATCCCTTAAACCAAATGGCAAGATGGTATAATAAAATTTTCCGAGAGGAGTTCGAAAAGATATCTTACTTGCATCATGCTCGACATTCTTATCTCGGTTGTAGCCACCGTGATCCATCCATGGAGGAGAACATGATGTGTCCATTGTTTGCATCTACTAACATGTCGATGTCAGGGTAGAGGAGGATTGTTTTTGGAGCAAAGACTGTTCAAGTTTTACAAGTCTATGCAGCACTGATCTATCCATTTTCCTCGTGTCCGAACTGCAACTGTTTAACCGACTTGGATCCGGTGTATGACATGTAGATGATGGATGACCAATTTTCATCTAAATCCCAGATTTCTTCATATCTCCAAGCAAACATGTCCCGATACTCTTTGAGAAGTTCCACGAGCTTCGTGCGTTTATCCGTACACAAGGTTGAGCTGATGGAGATAGGCCTAGGAGATTCCTCAACTATTTCAATCTCATCGTTGGAGTTGGTGCCCTCTTATACCAAGTGGAGCATCTAGCACTTGTTGTTGTCAGGTTCGTCGTCGTAGCATTCCATTGGGTGGAGAGACCGTAGCAAAGATCCCCCGCTAATTGATAATGGCAGTGCTCGTATACCATTTTCCCTTTCTGGTCACGACTTCATCCAGAAAAGTGCGTTCCCTCTTCGTGTGAACGTGGGTCATGGCTTTACAGATGGAGAAGAATGCTTGCAAGCAAAGATGCATCGTGGGTTTTAGCCCTCAAATGATGCAAGCCGGTCTTCTTCCCCGAATTTACGCCCATGTGGGAAGTGGGACGCAATGAACTTGTCTGGATTCTTTTCCGCGGAGCTTCTCGTATGTGCTGGTTTGGTTTCCCTCGAAGTCCGTCATTGTGGTAGGATTCCGTACGACCTTGCCTGTGAGAACCTTGGATGCCCTGAGAGTCTTGAGAGTAATCACATTCGAAGACGCTCCTGTGTAGATAAGGGTCGTCTTGAACTCTGAATCCTTGATGCGTGCGGTGACATGTAGGTCACGGTCGTGACCTTCCTCCGGTTGATTGCAAGAAAACGCCTCCGCAACGATTCTTTGAGAGGTGTGAAAGTTTGCATAAACTTTCCACTAGAGAAACCGCTTCCCGATCCACCGCCTTTGGTTCATAGTGAAACTATTGACTTGAGGAAGATCGTTGTGAGGATCAGTCCCAAACAGTGTAGAGCCTCCATGACAGGGACCGCTCATATCCGATGTCGCTTATTTGATCAGTCCATGTAGGTCCCATGCCAGTGAAGTATCTTTTCCGTGCGTTGAATGCATTCCTTGTTGGCTCCAGGGGCTGTTGCACAAGGTCATGTGGAAATCGATCGCTTAATGTCTTAAGAAAAGTGAGTACCTCTTTCTGAGTTGCGGCCATATCCGCTTGAGTCTTGGCAAGAACTTCCGCTTCCATCAAGTCTCAGCAATGGTAATGGGAGATGGTCCTCCTCTCGCCCCCTCCGGCTCCTCGTCCCGATTGAAGGAGTGGAAGTTGTTGCTCTGTGACTACCGGAGGTGTTACACTTGATGAGATGCCAAGATTTGCAGCTGCTATGGCTCTGGTGATGGGAGGTGTTGTAATATCACCGCCGAGTGATCGAATTGAACGTTCCCATCCTCCTCGTACTCACGTGTTCCTTGATTGATCTCTCCTTCCTCAAGCATTTCTTCACAGCTTCTTCGACAGGGGTCTTGAGATATAAATCTTCCAGCAGGATCCGTAAGCTGCAGGCTCCATTTCTTTATCCGGTAAACGCGTCGTGTACCTGGACAAGTCTTTTCCTCTCGTGGAGTTGCCTCGAGTCTTGACCGTCACCGGACCATGTTGTTCGCCTCTCCGAGTCCCCTGTGATTATGCGCTCTTTTCATCTCCACCGGTAAAGGTGTGACTCGACTAAGGATTCAAAGATTTCTTGCACCGCCCGAGTAGATGCATGCCGACCCTTCTGTAATTGTGTTTGTTATATCATTCAAAAGGCGAATGTTTCGCCCGCCTCTCTAAATGATACCACTTTGATTTGCCAAGACATCCTCCAAAGATTCTAGCTACACTTCCCATGATATCTCGAACCACCTGTGGTCTCCTGGTGAGGATACATCGCGAGATGAAAACCGAAAAATTGAGGATTCAATTTTTTTGCAACCGATAGATCAACCTCCCACTGTGGTCGCCAATTGTTTATGGGTGAAAACTACTCCTGCAGAATTTGGTAATTTGGGGTGTGGATGAGGAATGAATTTAAACCTTAAAACAAATGCATCACATGCGGAATGCTTGTAGATTCGAGAGATCAATCACAGGCAAGTCCGGCCTAAACCAAGAAATGGTTGTTCCAGACTTGTTTCGGTCTAAAGTGAAGGAGATGGGGTTGATCTTAGGGAGGGAAGCGAAGAAGGTGTTGAGATTGTGAAGGTGTTGGCTTGCTTATGACTTGTAATGAAAGGTGAGCAGGCTTGCGGTTGATGCAAGCAAAAGCTCGGGGTGTTTGAATACGTTTTGTATTAACACTTGGTTTTTCTCGTCTAAATGTCTAACTTGTGTTGTTGTTTGAAATAGGGCGGAGAACCTATTTATACAAGTCATTGAGCCTCATTCACGTCTCTTGTGGGAAGTGGAGGAAGTGGAGGAAGTGGAGTGATGGAGTAGTGGAGCTGTGGCCGACCGCCTTGCCCACTTCTCCCCTGTTCATCTCTAACCGTCCATGACTTCCCCGACACGTTCTTGTGATGGCGCGTTGCACGCCGCACGCCGTAAACCGCCAGACCAATACCCCAGTATGTATCCCCCGGTTTGTGACATGATTGATGTCTGGAATGTGTGGATCGTGGATCCACGAAAGATAGCGTGTAATCTTTGAATTGAATAATCAGAAAGATTCCAGAAGTCGATACTTGTGAAGTATCGTGTGTATTTTATGCATATCGCATTATGGTGTGGTGAAGTGATGGGCAATGACGCCTCACTAACCAAATAACTCTTGACCAGGGTTGTATAACCAAGTCGTGAAGTTGAACGGATGAGATGATCTTTTGAGACACTCATCTGCGACCGTTAATGAATATTAGGTTTTTGAAGAGGAGCGCAAGCATGACTCTTCGGACTTGGTCTCTAAAACCAAGTAATGGAAGAATTTTGGAGAGGACCGACCCAGGACGTGTATGTAGATGGCATGCTGGTGTACACGTCCATGTCTCACTGTCCCATGAAGGTGCGATCTAGACACTAATTTGACCGACAAAGAGGAGTGGTTGAGATCGGTTTTCGTAAAAATCCTTGCCGCAAAGGAGTTGAGATCGCATGACATTCCCGCACGCGTTTCATGACGACCCATCTTGGTCGGTCTTGGTCGATCATACCAGTGTGTAGGTGGTAGGATGGTGTTCACACCTATACCTGACTATCCCATGAAAACGTGATCTAAGCCACTCAAATCATCCGGTGAAGTTGAGCGGTCGAGATCAGTTTGCAATTTGGGAAGTGTAACCACGCATGTTTGGGGGGCGTTTTGGATTGACCGGGCATGGGATGCCTTGGCCGATCGTATGAGGAGGTAGATGAGCCCACGGTGGTCATGCTGGTATGACCTGCCCTTGCTTAATCTAATATGTGACCCTCCATTCGTGCCGGAGAAGATGGACGCGCGTGATGATTTGAAACCCTAATTTTGGCTTTCAAAAGCCGTGCGCCACTCCTTGTTTGGGTGATGATTTTGTCACGGCCAAACATTGTTGGTATTGACCGATTGGTCAAGTGTGTAAACGGGCCCACAGTGATCGTGTTGACATGCTCTGGGCCCTTTAAGTCTACATCTACACCCTCCATCTATACCTGCGAAGATGGATGGTTGAGATTGTTTTGCGACACATGTAATATGCCGCAAACCCTTATTTAGGTTTTCCGTCCATAATGCTTGGTATGAACGTCTTTTGGCAAGCAAGGCAATGGCCGACCATGCCGGGTCGGGCCGTGGGTATTCCATACACCGCTGGGGATGATGGAATTGATCTCGGGGTCATCCAATCATGCTTATGGAGTTGGATGATCATGATCGGATCATATCCGACCGATACGGTCAGTCCGGATGCTCAATCGGGCTAGTATAACACACCGAGAGGGCTCAATCGGGCTAGTATAACACACCGAGAGGGCTCGGGCTAGTATAACACACCGAGAATCAGCCTGTACGGGTATTTCGTACATGGTTTCATTATAGTGTGTGACGGACCGGAAAATTACGCCTTTGGCGCGTTGCCCCGCAGGCCGCAATCTCCCCGGTGCGCCATGATGAAGCTACGATCCGGGCCTCAAAGCTAGGCAAATGCACGCCCATTTGCCCTCGCAAGCATGCTCAGAAGCATGACGCAGCCTAACTTAGCTTCCACACTGCTCCAACTTACCCTTGTCCCAAAAAGGGTTTAAGGCCATAAAGCCAATGCCAATGCATTTTTCATGCGTCAAGCTTTACTTTACGTAGGGAATTCATAAATGAATTTCCTAGCTAGCTGAGCAACCGTCACATTGCCGTGTCTTGTCCAGGCATAAGCCTTAGACTTTAGCGTAGGCCACACCAAGCCCTTTCCATTTCCCACGTTACCTCGCTTTACCATCTCTTTATAACTTGATAGGAAGTATGAGCATCCACTTACCGGCATGCAACTAAGCCTCATCAAGTCTGGCCACAATCATCTCTTTGTCGAGCTACCGAGCTTAGATGATATGAGGGGCCAACGTGCTGGACCGCAATGTCGCAACTCATCATGCGCTGCCTACGCATCTTCCCTACTCTAAAGGGATCAAGCCATGCACCGTAGTTCATCCTCGAAGGGACAAACTTAAACCAAATCGTTTGCAAGGTCTGTGGCTCAGCAAAACGGTAATGGCCTGGTCCGTATAGGCCATTCCGCCAAGATGCATAATGATTATGCATCATCGGGTCCCAGCGTTGTGGCATAGCGATGCCAACGCATCAAATACCCTCTTTGAAAGGCTACGCAACTATAAATGAGCCTTAGGCATCATTTATACCCTTCCGCTAAGCTATGAAGCTTACTTGGTACATAGTCCGCATATGCACCTTCAACCAACTACCCTCCCTATATATGTCTTAATGGAATTTCTACAAGTATGAAAAGGGGAGCATATTGACATGCTTGCTTCACTATTCATGGCCGTTGCCATATAATTCTCGAAGGACCTAAATGATTGTAGAGTCTCCGTTCATGTACTGTGATTGTGCACCACTGTCCGTCTCGCACACAATGATTGTGCACCACTTGTTCTCATCTGCATTGACAATGATTACACACAACGATTGCGACAATGATTGTGCACCACCCTATTTTCCGAATGTTTCGTTTATTGCACAATGATTTCGCCAAGATCGAGCCCACCTACCTAATCGCCTAATGCATCATGATGATGCAACATTGCCCTGGCCAAATGCCAAACATAATGCACCATTTTTGGCGCCAGATTGGCCTTAAGCCAATCCACCTTTTTCACGCTAAAGCTTTGGATGAAGCTTCATCACAAGCAAATGGCGATCTTTTTAGCATGCGCCATGCTAAAAACACTGGGGTGTTACATTATCACACTTTCAAAGAATTTCGTCCTCAAATTCAAAACCAAAGCTATTGTGGACAATCTCTTCGAGTTGGATTCCATGAGCAAAGTCCCATACCGTATGCTTTCGAAATCACGGGTTTCTTCAAGTTGTCATGAACAACAATTTAGACCTTCTGAGCACATGTCCCATACCACCCGCCCAGAATCCAAAAAGTGCCCACAACAAAACCAAGAATCGCAATTGGCGAAGGCCAAGAGGATATCTCGACAAGGTATCCTAGATAGCATCCCATACTACTACCCAGAATCCCTAAGGTTCACAAGTTGAAAGGTGTCATAAAAATGACAAAATTTTAGCACAAAGTCAGTGGGATCAAGATCCAGTTGCCCACCGTCCCCGACGGTCATCCGTGTTGCCACTGTAAGTGGGATGCTTGCCAGCGTGACAACGCACACCCTGGCCAAGGTGCCAACGTGTGGGGATGATCACCCCATTGTCTACCCACCGTCCCTGCATTTGGTCCTGGATGCTCAGAGCGGGGTGCCACAGGGCCCGGCAAACTCACAGCACTTATACAAGCTCAACTCGATTCGCAATGTAACGCGGCATAGCAAAGCTTACAACTCTTTCCGCGCATAAGTTGGCCTACTCTCCAACTTAAAGTTTTTCCGTTAAGAAAATACTCGCCAATGAGTCCACTCCGCACAAGTCCCTAGAGTTTTCTCGGAACTTGCTCGATACCATCTTCGGACGAATGAAGATTACGCCTTGCGCGCGTTGCCCCGCAGCCGCAATCTCCCTAAAGGCCATGGTGAAGCTACGATCCGGGCTCAAAGTCGGGCAAATGCACGCCCATTTGCCCTTGCAAGCATGCTCATGGAGCATGACGCAGCCTAACTTAGCTTCCACACCGTTCTCGGTACCCTTGTCCCGAAAAAGGGTTTAAGGCCATAAAGCCAATGCCAATGCATTTTTCATGCGTCTCTGGCTTTACCTTTACGTAGGGAATTCATAAATGAATTTCCTAGCTAGCTGAGCAACCGTCACATTGCCGTGTCTTGTCCAGGCATAAGCCTTAGACTTTAGCGTAGGCCACACCAAGCCCTTTCCATTTCCCACGTTACCTCGCTTACCATCTCTTTATAACTTGATAGGAAGTATGAGCATCCACTTACTGGCATGCAACTAAGCCTCATCAAGTCTGGCCACAATCATCTCTTTTTATGTCGAGCTACCGAGCTTAGATGATATGAGGGGCCGTCTTTGGGACCGGCAATGCCGCAACTCATCATTGCGGCTGCCTACGCACTTTCCCTACTCTAAAGGGATCAAGCACAGACCAGTAGTTCATCCTCGAAGGGACAAAACTTAAACCAAATCGCTTGCAAGGTCTGTGGCCTAGCAAAAACGGTAATGGCCTGTCCGTATAGGCCATTCCGCCAAGATGCATAATGATTATGCATCATCGGGTCCGCGTTGGGGCATAAATGATGCCAACGCATCAAATACCCTCTTTGAAAGGCTACGCAACTATAAATGAGCCTTAGGCATCATTTATACCCTTCCGGCTAAGCTATGAAGCTTACTTGGTACATAGTCCGCATATGCACCTTCAACCAACTACCCCTCCCTATATATGTCTTAATGGAATTTCTACAAGTATGAAAAGGGAGCATATTGACATGCTTGCTTCACTATTCATGGCCGTTGCCATATAATTCAAGGACCTGGCAATGATTGTCGAGTCTCCGCTTCATTGCACAATGATTGTGCACCACTTCGTTCCGTCGCTGGCGCACAATGATTGTGCACCACTTGTTCTGTCCGTTGCACAATGATTACACACAACGATTAAGGCATAATGATTGTGCACCACCCGTCTTCTCAATGTTTCGTTATTGCACAATGATTTGGCTGTAAGATCGAGCCCACCTACCCAACTGGCCTAATGCATCATGATGATGCAACATTGGCCCTTGGCCAAATGCCAAACATAATGCACCATTTTTGGCGCGGTATTGGCCTTAAGCCAATCCACCTATTTCACGCTGCGGAAGCTTTGGATGAAGCTTCATCACAAGCAAATGGCGCATCTTTTTAGCATGCGCCATGCTAAAAACACTGGGTGTTACATAGTGCTTGAGGTTCGTGTTACTCCTTAAGAGTAACACTCGACCGTCATGCCACACCGATAATGAGTACTGAAATACAAAGGATATATGAAATTCACAAGAAGGGATTGTTGCTACATGCTCCAACCTGAGGAATTTCATGTATTCACGAAATGGGATTGTTTCTACATGCTCCATTCTTGGTGAATTAAGTGAGGGAGTATCCAACACTTATAAATGGCTTTATCTTTTACAAGGTGTCAACGCATGATTTTTTCGGTTTTTTACAAATTTAACCTTAAACGAAAATCCACCATCAACAAGTAGGTTTTGTTGATATATCGCCTTTTGATCTTTGGATGTTTTATCTTGCTTTAGCATCATAGATTTCATCATCTCTTCTAAACTAGAGCTTTGATTCTGTTTTTGAAGTTGTAGCTGAAATTGTTGTTGAAAACCGCATTGTCTCGCATATGGATTAGGAGTTGCAGCTTGCTTGTTTGCATAACTGAAATTAGGATGATCTTTCCACCCTGGATTATAAGTGTTAGTATAAGGATCATACCTTTGCCTATAATTTGGAAACACAACGTTCACCTATTCGGCCTCTTCTTCATAAGAAGGAATGAGAACGGCTGCCACTTTTGCATCATCTTTTCCATCTTACCCATTCTATCTTCTAAGTGTGAAGAAGAACTAACTTCGTTGACTCTCCTAGCCATCGATACGCCTCTTACATTAAATTGCCGCGTGTTTGTAGCCATGTTCTCGATCAGTTCTGTGGCTTCATCAATGGTTTTGTTGGTTAACGCACCACCACTAGCCGCATCTATGAGATTTATCTTCGATTGAAGCATCCCATCATAAAAATACTGCACTATGAGTTTCTCACTGATTTGGTGGTGTGGGCAGCTAGACAATAATTTCTTGTATCGTTCCCAGTAATCGTAAAGAGTTTCACCAACAATTTTCTCAATTCCACTTATTTCTTTACGAATAGTTGATGCTTTGGAAGAGGGAAAGTACTTTTCTAAGAACACTTTCTGCATGTCATTCCATGTTGTAACACTTCCTTGTGGAAGGCTACAAAACCATTCTTCCGCAAAATCTGTCAAAGAAAATGGAAAAGTTGTAAGTAAAGCTCTGTCTTTGTCAGTCCCAGTTGGCTTCAAACTTGTCAACCTATGTTGAAATAATAGCAAGTGTTTATTTGGATCATCTCCAGGTAGCCCTTTAAACTTCGGTAACCAATGTATCAACTGAGATTTAAGTTCAGTAGAATCATCTAAGTTGATGCAAAGCTTTTGTTGAACAAACGATGGAGATGTTAGATATTTGAGCGTCCTCCGGGAGGAGGAGGAGGAGGTGGTGGTCCGTCTACCATCTCTTCTGAAGGAGGTTCTTGTTGCAACTACTGACGTGCTTGAAGTGTCGTTCCTTTACGGGTTTGAATTTCACACCTCAAATAATCCCAATCTTTCGGTGCCAGAGATTAAGCACATGTAACCAAAAAAACTAGAAAACGAAATTAAAAACTAAAAATAATAATAAAACTAAAAGAAATAACAAATAAAGCTACCGACTGCTCCCCGGAAACGACGCTAAATTTGGTTGTTGTCGTAGGCACAACAAATTAATAATCTTATTTCCACACAATTAATTGGTAATATAATGGAAGTAAGGATCGTTCCTATGAAGAGCATGAGAGTTTTAGTTGTCAAAGTATCACAAAGGGGGGTTTGTTTTAGATTGTGAACAAAATAAATAATCAAAGCAAATAAATGTTATATTCTAATCAATAGAGAGAGATATGATCGAGGAATCCTTCTTCGTATATATACCGTCAATGAGTTATTATAATTGCCTACTCGTCGTTAATCATAGATTACCACCAACCGTAGAATAACAGCTAGATCAGTGTTATCCCCTAAATTCTTTAAATCACTGGATACGGAAGTTCTCGCCTACCCGATTCTATTTACCTAAACCACCTAGTAGTAGATCACTCAAGGTGTAATTTAGTCGAATGCTTTATCTTTTGTGAATTTATAGGTTGATCCTACTAGTTAGACTCTTAGATCAAGGTCCACTTTTTAATGTTGTTTACACACACAATCGCTCTACAGAATCCTTCTGCAAGGTTTTGTGTTCTCTAGTTGTGTACAAGTTATTCGACGATTACTTATCTCCTAACTTAATACTAGCAATAGATTGAATCAACAAATCAATTTAGTTGGCCACCTAAACTATCTATCAATCAATCATAAATATAAATCAGTATGAACAAACGATAATCATATGAAGAACTTCAAAGTAGATTAATATAATAACTCAAATCTTGTTTACAACTTAGAATTCATCCTCAATCAAAAGTTGTTTAGCTACTCATGGAGACTTGCTGATATTGTTGCCCAAAATTTTCGCAATGTTGATTCCTCGATATATCAAGTTATCTGTTAATCTCTGATACGCAGTTTTAGTATACTCTAATTCTTTCTTTTTAGCTTTTAGCTCTTCACGCAGTTCATCATTCTCTTTCGAGGCTTGTCTTGGTTTTCTTCCATTTTGAAAGTAAAGGGATGTCGTCACTCCAAATCCATCCCACTTGACACGTCCACCCTTATCCGGTCCGATCGCAATTTCTAGGCATCCTGGTTATGACCAACCGTTCGAGTTCCCTCTCGAATCATCTTTTGCGTCTCTTCTTGTTCAAATAATCTGATTTAAACCTTGCACACTTACTTTGGTTAAAACCATGAGGACTGTAAGGTTTCTGTTTTCTCATAATTTTAGATGTCTTCTCCCTGACATAATCGTCATGCAGTACTGGTTTAGTAATTTGTCTTGGCGTGCTTTGCCCACATGAAGCACCTGGGTCTTGAAGATCTTCTTCAAAACATCTCCCCTTTGGATCTAGTAGTTACCGAAACAAGTATGGATTTACATCCGCATAGATATTAAGCGTGTAAAAAAGAACCAATTCCAAAGCATCTAATGTGACAAAATTCTGATTGGTGTAAGAGGACACATCCCTTTACCTCTATAAGTCATACAAAATGTAAGTATACATTATGGCGGTTTTTCGCATGCGTTGTATAATAAATAAGACAAGAGACTTACTAATTTTTCTTTTAATCCTGTGTATCCTCCTCGTCTCGTCCGATGTGGGTACTTGGATAGTGATATTGCCTCTTTTCCCTTCACTAAATTTTCCTTGCAGGGTCATTAATATGCTAGGATATACAATAAGAACGAAACACAAATTAGAAAAAGCAAAGTGTATTCCATGCCTTAAATTTGGGCGAATTCATTACATGATCAAGGAACTTGTCCCAGCTTTCTTGGTCTACTATCGTTCTGTACTTTTTGGGGACAGTTCTTAGATTATCCGGTCTTTCCTCAAAGGGTTTTACATGTTTATTTTACAATTTCCTTCTGAAGTCCCGCAGATGAACATGTAGACGCTTCATGACCACTACCTTCATATGATGAGGCACATCAAAACGAAGCTGCAATAACATCTAATGTATGTTAATCACAGGCTCACGGTTAGATAACAAAAACATTTAATTGATAAATCGCATATGCATACTGATTGACTCCCACATATTTTGTTTTGTTGTTGAAGGGACATCCTTCCAACATAAATGTTTTAAGCCAACCATATCACGGGCCAAATAGCCTAGGTAACTACTGAATTCAATTCTATGGTCACCAATAGGTCGGAACATTGTGTCAAACTTCATATCCCGTTTTTTCACATTATATGCCGAGAAGTATTTATGCAACTTCAACATTCTTGTCATTACCCTCTCTTTTTTGATCTCTGTTGTAGAGTCTTCTTGTTGTGGTCTTTCACGCATCCGGAGCTTTTTCCAATTCTATTTCTTCTACTGCGTTCGTCATCATTTTCTGAATCATTCCGATGCAAAATAACGGAGGCAACATATGCAACCATGTGATGTTTAAGTAAAAACAAGTAAGTACAAGATTTCGAACATTACCTGTTAATTCTTCAAATCTATCGGTGGTTATAAAATTTTCACCATCATCGTCATCTGATTGTACAAAGTCATTATGAATCTCATCTAACTCTATTGTGTCTTCATCAGAATCCACCTCATCATCTGGTTCTATCCATTGGTCATCCTCTATTGAATAATTGGCTTGAGATTATATCTCCGATAGGGCAAGATAAAAAGAAATCACAAACATCTTCGTCTCATCGTTTGTGATTCCGCAATATCTAGTTTCGCTACCATACGATTTAGAGTATTGTGAGGTTATCAATAATTCTAGGCTATTCTTCGGGAATATAAGTCCGGGTTATTGATTGGTTCCGTTCACCTTGATTTTATCAAAAGACAAAAGAACAAAACTCATATTTGTCTCGTAGAGACAGATTTATCTATTATCGTAGACTTTTAAATGTGATACAGATTTGTTGTTAAAGTCTTCGACTTTGGGTCGTAGCAACACTTGGTTGTGAGACATAAAGGAATCAAGTGCGTAGCACCTGGGGATCGCAGAGACGAAGGAGCGCAATTGTACCTTGAATCAGTGTGATGTTGATTAGGGTTCAACTACAAATCGGACGGGTTAGTTTGTAGTAGGCTAGTGTATGCAGAGAGGCTTAATACGGTGTAGTGTTCAATCTGACTAGGTCCCGGGTTTTTCGCATTTGCGGTTTCACGTTAACAAAATTTACGGTGTTTGTGTTATTTCTATTCCGTATTATATTTTGTTATATAATTGAAATATCACATGTTATCCGTTATCGATCAATTGTGAAATCCAACCTTTGGTTGTTGATTGGAAATTGATTGATCCTTGGATATTGGCTTTGGTACCATCCAAGTTTATATCTCTCTTGTATTTTATAAAGACTCACAGATTTCTATTTGCTTGAGTGTAAATCAAATCGAGAGATAGAGACATTAACTCCTTGATATACTTTTTATTAAGATTGAGTCTGACTGTCTAGTTGATTCTCTTAAAAGTATATTAGAGTTAGTCCATACAGATTTCTAATCAAAATATTTGGTGAGGTTGTTAGACCCCCGCTTTTTCAGTTACGATTGTCGACAGCAGCAGTGAAGAAGAAGGGGATTCTAACTGATCCAGTCCTCTGTTTTCATGGTTCTGCAATGCAAGAATGGTATTCAAGCACATCTTGATCCATCATCTTTTGTTTAGTTATATATATATATATTTTTTTTTTGTGTGTGTTATTAGTGTAATCTTATGTTTTTTTTTTTGGGATGTTTAATTAGTCTGTTTGTAAAGCTGCTTGGAAGTATAATTTTTGTGAATGTTTAATATTTACGGATGCAATATTTTCTTTAGATTCCAAGTGCATATGTTGTTTAATTTATGTCCATTGTTAATCCGTTGGAGTATCGATCTTTTGAAAAACAATGAACGAGTAATGTGCTTAAGGGGGCTTGGTTTAGATATTTGGATCTCAAGAGTTAGGGTTAACCATGATTTTGTTGTGGTTTTGTCAAAAGTGATAGGATCATGAATATGATAGGGTTGTATATTGGAGTCTTATATCGTAGTTGAAAAATATAGCCAAATTTTTCATAATTCGACAAAACTTAACTAAAAAAATCAAATTGAGAGCACAATTGAACAAATTTCTCCCATATAGAAGAATCGAACTCATTTGTTGTGACTTGCCAAGCCCGCCGTAAAGAGACTCAATC
>JAJJWW010000343.1:0-125246 GCA_023531295.1 Papaver armeniacum | reverse complement strand
GAGAAAGTAAATTAAAGATGTTGCACAGCAAGTCGGCACAGAACTTGGTAGCGTATTGATATCGACGGTCAGATTTTGTATCTTATGAGAGGTAAGCAGTTGATCTTTTGCGCTTTAGATTGCGTTGGTGGCGCATAGGGAAGGCCGACATGGTGGAGCTGCTAGGTTAGCATGACATTGGCATGGCATGATGGGCGCGGCTAGGTTGGCATGCCATTGGCGTGGCATGGAGGCGCGCTAGGTTGGCATGCCGTTGGCATGGGCATTATTAACTTAGGTTCGGGCAAAGGTTACCATGCGTCGTGCGGTAACCTCGAGGGCTAGGATTTGCTCACAGATTAAGAGGACTGTCGATTAACGCACGCGCCTTCGTTTTGGTAGTACGTGCAGGGAAGACATGGTCGTGACTAAGTCGTTATACGGTAACGAGTTTATTAAGCGTTAGCATGGGCGCTAGCATGGCTAGGGTGCGGTTTGGCAACATGTGGGGCGAGTTTGGTGCAAGCCATTGGCACATGGTGCAGCTAACATGGCTAGGAGCCAAGGAAATGTGTGGCTTGGCTTGGCATGTCAGGGCCAAGGGTTTGGCAAGCTGTTAGCACATGGTGCGGTAGCATCAGCTAGGTGCGGGTTTGTCTTGGCATGTGGGGCGAGGTTTGTGGTCGTTGGAATACAAAGTGCGGCTAGCATGGGTTGGGTGCTGTTTGGCTTGGCATGTGGGGCCAAGGGTTTGAACCGTTGACACATGGTGAGGCTAACATGGCTAGTGCTGCGGTTTGAAAACCGCATGCCAAACTGAGGTTTGGCAAGTCGTTGGCACATGGTGAGGCTAGCATGGCTAGGTGCCAAGGCAAGTGTGGCCAGGCTTGTATGTGGGGCCAAGGGTTTGTAAGCCGTTGCACATGGTGCAAGCTAAGACTTGGTCTGGGTATTGGCAAACATGTGGGGCCAAGGGTTTGCCATGGGCGCATGGCGTGACTAGCTGGCTAAAGTGGCTTGGCTTGGCATGTGGGGTCAAGGGTTTGCCATGGGCGCATGGCGGGCCTAGCTGGTTAGGTGCGTTTGGTTTGGCATGGGGCCGAGGGTTTGCCATGGGCGCATAGGCGTAGCTAGCGCATGGCTGGGTGCGTTTGGCTTGGCATGTGGGCCAAGGTTTGGCGTGACTCAAGCTAGGGCTTTGGGCCAAAGTTCGTTTGGTAACCTCGACGGCTAGCGGATTTGCTCCCGGGATTGAAGGGCGTACCGTTGATCGTCGCACGCCTTCGCTTTGGTAGTCACGTAGGGAATGCCAGCAAGGTAGCGCGGCTAGGCTGGCATGGGGCCATGGCAAGGTGCGTTTGGCATGGGGCGCATGGCAAAGTGCGTTTGGCATGGTGCGGCTTAGTGTGGCTGGCATGGTTTGCCATTGGCACAGGGGTGCGACTAGCATGGTTGGCATGCCCGAATGCGGTAAGTGTGGGTGGCATGAGCCATTGGCACGGGAGGCAGCTAGCATGGTTGGCATGCCCGGACGTTGTGAGGTGTGGCGGGCATGACGGCTACTGGTCTTCGCCTGACCAATCTCCTACTCCTGATGTCCAAAGTTAAAATTCCCCTACTCCGGTGATGTCCAGTTAAAATTCTCTGAGGGAGCATATATTCTTGTATCGTAAAATTTAGGTTTTATATATCAAAAATATCATACCAAATCATCCATTATCGACACTCCAAATTACTGGTTTAAGATATTATCACAGGCACAACAAAAGTTCCACCAAGTTAAAAAATTCAATTCAACTAAACTATAAGAAATATTGACTAACATAAATATAAAAATATATTTCATGCCTGTTTAACCTATTCCCAGTTCTTTTGATTAGCCCCGACAAACTTTGAATACATTTCCTAATCTTTTCTATTGGTTCCGTAAACTGCTGGGTTATTCATTTAGTCTTGCTTCTTTGCCTGGTCTGTATGCCTCGATAGCACTAAACTGAAATTGTTGGTTCTATGATATGAAACAGGAGTTAGCTCCACTCAGTTCCATATTTTTCATGATGAAGGAGGAATGCGTTTCCAATATCAATGAGGCAGATATCTTTAAGAATCTCAACTGCAGGGGTTGCACCAGCAGTTAACACGAAAACTCGAGCCGCCTGATAACAATATCCATTAATTCATATTTCGCAATAAGCAAAAATATGAACTATTAAGATCAATATTAAGACCAAATCCACCACCCACACTATAATAAATTATAAATACTTGGAAAACTTGACTAATCAGAAATTTAAGAATAACTAAGCTAATATCTAGCAAAAATAAATCCAGTCAAAATACAGAATTTGAAGCAAATAAATTATGCAGAGCAAAGAAAATACCCAAAGTTACATGATCGTGCATGTATGAAATGTTTAATATCTTGGAAATGAAATGGCCTTTCTACTGATGTTTAATTGTCTACCTAAAATCAAGTTTGAAATAGTACTGAGCCCCAAAGTCCAGCTTGAATAGAAATTAGACTTGGACATGTTGTAACTTTCGAATTTTTAAATGGTCTCTTCATCCAAGCCACAGATGCAATAGGATTGGGATTAATCTTACATTTTCCGTCAAATTGTACTCTACATATAAATCAGTCTAGGCAAGACATGAATGGTGCAAACTACACAACTCTTGAGGCACCGAAGATTAAAGAATTGATATGATATCGGGGTTGTCGTTGAGCAGTACAGGTGGCGTCTAAGTAAGTTCCTATTGAGAATGCTTGCATGAGTTGTTCGTTCGAAGGAAAAGAATTATTAACACATCATTATATGAGGACTTGTAAATTTCTGGATTTTGTGAAGTTTTGGCTAACATCTTTACAGAATACATACCAAATAAAACACGGTGAGCAAAGAAAACATGCCGAGTTGAATTGAAAAGATGATTTAAAGAAAGATTATTAAATAAGCTACATACCCTGGTCACCAGTATTGATTTTTTTTCGATATTTCCATCGACAGCAGATGTTTTTTAGTCAAAAAAATCATCAGCTTCTGGTAAAGCACTTACTATCCCAATACATCCCTATAGATAAATATGTCATCACAACCCACCCTTTCGACAATTAAACGATTTAAACCAAATTTACTAGCAACACACAGATTTTCAACATATGTTGCATTTCTCACTTAAATTACTAAATCCAAGCTACAAATGAACTCATAATCATAGAAAAATAAGCCAAATTATTGACATACCTTGGAGTATTATCGGTTGGGCAAAGATTGAATCTGAGAAATTTGCTCCTTGGAAACTCCAATTTTGGATGTATCACACTGAATTTATCATTCGGAGAACCAAAAAATTTAGCAATTGGGTGGAACTAAACGAGTCAGAGACTTGTAGTGGACATAATTATATTCTATTTACAAACCTTAATTCAGTAATCTGTACATATCTACCTACTTCTGTAAAAGAAATCAGAACCCTAATTTTGAGAAACCAATTGTTCCTCGACCTATTCATGGCGAAAGTCAGTTCCCTGTTCTATTCATTCACCCAACAACAACCACAAACCCTTGATTTTCATTAATTTATGCAATAAACAAAACAAAGTAGTTGGTCGATTATACCTAAATATCACAGGCAAAGAAGACTTAGGGATCAGAAAGGGATAAAAGGGAGAGAAGAAGATCAGGGAGAGGGTGCTTGCTGATGAAAAAGAAGAAAAAGAGAATAAAACTCTCTTTGATATATTGGTCTCTCCGTTAGTTTTAGGTCTAGTTTTTTATGTAGCTACTGTCCACACCAACAGCGTCAATTAACGTACAGTTAAGATTCAGTGTAAACGAAGTGTAATAAGTATTAAGGCACAAAAACGACAAATGTGTTGTATACCCATATTTTGGCTAACGGTGTTATAAACGACCAGTTGAATAAAGGGTGTAAACAGAGTGTAATTTAGGTTTTAATGTCTCGACCAATAGAGTTCCGCCACTTGTCCTCTCCAGAATTGCTCTGTGTGAAAGCTTTTATCTAATTTAATTTGAGGGGTGTCACATTCACCGTGCAACGCCGAAGCTCATATGACTTAGTGTTTTAAAGGAGGGGAGATATGGAAGGTATTCGGTTTCGGAATCCAATTTGGACTTCCACTGCTTCAAAAAAAAAAAAAAAAAAAATTGGACTTCCATAAAATTCCAAATTTGTTTAGTTTTTTTTTTTGAGTTTTTAATTTTTTAAACCAATTATACGTTGCCAAGTGTCCTCATCAAAACGCTCGTTTCACAAAACTCATAAAAGGTCAATTTCGACCAATAGGAAGCGAAGAATTCCTCACCGTTTAACATGGGAGCTTTATTTGTCTAGGCCTTTGAGTCTTTAGATCGTCCTCAATGATCACGTTTGCTCTTTGCTGGCCAAGATTCAGAAACAATATAGGCTCCAACTGGGTTTAGGTACGCCAAGTCCAACTGTATGACTGTATCAAGCCCAAATCCAAATCAAATACTTACAACGCCTAAACTAAACCTAAACATAGCAGCTGTTTCCTAAACCAAGACAACTCCTGACTTTCCAAAAATTCTTCCTGTCAAGTTTAGGATTCGCATTGAGTCTATATATATATCTATGAAGTAAGGTATTGAACCTCACTTTCGGTTCTTTCACTGCTTTTTTTTTCTCTGCTCTTTCTTAGTTTTTTTTCTTTCCATTTTTTTTCCCGGATTGATCAAAAATGATAACCTTGAGGAGTTCTGACGGATGGTCTTTTGAGGTTGACGAAGCTATTGCTCTTCAGTCTCAAACCATTAAGCGTCTGACTGAAGACAATTGGGATTATAACGGGATTCCTTTACCCAATGTAACCAGCAACATTTTGTCTAAAGTTCTTGAATATTGCGAGAAACATGTTGCTGATATTCCTCAAGGGGATGACGGCAAAGTCGAGGACCCAGAGCTTCAGAACTGGGATGCAGAGTTTCTTAAAGTCGATCAAGATACACTGCTTGATCTTATTTTGGCTGCAAATTATCTGAATATTAAGCACTTGTTGGATTTGACTTGCCAGACAGTTGCAGATAGGAAGAGAAGTAATCACTGGAAATTTCATAATAAGAAGCGTGTTTCTACAGCAAGCACTTCCACTTCGGAGTTGATGAAGCAATGTAAGCAACTTCTGAATCTTTTGAGGAGGCATAAACATGCATATGTTTTCAATACTCCAGTGGACACTGTGCGGTTGAGAATTCCAGATTATTTTGAGTATATCAAGTATCCAATGGATTTGGGGACGATTAAGAGTAAGATTGCTAACGGTGAGTATTCTAGTCCGTTGGGATTTCGTGATGATGTGAGGCTCACATTCTCTAACGCTATGACGTATAACCTACCTGGAAATGAGGTCCACACCATGGCTTGTGAACTTAGAAATTTTTTTGAAGTGAGGTGGAAAGCTATAGAGAAGCAACTTCCTGCGAATGGGTCAGTACCAGTACCTTTGCAACTGAATGCTGCTAGAGACACAGTAGCCACCAAGTCTATTATTCCACCATCAAAAAAGAGGCAAATCTCATCTCCAGGTCATGAGAGGACAATGACTGACGTGGAAAAAAGTAAATTGTATGAAGATTTATTTGAATCTATAACAGACCTCCCGTCATATGTGATTGACTTCCTAAGAAATCAAAGTACTAGCCAAATTGCTGATGTTGCTGATGATGCTGATGATGCTGATGTTGCTGATGATGCTGATGAAGAGCTCGAGATTGATCTTGAAAAGATGACTGATGATATATTATTCACACTAAGGAAGCTTGTGGATGACTGTATGCAAAGAAAAGCTATTAATCCTTGCAGTACAGAGGTAATTAATTCCGCTTTACTTAAGGCCTGAATTCCTGTGAAAATCCCTATCCGTAATCCTAACATATTTTCGGTGCAGAATATGAATGTGCCAGGGAATGGGGTTTCATCTACGCAACCAAGCAACGGTTAGTTTTTATTTATTTACAAGCCGTTTAAAGGAAACTTTTTTTCTTTTTTTTTTTGTCTAATCAATTTCGGTAAACAGGTTATGATTCTATGGATGAGGATGTTGATATTCTTGGGGACTATCCTTCTGCATCAATCTATTCTCCAGTGGAACAGCACATAAAAGAGTTGGATAAATAAAACAAGACATTTTGAGTGGGCTTTACGATTTAAAACTGTATATTGCTCTATGATATTGATCACTTAGCTTGTTTTTTAAATGGGAATGACAGAATGAGAAAATTATTTGATAAATACTTTTGCAAGGAATTTTAATTGTTTAGGCGCACATCTTGAAGCTGCATTTATGCAGAACGGTTATAGGCTTACATGGTGGATTAGTTAGAGCTTTGATCAATACTGATGCTCCTAAGCAATCTTATTATTGTTCTACTCCGACTTCTAGAGGATACACGCAACAAAAATACCGATGCTCTACCCGGCTTAATTTTATCATGTCCTGCTGTCTCTACCCCAGAGCAGCCCTTGATCAATACTGATGCTCCTAAGCAATCTTATTATTGTTCTACTCCGACTTCTAGAGGATACACGCAACAAAAATACTCCCTCCGTTCCTTTTTAATAGGCTGGTTTTGTTTTTAGAGAAAATTAAGGAAATTAAAATAACTAATCATTAAAAGTGGTCCTCATGACACTTGTCAATAAAAGAAGTGAAGTGAAATGGTCCCCATGACACTTGTGAGCAAAAGAAGTAAAGTGAAATGGTCTACATGACACTTGTCATCATAAGAAGTAAAAGAAAAGTGGTCCCAGAAAATTAAAGTGACATTTGATTTTCCCAATTGGGAAAACCAGCCTATTTTTTTGAAACATTTATTTATAAAAACCAGCCTATTAAATAGGAACCGTGGGAGTAAACATTAATAAAATCTACAAACGGAAAGAAGATGTATAAAGTAACCCACGACATACTGGAGATAGGAAGTAACACATGTCATGTCATCAACCAAATCCGGCTAGTAATTCACTGGAAGCAAATCCGGCTAGTAATCATTAAAATAGTAGTAGATAAAGAGACAAAGTGACACAATTAAAAGTATTATGTATAGTGGGTGGTTGACCACCGGTCAAGGACTCAACGCAGCTGGCATTTTAACTGTTCGAAGCTTCCCGTTAATTATCTGCCGACTATGACTAATCTAATCTCGTAAAGACAATTTGAGAAGACTTAAATGCTGAAGGATATAAGAATCACCAAGTGGTCTGGTGGTAGTATGCTCCCTCCCACAGTGGAGGTAGGGGTTCGAACCCTGTAATCGCTGAAATCCACTCCAATTTAAGGAGTTTGGATGTAGTCTAGGGACCACTAATCTAGGATATCAAAAAAAAAAAAAAAAAAAAAAAAAAAAAAAAAGATGTTAGAAGGATATACATAATCCTTAAAAGAAATACGTACACAACATTGGTGGCATCATGTAATTAGTTTTTTTTTTCAAGGAAGAATAGATTTTATTGCATTTTAGAAGATTACTGTAGTAGTGGAAAATCCCACTACTACACCCTTTTGATAATTTGCTAACTAGACTATGAAATCATGGATAAGAACACATAAGAATTTTATTAAGCTTTGGAAATCAATACAAATAATTGAAGATAAAACCCTAACTTGGGGAGAAAATAACTTTCTCTCTCCTAAAGTTCTACCTCGACTCTCAAAAAGATCTCTCTCCAACACAAGGGTGGTTGGTCTTATATATCGGAATTTTACATAGTGGAGGACAGCTAATAAAGCCCATATTTTCGGATCTAGCGTGCGATGTCTTCGTACCCATATATTGGGTCTTCTCGCAGGTATTCTTTAACTTCGTACAGATTCCACACTTTATTCATGACCTTATGACGTCATCGCCTTCGCCATCCGAAATATGCTACGTGCGAGCACGTTCGCCCCTTTATAATAGTATCGCTTCGCATGATATCTCGCGTGTGCGAGATTTAACCCCTACATTTTGCCTCTTCTCTTAGCGATCTTTATTATAGAAAGAGCGATGAGAGAACTTGTTCTTAACCGCCTCTTCGCGCTTGTACTTACTATTTGCCGCACCCTACTAATTTTTCGTATTCCTTAACTGACAATATTCTGAAATCTCGGACTTAATTGCTCCAAGTGTTGTTCTTATCGTCTTGTCTTTGGACACGTTGCGATTAACCCCTACAACTTCGCTTCATATCTTTTCGCCCATTAATGCATTCATAAAAGCGGATCTCGTGGGGGAGAGAACAAAATCCTTTATAAACCCCATTCTCGTTTTCGTCCCCTTCTTTTTTACTCTCTTCCTTCTCCTTCAACCTCTGCAACTTTTCTTTTCTTACTGCTGTTGTTGTTTTTTTCATTTGACCTTGATTCTTGACTCTTCTTCGCTTCAATATCCCATTCATCGTATTATTTCGCCTTCTTGATTATCTTAACTTGATATTTATAATCCCATTCTATAAGAACAATCAATGGGGCACAAGGCGGGTGGAGAATGGTCCAAGTCTTTGAGTGGCTTGAAGTTGAATTCAGAGATAAAGGTTTTAAACTATCTGCTCCTCCTTCATCAGGACCTACCTTGACGCGTAACCCTAGATGGTTTGATATTGATCAATGGAATGATCAAAAGATCATCATCTCCTTGGGACAGCTTCTCACCCGGTCTTCCCATTCCTCTTTTTGATCCGCGAATTCCTTTATTTTATAAAATTTTGTCTCATGATGATTTCAAGCGTGCGATTTTTCAGTTGAGTGGGGATTCTATCAGGATTATGTTGGAGTTCGCTCGTCGTGCGGCTAGATTAGGATCCCTTTACCCTAAAGACTACAGGAATGAAGCGTACGCCGATCTAGAAATTATTCCTTCTGATTATACTGTTGATAGCTTCTTTGATAACTACAAAGTTGTGATTATGAAGAATGAATCATCCCGCTGGGCTGTTCGTCTGGCGAGGAAAGATGGCCTCGCGGAGAATCAGAGGATTATGCGAGACGTTGATTTTAACGATAAGACTAACCGCACCGCACGGAACTCTAATGACAATTGCTGGGACGCTTATCCTGTCCTCCTTGAAGGCCATTACATTACTGGTTTTGGTGCCGATAAGTCGGTAAATCCTCTCCCTGAGGGTTTTCCCGTATGTTCCCCTTGGGTGTTCAATTGGCCTGAGAGAGTTGTTGTGGTATGTTTTTCTAATTTTTGCTTGTTTACCAACTTTACTTTATTTATTTTCTTTTTCTTTATTTCATTAATTTTCTCACCTCCAGATTGCCAAGTTGAAGAAAGGTTTTAAGGTTCATGGAAGACGAGGCACACTAGAAGAGCTACGTTTGATCACTGATGAAGTAAGAAATACTTTGACTCAAAATTTTAACAATATTGTTGCCTCTATTTCTTATCTTTATCTGTGTGCGAAGGTGGAAGGATTGGATATTGGTGGTGTCGATGATAAAGATTATTCTGAGGATGGGGAAGAGACTTCTGCTCGCACGAAGCCTAAGGGTAAAGTCGTTGTTTCCAAGTCCTCCGAGAAGAATGTCAACAAGAAGGATAATCCCAAGAAGAAGAGAAAGATTACTTCTACTACCTCTTCTCCTACTCCTTCAGTTCCTCGCTCTCAGGGAAATGAGTTACCATTCCCTAATGAGTCCACTTCTGCTTCCCCCATGGCCCAATTGTCACTTATCTTCAAAGATTCCTTCGCAGATGTTGGTGATGACGACTTAATTCGCACCTGTCAAATGGTTTCTTCCATATGTAATGCTCCCACTTTGAACCATGAATCTCTGTGAGGATCTGCTTCAGCCATATATCCGGGGTTTCTATTTTCTATGGGTTCTATGGTATGTTTTCTCTTTCTCTTTTAAACTGGGACGAGATTGAGCTAATTCTTTTTCTTTATACCTTATCTATTTTGAATTCCCTCTTTCTTTTGTCTTTGCAGATGGCGCGAGCTTCTTATGCGGTTGCCTATGACTCGCACAGAAAGAATCACTCCTTGGAGGTTGAGTGTGCGAAGATTAAAGGGGAACTTTTGAACAAGACACAAGAGGTAGATACACTTCGCCAGAAAAATGATCAATTAATAGGTATGTTTCTTTTCACTCTTTTATGCCTTGTGAATTTTTGTTATGTCTTCATATTTTCTCATTATTTAAACCTGCAAAAATTTATAATTTGACCGAAGAGGCAGCTAGTCTTCTTGATGATAATGATGCTCTTTTAGAACTCCTTAACGTTTCCTTGGACAATTTCCTCATTTGTGGTTTAGAGAATCTTAGTTGGGAGGAGTTGAGGCTGAAATATGAAGCTCTCATTTGTGATCATAGACCAATGCTAAATTTGCAATAGGACCTCTCAACGTCGCACTCATGAGTATAAAGATAGAATTAGAATTTTATAAGCGAAAAAGAATACTCTTATTACTGAGAAAAATCAGGTGATTTATAATGGTGCGAAGGCTTTGAAGGAATTTCACGAAGCTCTACGCGAGATTCAAATAGAAAGGGATCGTGCCCTAAGTGAGAAGAATACCCTTCTCGCTCGTGAGAATGAACTTCACTCTCGTCTTCTAATTGAGAATGATGCTGAGTTTGAATGGGAGGCTAAAGTCCTTGATAATGCTAGGCTGGAGCTGGCTACAAATGTTAGTTTAGAATCTGATCATGCATCCTTGGTTAAAACCATCATTTCCGAAAAGGAAGGTTTCTCACTGTTTTTGTGAATAATTCTGCCCCTGCTTTTGTTTCATAAATTACTTATGCGCGATGCTGATCTTTGTCATTATCTATTTTCATCTGGGTCGAAGGAATTCCTTGAAAATGAGAAGAAGTATCTGAGAGATATTGAAAGTCTACAAGTGAAGTCCAAAATTCAGAGGCTGGAAGCGAATTTTGAAGCTCGTGATACCAAGTGCCGCAGACTCAAGAAAAAGCTCCAAGTCACCGTTTCTAATCTAACCAAAGATGCAATCTGCATACGTGACGTGGTTGTTAAAGAGGAAGTGGGCGATCTCTGCTCTAAACATGACATTCACTTTCTTTCGCATTATGAGTTTGAGGATCCTTCAGATAATGAAGAAACTTCCGATATTTCCGATAGTAGTATGGAGATTCTGACGGGGAAGATCATGATTCCGAGGTTGATGAAGATAATGTTTGGCGAAGTAGTCATCCCCTTTTTCTCCTCTTTTATGTTCTCTCGTATTGTACATATCTTTGGTTATCTTTCAGTTTATTTTTTAATAGATGTCTTATTCCTTTCCTATGTATGCTTCTTTATTCTTTTCCCAGCTATTTACCAAAAGCAAAACATTTTACTTTTTTAACAATTTATGTATGATAGTCCAGAAATAACTTACCAGCATGACTATAACAATATTTGCATGAGTCTAACATATGTATGCGAACATTTTCATGAGTCTATCATATGTATTCATATGTTTGTATAAGAATATGTATGCGTCTACCTATCATATGTATATCTACCAAAGTAATCTATCATATGTATGCGAATTATCTACCTCTACCAGGTTTAGCATAAGGCTATCGCACTTACGCAAATAACATAACCTTGTTGTGTTTATAATCCCATTCTTGCCTCTGTTATTCGTGGGAGTGCAATTGCCTCCGCTAAGTCCTCAACTAGGTATAATACCTTTGTGATTAAAAATCATTCATGGTTGTATTTTATGTTTTAATCATACCTTTGCATCTGCCTTTATTTCATCCTACAAAAATAATGTCAGTGCGGTCTTTTGTGTTTATTCATGAGGTCTTATTGAGCCTCTCTAAGTAGAGGTCTTAATCAGCCTCACCCTGTTAATAGGACTTATTTTTGCCCAGGGTATTCATTTTGGTCGTGCGACGAAATCGCAGGAGGTATTTACGCTTTCACGTAATAACCCATTGATCTCGCCTTATCATCTTTCGTATTATTTCCTCTGCAGGATTTTTTTACGCGCCAATACGATAGGTCTATACTCTTTAATGGAGTATAGTCCTATGATATTGACGTCTTTTGACACAATTCAGCTCCCTAATGGAGGGTGACGTCCTTATCTTCCCCCTGGTTTCCGCTTCAAGGAGGCGTACCCCTACCGGGTTAGGGTGGGCTCCTCCCATCCAGTGATGCAACAACCAGTTATTTTCGCAGCCTCTTTCGAGACCGCACCCTAAGTGGGGTTTCTTGAGGACCGAGTGTATCATAGCCAGGACTTTCCAAGAGCGGCGAGGTACGCTCCAGAGTCCAGACGCCCCCGGCACTCTTGACTCAACCGTGTACCGCAGCGCCCTGATCGAGTTTCTACACTCCATGATAGAGAACTTAGTACCTTAGTCTTTCAACTAAGGAGTCTCTCTTTAGGATCGGATTTTTATTTCTCCCCTTATATCCATGACTCAGGTTCCAGGGTTGGTATGGCTTTCACCCGAGCCATGCATTGCTAGGTTTTCTCCAATTATGACGCGTGTTAGGGCTTATTTATTTGCCTCTTGCACAAGTGCGAACTAGGGTGCACGCCACAATTGGATACCCAGCCTCCCTAGTTAGAGGTTTTAAATTTGGTTGCCCCCTAGTGAGGTCTTATTTTGAGGTCTTATTTTTGCCTCATTCTTCTTTTTGTATGTTAGAAGTATGGATTGTAGAAGAAATATAATTTATCTTTTAATAACTTTTGCTCAGTACATTTCGATGTTTCTTTCTCTTCTTTATTCGCACACATATGAATATCCTATTAATACTTTATAATAATCTATTTGATGCTTCACCCTTTTACTTCTTCTTCACTGCTTCACACATAGGTAGTACCTTAACTGTAATACTTTTTCCGGATATTTCTTGTTATAAAGCATATTCTCCATTTTCTCCATATTCCTTCCATCTCTTTCCATCAACTTGTACATTCCATCACCAACATATTTCTTCACCACATAAGGTCCATCCCATGTTATTTTCCCTTTCTTCTTTCTCCCTTGATTGTGATATGGTGGTATTTCGCTCATGACTAACTCTCCTGGTTGGAATTCTCCCCTTTTGGATTGCTTCGCATATTCATGTCGTTTAGCTCCCGTGACTACCTTCTCTCGTGAGTTTGATCAGTGCTAGTCCCTTCTTCGTTTTCCATTTTTATCCCAGCATCTTATCCCTTTGATAATTCTTCACTCTTACGGTAATTATCAACTTCTCTTTCTTTTGTTATAAAATTAACCATCAATCTTTCGCACCGCTTGCTCTCTTCTTCGTCACACTTCCAAATGTTTCTTGTTTTAATCGCACGCACTTCACTTTTCTCTACATCAATTTCACTGCATGTTTTCGCTTCATTGGCATCTCCTCTGATGATTCCAACACCTTGTGGTAATGGGAACTTAATACACTGATGATATGCGGAAGCCACACCCAGAATGCTATGTAACCACGGTCTTCCAATTAATAAATTGTGGAGATTCACGTCCACGACACAAAAGGTTATTTCTGTAGAGATTGTCTTAAGAGGTATTGCATAGTGACTTCTCCTTTTAGCTTGTTGGTTGATCCATTAAAGCCATATATTTTATAAGTTGGAAGGAATCAAGTCTTCATCTTTTCTCCCATTGTCTTATATGTATGATAAAACAAAATGTCCACCGAGCTCCCAAAGTCAATTAGTATCCTATTTATCGCCCATGTGACATCATCTTCATCTTCTCCTTTGTCCAATTTTTCTTTTGGTATTATCTCCAGCTTGACCACTAATGGACTCTCATGAAGTTCGCCTCCTCCAGATACTTCTTCTGTGCTAAATGTGATTGGCTCATTTTCTGCCATTCCTTGAGTTTTGGTATCTTTGCTACGTTCATTACTTCCTTCCCTTCAGCATCTCTCGCATATACGTACTCAACACATTGTCTTGGAAGTCTTCTATGCTTTTGAATGAGTGTATTATTGAATTACAGTGTAAATTATTGGCATTTTCTCCCACTTCTTATTAGAAAGGTGTTTTTGCCTTTGTCCGCTACCGACGACTGTCCCCCTTGTTGGTTGTGGCGGCGGTGGTGTGTGTAGCTAGAAGTGGTTAAGCTTTCTTGTCCAATCATCCTTAATATGATTCGTTGTATATTCTTACAGTTATTCGTTTTTGTGACCGTGGAACCGATGATAAGCACATAATTCCTTGCTTCTTCTCCCAGATGGTGGTTCTTGCCCTAGATTTGGTGGTGGCGTTATCTCTTCCATTAATATAATGACTTCCAGTTTTTTCCACTGTTGTGTTAAGAGGTGGCATCCTGACCTCCTCATGGACTCTGTAGTTTGCGCCTTGATTGTAATATCTCATGTTTCCTCCATACCATTCTCCATGATTGTCGAATCTTGCAACTTTATTGTTTCCTCCATGATTATTGTATTGCCTCTCTTTATATTCTTGCTCATACATTTATTGGTCTCGCTACTCATGGCTACCTCGCTTTTTTTTGATCTTCTATGATTAATGTCTCTTTGCTTCCACTGCGAATTACTCAAAACATCGTTAAGCAAATCCTTGGTAATAGACTCGCATTTCCTACCTTTTCGCTCATAATTATGTCCTTGGGTAAGACTCCATGTCTCTCTTGCTTTTCTTCAAGAGCGATATAATCTTCTGAGTACTGCCAGACTCCGCTATCGTTATTACATCTTTCATTCTCGAATATCTGTAAACAACAAGTCGGTTGGAAACAATGCATTGATAAATGCTAAGATGAGATTTCTTTCATCCACTCGTCCCGCCATTTCGCTACTCATTGTCCTCCATCTCGTTGGTAATAGCCGCATGATTTCATTCGGTTCTCCTTTGTAAATTTGAATGCTTTCTCGATCCCTGTATTAGCATGTTGATGCTTTGATGTCTTTATCCCAAGAACAAACTCTGCAAATGCTAGAATGATCTTATTGTACCTACTTGAAATCCATCGAACCAACTTCAAAAGCTTCTCTGTGCGAGGCTGGCTGGAAAATACTTGCACAAGACCGCGTCATTATCCTCATATTGTAGCAAGGCCAAAGTCAGATGTCTTAATATCTGGGATCGCACATGTAGATCCATCAAAGATTAGGAAATGTGGTAGCGACATTTTTTGTATCGTTACTAGTTGTATCCGGGAAATGCGAAGGGTGTCTTTGCGGCTTCTTCTATTGCTTCTTATAGTCAGTATTTTTCCTCCATCTTTCCCTCTTGTCACTAATTCTCTTAACTCTGCCACTTCTCTTAAATTTCATCGTTAGAGGGTGGAATTTCTTGTTGTTGCATCGGTCTTCTCAATCGTGCTTGCCCCTGTCTGTTTTCGTGCCTGTTTTGACGCATGGCCTCCTCTAATTCCTGTTGCTCGGCCTCTTCTCTCCTTATTCTTCGCCTTTCCCTTTCGTCCCTTGCATGATCTTGTGCATCTCTATCTCTCTCGTTTTGGCGTCTCAACATTTTTCTTCCATGGAGTATCATCCTTGCTTGCTCTGGGTCATTTTCCTGCTCTGATTCGTCTTGGATGTGGTTATATTCTCCATTTAATTCGTTCCGCCTATCTTCTCTCGACGTCCTACTTTGAGTTCATTCTCTCCTACTTGTACATATCGATCTTCCATGTGATTTTGTTCGCTCCTCTTGTATGTTTTCGCCCACCTGAAGATTGTTAGCCAAATTGTTATCTTAAAATTGTCTTTATTCATTCCCTCTGTGATCATATCTGCTGCGCCTGTAGGTACTTCTGCTTGTACTTGACCTTGAGCTCGCACGCGTTATTCTGGATCTAGTTTCTGACCTTTGTTCCTGCAATCTTTGGTTCTCCTCCCTTAGTTCATCGTTTTGACGTGTCATGTTCGCACACATTTCTTCTTCTCTCCTTCTTCCATCTGCCAGTCTTTTCCTGAGCTCTGCAATGGTCATGTTCTCCTTGTTTTCTCCTACCGCTCCTTCCTCCAGTGTTCTTCCTTCATTTTCTTATGCGGTATTTGTATCTGTAGTGTGTACACTTACTTTATCATAGTTTCTTTGATCGTTCTCCCTTGGTTCCTGCTGAATCTGAGATCTGACCAGTTGAGCTCTGTTGTTCCTCTCTCTCATTCTTGATGTCTCTGCGATTTCGACTCGTCTTCTACCTGCAATTCTTCTACTCCTCCTAATTGGTGTTGTGTTTTCTCCTGTAGGTGCTTGCCTTACCATTTTGTGTTTCTAAAGTAACACTTTTCTCACAAATGTATGTAAATCAAAACTTCCTTACTAAGTGAAAACTGTGTTTTAAATAAATGAACCTGAATATTGAAACTCAACGAAAACGATCAAAATCTTTCACGAAAACAAGAACAATAATTTTTTTTCGAAAAACCAGTTTAAGATTTTCTGAAGTGGTGTAATCCCTTCCTCGAGCTGTATTCTAGCGCCAAAATGTAGTAGTGGAAAATCCCACTACTACACTCTTTTGATAATTTGCTAACCAGACTATGAAATCATGATGAAGAACACACATAAGAATTTTATTAAGCTTTGGAAATCAATACAAAGAAGTGAAGATAAAACCCTAACTTGGGGAGCAAATAACTTTCTCTCTCCTAAAGTTCTACCTCGACTCTCAAAAAGATCTCTCTCCAACACAAGGGTGGTTGGTCCTATATATATGAATTTTACATAGTAGAGGATAGCTAATAAAGCCCTTATTTTCGGATCTAGCGTGCGATGTCTTCGTACCCATATATTGGGTATTCTCGCACGTATTCTTTAACTTCGTACAGATTCCAAACTTTATTCATGACCTTGTGACGTCATCAGCTTCGTCATCCGGAATATGCTACGTGCAAGTACGTTCGCCCCTTTATAATAGTACTGCTTCGCATGATATCTGCGTGTGCGATATTTAACCTCTACAATTAGATTGTACAGTTGAGAGAATCAGCTGACATTTCCCATCCATTCTTAATTTCTATTGAACATATTAAGGCTTTAATTTCTATTGAACCTTATATCACTTAAGACACATATATATTTGTTCGGTACATGTGTTAATTTGTATCACTCAGTAAGTACGGGAAAGGTGAATATTGCAGATCCACAAACTTTGGTAATTTCTTTTATCCTTTTTATTATGGTACTAATTGTATATATAATTTGAGTAGAAATTGCTGGCCTCACATTGAAAGTTGAGCCAAAAGATTGAATTCTAGAGTTCCTGGCCCCCGACCAATAGAAATGGAATGTTTTGAAATATTTTCGGTATTTTTTTTTTTTTGCTTACACCTCAAGATTTTTACTTGCAATTCAAAACCGTAAATCTCTTTTCTCATTCTCTGTTTCTTTCTACCGTAAAATATCCTTTTTTTTTTTGTCCAGTTCTCTTATGATGTAGCCATTCACGATTGTTTCTGGGATCATTGCTTATCAGTAGACCACCTGACTTTAAGAAGCGTATGCTTGAAATATTAGGGTTTTCCAAAAGAGAACGGAGATTATTATGTGTACTTTTCTGATTATTTTTCGGATCATTTTATGCTTCTTAATGATTTCTAATTCGAGTTTTTCATATATTTTTTGATCAGAGGCTTTAAAATCCTAGGGTTTTAGCAGCCTTTCGAGAATCAATCACTAGAAGAAGTTAACGATTATCTTCAATTCTACATTAATGACATTCATGGTTAAGTTTACACTATCGAGAGGTAAATAAACTCAACACCTCTAATTTTCTAGAACTCATCATTTGATCGTCATTTGTAGATTGCGTATTGGACATTATTTTGATTAGCATTGTTTATGAAAGGGTTTCCAATATATAGTTCAGAAACCCTTACCTATTATGCTTAGCTCTCTTTTCTCAGTGTCGTTTCTTCTTTATTCTTAGTTTATTTTGATATGATTAATGATTTTGCTCTAATTGTTGTGTGTTTTGATGAACAATAAAATCCTAATCCCTTATCGAATGTTTTGTTTTAATTTTGGTGATTCATGAGTTTTGTATCTTTTTGTCTTCTGTGTTTTGTTCCTTCGTTGTTGAGCCTAGAAGTACTTCTCCATGGTGGTTAACAAAGCATATTCCAATCTTGGCATATTCAAAGAGGGTGTTCCTCCTATTTCGTCACAGATTAGAAAGGTGGTTCTTTAAGATTTGGTGAAATTGTGAGGATTCAAGCAGCAATTGCCATTGGAGTGAAGGTATGCAGCAATTGCCATTGGAGTGAAGGTATACCTTCAATTTGATATTTCTTTCTGAGGTTTATTAAATTTTGCATCCACTTATAGGTTATTGAAAGTGGGATCTGTATTTTACCGTGTTAGTAAGATTGTGGTGGAATATCTAACATGGCAATAACAAGGGGTTGCATGTTTTTGTCTACCTGTATAAGTAGATATTGGTATCCCCCTGAATGCAAAATTATTTTTGAATGCCTTATTAATTAGACGCTTTTTTCTTTATCTACATACCGGTGATCTGTGTGTAGGCTCAAAATCGGGATTCTAGCGTCGTCATTTGTCATACCTAAAAGGCTTTATAACAAAGTTCAAGTATGTTTCCATGAATCCCTCAGTAAGTGGCCCAATTTTTTTTATTGCGGGAGAATCAAAGTGAATAAAACTTCAATGGCTTTATGCGGGTTTATAATAGATTAACTTAAAGTTTATATCTGTTTCATACGGTTATTGCAGGTGTGAGTTTATATCTGTTTCATAAATTTCACTTAAAGCTACCCGTTTTCATGCAATGATGGTGTTGATGATCATATGCATTATTCATTGTATTGGAAATATCTAATGTGCAATTGTGAGCACCATCAAACACCATCAAGCAGTAACATGGATACATTTGGTTAAACTATTAACTTTCATTCATCTTGATCTTACAGATCTTTTGTGTCTTTGCATTTGCATTTTTGTTGTGGATAGCATACGCTACGATGCCTCCTTCATTCATGAAAAAACAATATTCCACTCTGACTTGGTTCTTTTATTTAGTATCAGTGGAAATGCACCGCAAAGATAAGGATCTGGATTCATAAAGGTGTGTAGATTATGATTGACAGACTATATGGAGTATGTATATGTTTCTAAATTAAGTGAATTTTTTTTGGGGTGTTCCTCTTATTGATCGTTCATGTTTGTTCCTCTCCTATATGGTAATTGCTTTCTTAGCCATATTTAATTTCTTTTTGGATGAAATGGATATGCTGACACATACGGAAGTTGTAACAAAAAAATGCATTTTAGTTTCTTTTCCATACAAAATAAGAAGCAAATCGGTTACAATTGTCACTTCCTAGGTCCTAGGTTAACGGAGTTTTGTATTTGTTGTAAAATAGTTTGAGATAAATATTTAGATTGTTAAGTTGTTTGATAATTTGGTTTTTTTTTTTTTTTTTTTTAAAATATGAGAACTGTGGTATGGTCTAATGTAATATCATTTTCTGGATGCATATAATATGGTAGGCATTTGTTCCAATGTGGCTGGATGTACTTCATTATGAAAAAATTATGGATGCATATAATATCATTTTTTGTAGAGAAAATATGGTTTCTTACATATACATCGCAGGTCAGTGCACAAAAGCCTCAATTTCTTAACTCTAAAATATTAACTGTGAGAATCCCTTTGTATTCATTGATTTTTAATTAACTGTATACTTGAATGCAAGAATTGAATGAACTAAACAATAAAGCATTTAATTCTTTGTACAATTAATATACATATGAAATTCTCTACCTATACTAAATCTAATCCTGATTTTTTTTTTTTTTACTTCAGCTACTTTAGACGTTTATTTAGTCACTTCAATTTAGAATTTTATTTGAGATGATGAATTTAAGCTCGAATGGGATTTTTGAATTTAACTTATATTAATTTTATGCTTTTAAGAGGAGTTTGTTTTGGTTTCAGCAATAGGTGAAGCACAAGACATAGACTGCGACATTCACTGTTATAAGTCTTAATGCAGAAGCATACTGCTGAGGGACATGTTAAAAGCACACTTCAATGTGGAAGCACAAGAGATTAGTATTAAAGAGAGAATGAATGTTTCTTCAGTTCCCTTCATTTGATGTTTCAGAAGATTTTGTGTTAAAACATGCTTTTAAATTTGTTTTCAATCAATCTGATCCCGTGCAACGCACGGGCAAGACACTAGTGGTTTAATAACGATAAAGCAAGAAATCGTTGTATCCTCGAAGGATAACACAAATTTGATTTTTCTCGGCTATCATGGTCTCCATAAAAATTGGAATGGAAATTTGATTTTTCTCGGCTATCATGATCTCCATAAAATTTGAAACCATTCCAGAGTATTACGTGGCATAGTATGGATACAAAAATGTGCATTTCGCTAGCCGGTCGGTCCCGGAAGTGACCCGTTATAAAATGCTATCCGGTTTCTATCAGCGGTCCCTAAAGTGTCATGTGACTGATATTGGGGCAATTTTGCCTTAAAGTGTGTATCCATCTGCACATTTGTAAATTAATATTTCGTCGACCCTGAAGGTGACGAAGTTGGAAATTTGTTGATATTATACTAATACCATATGTGTATGCAATTTTATGTACTTTCTTTACTTTCAGTTTCTTTTAAATTACTTGTTTTTTAATAATGGATTCCCGAAGCAATCCATGACATGTTGTCGTCCCTAGAACCCGCCCAACATAGAAATTATGGTTTCCTTGTCTTAATCCAAAGTCATAGGTTCTAGCAGTAATCTTTAAAATAGACTCCAGAAGCGATCTATGAAAATAATTGGATTCCACGGATAACCATAAATTTCCGGGCTCCAGAAATAACCAATAATTACTAAATTGTTTTTGTTAATGGCTTTACTACCTTTCTCTCGTTTATCTTTGCCAAATATTATGGTTCTAGAAGTAATCTATCCAGTACTAAATAGACGACAGAGATATATGTCTCAAAGACATCGGAACAACAAACACACATTTTCGAACCATTTTTGTGACCTTGAAGAGTTTTATGGAAATGTGAAACATCATTTCAGGTTCGAATAATATGATATACGGCTCCAGAACAACGTGCATCACTCTGGTGGTATAACAGTCATTATTATTGACGCTGTAAAAACGGGGGTCTAACAACCACATTCAATATTTCGCTTAGCAATCTGTATGGACTAACTCCAATATACTTTCAAGAGAATCAACTAGACAGTCAGACTCAATCTTAAGAAAAGTATATCAAAGAGTTATATCTCAATTTCTCAATTCAATTTGCAATCAAACAAATAGGAATTTGCGAGCCCGATTGAATATAAGAAATAACTAGTACGGTATCAAAAACCAATATCCAAGTGTCAATAAATTTAATCAACAACTAAAGGTTAGATTCACAATTGATTGAACTTATGCACAACTTGTGATATTTCAATTATATAAGCAAATAGAATGCGGAAAAGAAATAACACAGACACCAGAAATTTTGTTAACTAGGAAACCGCAAATGCAGAAAAACCCTGGGACCTAGTCCAGATTTGAACACCACACCACATTAAGCCGCTACAGACACTAGCCTACTCCAAGTTAACTTCGGACTAAAATGTAGTTGGGCCCTAACCAATCTCACACTAATCAAGGTACAGTTGCGCTCCTTACGTCCCTGAATCCCAGCATGACTCTACGCACTTGATTCCCTTAGCTGATCTCATCCACAACTAAGAGTTGCTACGACCCAAATTCGGAGACTTGATAAACCAATTTGTCTCACACAGAAAAATTTATTGAATAGATAAATCTGTCTCCCACGAATATGCCTATGAGTTTGGTTCTGTCTTTTGATAAATCAAGGTGAACAGGAACCAATTGATATACCAGACTTATATTCCCGAAGAACAGCCAAGGAATATCAATCACCTCACAATAATCTTAATCGTATGGTAGCGAAACAAGATATTGTGGAATCACAAACGATGAGACAAAGATGTTTGTGACTACTTTTTATCTTGCCTATCGGAGATTAAATCTCGAGCAAATATTAGAGAAGATAATACTCAATCACGATAGAAAACAACAAGATCCGAACACGCAACTACAGAGAAAATATCGAGCAAATCTTAGAGAAGATAGTACTCAATCATGATAGAAAACAGCAAGATCAGAACACGCAACTACAGAGATAATAGTTAGGTCTGGCTTCACAATCCCAGTGAAGTCTTCAAGTCGTTAACCTACTGGGTTTTAGAAAAACCTAAGGTTAAAGGAGAATCGACTCTAGTCGCAACTAGTATCAAACATGAGGTGTGGGGATTAGGTTTCCCAGTTTCTAGAGTTCTCCTTTATATAGTCTTCAAATCAGGATTTGCAATCAATTTTACATTGGAAACAAAGCATTCAATATTCACCGTAAGATGAAAACCTGATTAGACTCAAGCTAATATCCTTCAACCGTTAGATCGAACTTAGCTTGTGACACACAAATGAAAAGTGACTTCATTTAGGTATGAGTAACCGTACCTAAACGTGTACACCTTTGTTGGCTCAACAATAGTTAACGAAAGTTAGCCACATGAACACTTTCATATCAATCTTATTCATTCAAATGACTCAAATGAAACTATTTCTAGAGTTGCTCAATTGTTTATATTCTCCTAGAAGTATACAAGACACAATTGAAGCAAAATTGATTTTGATTCACTCGAATCAATTCATGAACATTATAGCCACGGTTTGGAAAAGATTGCATTTTTTAATATATAAATATATTAGTTCATGAACAAACCGATTTTAGAACATAACCTACTCAAGTATGCAAACGTGTGCGCATACCTAAGTAGCCGGACTTGGACTGTGTTCGCCTGTATGCAAACGGGTACGCATATTGTTGCACACTTTCGAGTTTCGGTTGAATCCAGTACGCGTACATGTACGCATACTATAGTACCCGGACTTCAACTGACTTCACCAGTACGCGTACATGTACGCATACTCTATCTCCCGGACTTTACCTGACCTCGCCAGTACGCATACGGGTATGCATACTGCATTCCGGTTTTGGATCAACACATATGCAAGTACGCTTACTGTTCTTAAATCCTATTATGGTTAAGTGCTCTACACTCCCATTTCAATCATTGAAACATTCTTAGAAGACGACAATAGCCGTCTCACACAAACTATTAGCTTCAAAGCAATTTTCAAGTGATCGAATGATCAATATGAAACATTCTGAGTCTACATCAAATGACTGTCTCACACAAATCATGTAAGATGTTACAAGGAAATTTTCACATGATCATGTTTTGACTTACGTCAAGAATATAAGATGAACTTGGTTAAAGCGAAAGCTTACCATCACATATTTCTAGAAATATGTAAGCGAGTTAAACTTAGCTCGAAATATCAAATGTGTATAATTGAAGTCTATATAGCTATACGAATTTTGTCTCAAATAGGAGATATAGTAGATAGACTTTTGAGTGATAAATGAGTTTAAGTCTCCACATATCTTTTTTTTTGATGAAGTCCCACAAGCTCCCCTTAGTATTTCTTCGTCTTTAATCGATGAATGTCGTGAAGTCTAATGCTCAACTACACTTTCTATCCTAATCCGAGACTTAGATATAAGTAGACTAGAAATCAAGACTTATAGTTTTGGCAACTACACTTGACAACAAGCTTGAGATAGCAACGCTTGCGAGTTCGACCGAGCAGTGCTCTAACATATATCCTTATATTATTCCAGATTCCTGACGAATCTGTTAATTTTTGAAAACGTTTGTCGTTACCACCTTGAAACGATTAATGAGCATTTTTATGGAGAATTCATTTGTTTTGTGCAAAAAGCACGTTGCAAGAATCCTATCACTTTCTTTTATGGGGTGTGCCATATTAGAATATGAACAGTCAATTCTCACGTTGTCATTAGCCAAAATATTAATGACCTTGAATTTTTTTATGCTTAGGCATGATCGATTTTCGGACAACCAAGGTATGTAGGACGGTACAAAAATGCTCATAAACACCCTTTACTGAAAATTTGTTTGGATAAGAATGTAGCTTGTTTGGATAAGAATGAAAATTGTGTTGTTTGTAACTTGAGATACTTGGCTCTTTAACTAGCATTAACAATGGCATCATAGTAACTCGTTGAATAACTAACCAACATTCCTGAAAAAGATTTATCGTAACATTTGTAGGTCTTATTCACCCTGCACCATAGACAGTTTCTAACACTTTATAGTATCGATGAACACTACCACTAAATGGTCATCTTTTATATATTAACATGTAATGTTACATTTTCCAAACTATTTGTGCAAATCATGTGGTTGCATATTCATTTTTGGACTTTCAATTGAGTCTCTTTATTTTGATGGTAAACTTACAGGCTTCTGATGCTTTGCCTTAAGTTGGTGTTATATCGAGCATAAATAGCACATGTGCACGCTCAACATGGTATAGTTAAGTTCTTTGTAAAGCATTCTAAGTTGATTGTTGGACCAACTATTTACCATCAATACTGTTTTGGAAAAAGCAACCTCGCATTTCATATTTACATGTTTGGTCCACAGCGTCACCTAACTATATATGTTGGTTTATGTTCATAAGACATTTAAAACCCTGAAATGGTAATGTCTTATTACAGATGAGACTGTATTCCCTCTTCTAGAGCATTTCTCGGTCGAACTCACAAGTGTTGTTATCTCAAGCTTGTTGTCAAATTTAGTTGGTCAAAACTATATCTTGATTTCTAGCCTACATTTAGTCAAGTCTAGGATTAGGATAAAACTACATAGTTGAGTACAGGACATCACTACGTTCTACTGTTTGAAGGCAAAGATCAACGAAGATTTTGGAGAACTTCATCAACGAAAGTTAAGTGAAGACTGAACCACATATTACTCAAGTTTTCACCTTTCTATCTGTGAGACAATTTCGCATGACTAAGTAGGACATTACATGCATAACATAAATTTCGAGTGAAGTTTATCTTGTTAATCATTCTTGAAATATGTTGACCAAGCTTAATAACATTTGTTCATAATTGATGAATTTGGTTAAGAATAATTTATTGTTTATGACCTAAATTATGATTCAAAATTTAATCATTTGAAAATAGCCTGGAACAGTGATATGTGTGTAGGATCAGAATATCGCGACATCAATACTTCGCGGGATCAATAAACAACAGCATTGCGAGGGCGTCGCAAAAGAGTAATATAAATGACACAATGAATGATGACAGCCAAAACACGAGAAAGGTGTGAAGACCTAGCGAAGTTTAGGAGCTGCGAGAATGAATACTTGTACACTTGCGATATTTCGCAAGTCATTCCCGAAAATAAAGGACAGCTTAGCTGTCATCCATTGTATACTACCCTATATAAAGAGTCGAATGAGCCTGTTGTAGGGAGGATGCTTTTCAGAGTGTTAAACAAGTCATTAGGAGAGAGAAAGTTTGTGGTGATGGTAATTTCTTTAGCTCTTTTCTATTTTATCTTGTAAACATTCAAGGAAATAATCAATAAAATCACTGTTATTCATCTTCAAATGTCTTAGTTGTGTGGATTATTGTGAGGGGTGTAGTGTAGGATTTCCTGCAACTACAATGTGCCATTGATGTTATTCGGGAATGTTTGCAAATTGATTATTGGAGAGATATAAAACTACTGTAAATCTGGACATAAGACAGTATGCATACCAGTTCACATACTGGCACAACTGTTATAGTTCTGGAGACGATTTACATGTACCAATTACACGTACCGGCGAATCTATAGTTCGGTAACGACTTTTTGTACGCATACCCGTTATGCACACCTTAAAAATTTTTTGACTCGTGAACTAGGATGGTACGCATACCTAGTATGCAAACCGTAAAAGATCCGTGGACTCCTGAACCAGGATGGTACGCATACCCGATATGTAAACCGAAAAAGCTTTGTTGACTCTTGAACCTATTTTTGTCTTAAGGGTATTCAAACCTGGTACACGTACTTACCCTGTCGAATATTTTTAGATGTATCAGAATTATTCCTATGAGATAATTGGCATTTGAACAACTCTCTAAAAATACTTTCTAGACATGTTTGATCACATTATAACCTATGGTTGTGACTCAAGATTAAATTATTAAAGTATTATATGAAAATGGTTAAGCTTATCGTTCACCTGGATAGTGTCGACAAACCTTTCATGAACAAGTCATCGTACACGGTTCGGTTACGGTTCATTATAATCAGAGTGTATATTTTGTTATGTTAATCTCAAATCAAGTTTTTAATCTAACGGTGATTATTGATTGCTTGATTACAAAGCTACCTTAGCTTAAATCTAAAGCAGACTTGATATTGAATGTCTATATAAGGAGAACCTCAACCAAGTGGGATCTTTGAATCCCAGGCATTATTCTTGTGCGTCTAGTTGTAAACTAGATTCGGCATATCCTTTAAATCTTTCTAGGTTTAGCGACTAAAAGACTTCACATAGGGATTCGTAAAGCGAGGTCCAACTATCGTTATCTTGATAGTTCTTGTATCATGATCTTCTTCTTGATTTTTGAGTCTCGCTCAGATCAGGCGAGATATATAAAAATCGCAAAGTTTCTTCCTCTCATACTTTGTGATTCCACATGTATATTCCTCAGTACGGATTCATTGAGGTGAATAGTAATCTAGGCTTTTCTTAGGGGTCGAAAGTACCAGATTTTGTGGTTTGCTAGACTTTATCTGTTGCAATCGATTGCTTATCTCACCTTATCCTTGATCTGAACAGAATTCACATATAGGCTTATCTGTGCGAGGCAGATTGGTTTGAAGTCTTTGTTAGAGCATAGCTCGGTTGAACCCACCAAGCGTTGGTATGTCAAGTTTGGTTGTCATATTTTAGTGAACCAAAACTCATTTAAAGAGTCGCTTGTTTATTTACTAGAGTCAACTTCGTATAAGTTAGCTTGAAAGTATTAGGATATGAGACATTACAAGTATTACTTGAAGACTTGAAGAATCTGAAGAAGTAAGGAGCTACAACGACGACATCATCCTTCCTCTTGAGTTTAGTAATACTTGAATTGAACTGTTTCATTCCCTAACGTATCTTTCAAGACGTGCATATTGAAAACATAAATGCGAAGCTGTGAATGATTATACTCTAGTTAGACATAGTATTAAGGAAACAATACGAAGTATAACACTTATCTTTTGAACTTCGTATATAAGACATCGACATAACCGTTTGAATGCTATTGTGATTATGTATGGGTGTAGTTGCAGGAAATCCCACAATACACCCCTCACTAGAATTTACTTAACTAATCCATTTGAAGATGAATAACTATAAATTTTATTGATTATTTTCTTGAAATGTTTACCAAAGAAGATAGAACAGAGTTAAAGAAATTACAATCACTCTGGATTTTCTCTCTCCCAATGACTTGCTTAACAATTCAAAAAGAACTCCCCTCAACAGACTTACTCACCCCTTTATATAGGGTAGTACACGTGGATGATGACTAAGTTGTCCTTTATTTTCGGGAATAACTCGCGAAGTGTCGCAAGTGTATAAGTGTTCATCCTCGACACTCTTAACCTTTGCCAGATTTTCACATCTTCCTCGTATTACGCTGTCGTCATTCATTGCGTCATTTATTTTACTTTCTGAAACACCTTCGCAATGCTTTGTATTCTATTAATATCGCCAAGTATTGATGTCGCGATATTCGATCCTACATCTTGCCTCTTCTCATGTCTTCTCTTGTGAAGGAGAGAATGTCATGAGAACCAATATTTTGAGATGCCGCAATTGCTCATCTTCCAACATTTTGAAAATGCCATGAATTGCTCATCTTTATCTCGCAATTGTTCATTTTTATCTGTTTTTATTCATGTACGGAATTTATTCACAGTGTCTCCTCTTCCACTCTTTTCTTGACACGTCTCTTTCAACCGTTTATTCTTGACCATTCACGTCCCATCTCGCATTAAATGCATTTGTTTTCTCGAGGATTCTCTCTCTATATAGTTTTCTTACCCTTCTTTTTCTCTTTTATTTTCCCTCTGCAACTTTCCTTCAACTTTCTTCCTCTCCGCAATTTACGCTTAACTCAGAAACCTCCCTTTTTTCTTTCTCTCAATCTTCAATTCTCCATTCATTCCCATACTATAATAATGACTTCCACTGTCGTACATATAAACCCCTTTTTGAGGAAACTCAAAAGAAATTTCAAGAGAAAGGTTTCATCTTATCGACCATTCTGATCAAGAGTCTTCATCTATACTTTCGCAAAATTATTTTCTCGATCATCAATGTAATGATCGAGAAGATCATAGTCTCGCTAGGTCAAATCCTCGCAGGCCTTCCCATTCCTCTATACAATCTGAGATGCCATTATTCTATGAAATTCTTGGTCATGAGAAATTCTCGCGAGCTATTTATCAATTGAGCGGCGATCGCATCCGTCGAATGGTTGAATTCGCCAAACCGTAGCGCTGGTAAAGGATCTTTATATCCTGATGATGTCAGAGATCCTAGATTCGCAAATTTACAAATAGTCGCACGAGAAGTATCCGTAGAAAACTTCTTCTGCGAATTATGCGAGAATAAATATGAGAATGATAAATCTCGCTTGGGGTGCTCGATTGAAGAGAAAAGATAACATTGATGCTTTATAAGCCGCTCATGCAAGACATTGACCGCACTCAGGCAAAAATAATGTTCCTCGGCATTCCAAAGATGAGAAGTGGTGGGTTGTTCCCTTATTTACGAGTGGACCCTATATCGCAGGTTCACATGTACTCCTGCGAATCTTTGACTATCATCCTTGGGAATTTAAATGGCCCGAGAAGGAAAAAGAGGTATACTTCCTATTTCAGATTTGCTTTTACGATATTTCTTTCCTTTTATATTTACTAGATTTACAAAATCTTCAGATTACCAAATTGAAAAAGAGTTATAGTAGACGTCCAAAGCCGAGTACTCTGGCGATACTCCGATCGATCACGGATGAAGTAAGAAATACTTTCTTTGCTATTTTTAACAATATTGTTGCCTCTGTTTCTTATCTTCATTTGTGTGCGAAGGTTATTGAAGAAGTAGACATTCTTTGGCTGCGAAGGTTAAGGGCAAGGATAAAATCACTGCTTGCAAGGATAAGTCTTCTGCTCCATTTTCTAAAAATCGGAAAACCCATCCCTCTTCTTGTTCTAGTTCTCAAACCAGCGAGAGCTCCATGAGGATGAAAATGAGGTTGGCACTTCCTCCGAGGAGAATCACTCGACTACTTCTGCTATGGCGCAATTGTCTAGCGTCTTCTCCGATTCTATGCAAGGATTAGGAGATGATCATTTATCTGCTACTTGCGATGCTCTTGCTAAAATTTGCGATGCCCCTTGCTAGTGGACAATGATTCTTTTCACGGAGTTTCCGAACATTGACTTCCGTTTCTTAAATGCTCTCAATGCTTTGGTATGTTCATATTCCTTTGCTTCTGTAATTTCGATTATAAGATTTATCTTAACAATTTCTTTACTTTCCTTTATAGTCGGGAGAGCTTCCTTTGTTGTTGCCTCGGATCTCGAAAAAGACGCGACAACCTTGAAAAGAAAAATCTCCAACTCAAAGAGAAGATCCAAGAACTAGAAACTGAAGTTGCGATGTCTCGCAAGAAAGATGAAAGAATTCAACAGTTGGAAGTTGAGTCTGCTTCTCAGAAGACTAAAATATCTACTCTTCAAAGTGCAAATCAACAACTTTATGGTATAAAATTTTTACTCTTCAAGTCGTCTTTATTTTGTCATCTGCTTTTCTTTGCCTGATTTATTATTTTCGCAGACATATATAATCTCTCTGAAGAAGCCATTCTTCTCCATTCATTTCCCGAGCCTATGGATAATGATGTTCTTCTCACTCATCTCAACGAATCTTTAAGTAGTTCGTCAAACAAAGTTGATTCCTTTCCATTAAATGAACTTCAAGCCAAATATCGTCTCTTAGAGATTGAGCATAGATCTAGTTTAGGTTTAGCCAACCGATTTAAACAAATGTATCTTGATTCACATAAGAAAACCAAAACTTTAAGGAAGAAAATTAGTGGCCTTATAGATGATAAAGACCGCATTGCTAATAAAGGTGCACAAGCATTAGCAAAATTTCAAAAATCTCTTCTCAAAGTACAAATTGAACGAGATGAATCTCTTCGTCAGAATGCCATACTTAATGAGCGAGAAGATCAAATTCGTTCGCTTCTCTTATAAATAATGATGATGAATTCGCTTGGGCTGCGAAGGTTCTAGATAATGCCAGAATAACTTAGGTGTTGATGTTAGCCTTCATGCCGAGACATCAGCTTGGTTAAAGATATGATATCCTGATGAGAGAAGGTTGTTTATTATTCCTTTTACTTTATTACTCCTTTCTTCTATAGTATTGGTATTAATTTATTGTCACTTGTTTTGCAGAAGCCGAGAGGAGATTTCAGACAAGGATTGAAGAACTTGAATCTGAAAAAGAGCAGCTCGCAAATGGCCTTTATCTTAAAGACATCAAATATTCCAAGTTGAAGAAACAAATCGCAAGCTACGAACGTAATTTTAATAACGATCTTTTTCGTTTTAGCAATCAAACTATTGAAACAGTTTGCAATGATCACCGCATTCCTCTTAGTTCATATCCTTGTCTTCGCGATGATATTCCTGAAGATATGCCTTTCTCGGATGTCTCTGATAGTGAAGCTAGCGAAGAAGAAGATTCTGGCGAAAAGAACGATGGAATTGAAGAATCTGACAAAGAAGAAGAATCCTCAAAGAAATAACTTCTTTTTTCTTCTTTTGCTTCTTGTAATATCTGTATATATACCCTTTTAATCTTCTATTTCTATAACCCTTCATTGTAAATTTCTTGGATTGCTAAATATGAATTCAATCTTTGTTTTCTTTACTTGCGCATATTAATCAAACAATTCTTCTTTGTAATTCAACCGATCAAAGAATACATAAATCTATCATGTGGAAATGAATAACAAGATTTTATCTTATTCATTCCCATACTTGCCTCCTTATTTATTTTCAAATGAGAGATTGATCAATTATCTCACGAGTAATGAAATCTCTGAATTTTGACCTTATTGTTGGTAACTTTATGAAGAAATATGTTCGTTTTGCTTGGCTTATTTGCTTCCTCAATTTTTTGTATGGCTATATCTTTATTTATGTTGAAGTTCATCATTGCGACAAGATCGCAGGACGTCTTCACAAATGAAGAAATCTATTGATCTTGCCTTATCATTTCTTGTGTGGTCTTATTTTGCCTTCCTAATTAAAAAAGTCTTATTTCGCCACCCTCGTTGCGACAAAAATCGGCAGGACGTCTTTACATTTTCATGTAATGACCCATTGACCTTGTCTTATCATTTCTCAAGTATTTTTGCCTCTACAAGATATTTTATTTGCGACAATATGACAGGTTTAAATACTCTTGCGAATGCAAAATCCCAGATATTGCCGTCTTCGCGACGAAATCGCAGGACGTTTTACATTTTCATGTAAAAACCCATTGATCTCGTCTTATCCTTGCATTAGTATTATTGCCTCTTCAGGATCATCGCACAAATATGACAAGCCTAAATTTCCTTCGAAAATAAAGCCTCATGACATTTGCGTCTTTTGACACTTATCAGCTCCCTAATGGAGGGTACCGCCCTTATCTTCTCCCTGGTTGCCCCTTCAAGGAGGCGTACATCGGCCATACAAGACTAGCTCCTCCCGTCCGGTCTTAACAACAACCGATTGTTTTCGCAACCTCTTATCCCTTATACCTATATGGTTTATGGTTACGAGACTGCACCTAAGTGGAGTTTTCTTCGGGCCGAGTGCATCATATACAAGACTTGCCAAGAATGGCCGAGACACTTCAAATGCCCCAGGCACTCTTGGATCAACGTGTACCGGCGCCTTGATCATACACTGACTCCTTGGAAGAGACCCTCGGGCGTCCAACCATGGTATAACCTTATATATATAGTTGGAAATCCAAGGTATCTCTCCCGGATAGGCTTTCATGGGCCCCAAATGTAGGATCATAATATCGCCACAACAACAATTCGCGAAGACAACGGATAACAACATTGCGAGTCAGTCGCAGAGGGTTAAAAATAAATGACGCATTGGATGATGATAGGAGGATATGAAATCTGGCGAAAGTTAAGAAGTGTCGCGAGTATGAATGTTTGTACGTCTGCGACACTTCGCAAGACATTTCCGAAAATAAAGGACAGCTTAGCTGTCATTCACTATGTACTACCCTATATAAAGGGATGAGTGAATCTGTCGTAGGGGGGTTCTTTTGGATTGAAAGGCAAGTCATTAGGAGAGAGAAACAGAGCAAATGTAGTAAGATCTTAAGTGTAATTCCGTTCTCCTGTGTAAACATTTTAAGAAAATTATTAATAAATATTCATAATTGTTCATCTATTATCTTCTAAATGAATTAGTTAAACAAAATATAGTGAGGGGTGTATTGTGGGATTTCCTGCAACTACATATTGGCGCTAGAAACAGGGATTGAACTAAGAAAAGATTGGCATAGAGATTTGGAAGAATTTGAATGCGATAATTTTCAAAAGATTTACTAAAAGAGCCAATGGCTAGAAGAAGAAATGTACTTGAACAACCTGTGAGAAGAAGTGGAAGACTTGCTGGAGAAAGGAGAATTGAACAAGGAGAATCGTCAAGGGTGAATATGAGAAATGATGAAGAAAACCATGTTCAGCGTTTAATTCCTCCAATAACAAATGAAACTGTGGATTACGATAGAGTAAGTGTACATACTTGGAGGTCGAATTCTGAGGATGAAAGGGAAGAAGAGCAGCAGTTGATGAATAACGGACAAGAAGGAGGAGACCAAGAAATGAATCTAGGAAATGAAGAAATCACAAATATGTTGGAAACATTGAGACAAACAATACATGAAGAAAGGCGACTAGAGAGCGTAAGAGCGAGCAAATTTGACAAGACAGAATCATGAATTAAGAATGGAAAATATGAGATTGCAAAATAGAAGATCGAGAAGCACTGCGAGATCGAGTTCAAGATCAACTAGGGAAGAAAGAAGGAGACCCTTACCAACTTAAATTACAATGGTGTAGAAAACCAACGGGAAGCACAAAATCTCAGCTCAGAACATCATGAAAGAAGAGAGGACGCATAAGATCGTTATATTCCCCATCCCGAGAATTTCCAAGAGGAGCAGAATGAAGAAAATCAAGGAACTAGGCGATTTCAGGGGCCAAATGATCCAGCCAACAAGGAAGAGCAATACCGCATGGAAGAGAAGCATTGAGAAGGCAAAAAGAGATCGTAGATGACATTGAGAAACATTATGTGAACAAGCACGCTTAGCCCGCGAGAGAGAGTAAGAGCAGAAATGGAAAACCAAGAATTGGAAGAAGCAATCCGGCAAAATAATCACGACAACCGAGAAAGGAGGCGAGCACAAGATCGTGTCAATAGAAATACCAATGGAGAATACGAAAGGATGCAGAGGAGAGTTGATAGAGAACCCAGAAGAGAGAACGATAGATATAATGGTGTGCGAATTGATGAAAGAGGCGAAGAAGAAAGTCGCAGAGAAAGGAGAGAAGAAAATAGTGAACAAGAAGGTCAAAACAGGCATGAACGCAGGAGGCGAGAGGCAGAGCTAAAAAAGACCAGCAGAATCAAATCCTGAGGAAAATGAGCAAATCTTGAAAGAATTAGCAGAAATGAGGAAATTGTTAAATAGTAGGAAGGAAGGAGGAAGAAGATGTTGGATGAAGCCATCGCGAAGCTGCGAAGACTCCTTTCACAATAGAAGTACAAATGGGAGGAATACCACCTAAATGCAATCTGCCTGCATTAACCAACATTTTCGATGGAACAACATGTGCGGTACAACACATCAAGGCTTATATGAGATGTATGTTACAATGGGAGAATCATGATGCCATATTGTGCAAATACTTCGCATCAAGCTTAATTGGAGAAGCACTGAAATGGTTTGAAGGATTACCGAGAAACACAATCTCATCATTCAACCATTTACAAACTATTTTCTTGGGAGCTTATATAAGTAACAATTCCATGCGACCAGGAATTGAAGATGTATTCGGATTGAAACAAAGAGTTGGCGAGAGTTTAAGACATCTGACAATGAGATGGAGAACAATGTGCAGCGAAATGGCCGGAAGGGTAGAGGAAAGATATCTCATTTTATCATTTGTAAATGCTCTGTTCGCAACAAGTTTGCTATACATTCAAATATTCAGAATTAAAAATACGATTACGATGGTCAAGCCGAGAACTCCAAGAAGAATACATTGCTTTGGAAGAAAGACAAAATGAAATGGAATCATACCCGATTCAGAATACAAGTTCAAACGCTACGAATGCAAGTTTATTACCAAAATTTTTAAACTCGGTGGCGACCACTTCGCAAAGGGCAACCGAAAATAGAGTTGATGATGGGCCAGAAAATAGTGGCTATGGGAAGCCCGAGATCGGGAGGAGTTTGATAGAGAAAGAACTACTACAACCGCGGCAACAATAATAAAATTCAGAGATTAGATCATATGCAAGAAACTTATGGAGGACAAAGGCGAGAATAACCATGGAAGGCCAAGAAATCGCAGAGTGGTATGGGAAGAGATCGAAATGCCACCACTAAATGCTATCGTGGAAAAAATTTGGGAAGCTATACTTGTAATGGAGGACGTACCACCACCATGGAATGCAGGGAGTGAACCACAACCAAGTGACAGAAGTCATGAATATTGTTCTTACCATCGCTTTCATGGACATCTAACAAATAATTGCAAAACATAAAGAGAATCATTCTCGAATGATTGATCGGGGAAGTTGACTCATTTTCTAAAAGATGAAGACAAAGGGAAGCAAGTACTAACAACATCACCATCGAAGTGCAAAGAACAGTTTCAAAGAAGGGAAAAGAAACATTCGTAATAGAAGTGGAACAAAGGCCAAAAATCTATTTTGCAACTCTATCGTTCATTCATATCGTATGTTTGAAGATTTTCACGATAATGTGCTTAGTAGAGTATATGCAAGAGATTTTCATAACAAAGAAGTGATGAACTCCGGCGAGAAAGTCGCAATTGAAAGATTGGGCTGCCTAAAATTATTTCTTTCTCTGCAGACGAGGTACCCAAAGGAAGAGAAGCACATGATAGCCGTTGGTGGTGCGGATCGGACATCAATCCAAGACCGCTTGATGGAGAAGATGACGAAGCGAGAAAATTGTTGGGCAATCAATAGAATCCTAATCGATACTGGAAGTTCGGTGAATATTTTGTTTTACCATACTTATAAGACTATGGGTGGAGAGGATGAAAATTTGATTCCTTCAACGTACAAAATCTACGGTTTTAACGGCACAGCGAACAAACCTAAAGGAGAGGTTCACATGAGGATACCTTTACAAGGATTATCAGCTGACATTTTATTCGCGTGGTTGACGTGGAATCTCCTTATAACGCATTAATCGGGCGACCATGGCTGCACGAAATCTTGGGAGTAGCATCAACATATCATCAATGTATAAAGTTTCCCCATCCAAATGGTATTGGAATTATAAAGGGAGATTGGAAGGAAGGTCAGAAATGTTATGAGGTTGACGTGAGAGAGGCTGTGAAGAGAGAAATGCTAAAAGGAAAGGTTGGAAACAGAATATCAAAGATGAACAGAGAAAAGAGAAGCTGATGGTGGATACTATAGAGATAAGAAATGAAGAAGCATCGCGAGGTGCCGCAACAATAGGCGAATGTTACGATGCTGCAAAAATAATTGGTTGTAGTTCATCGCGAAGTGCCGTAGAAACATTGCGAAGTGCCGCAAAGAATGCATGGAAGCAAAAGTGAACGTTATGATGTAAAGGAGTCCTTTAAGGATTGGGATAACGCTGAGGCAAAGAGTGCAATGAACAAAAGACATAAAAAATAAAATGAATGGTCCGTGATAAGTTCGACAAGAAGAATGTACAAGAATCCGAGAGAAAAATAAATGAAACAGCATTGTGCGATGTCTTCGCAAATTAAATATCAGACAGCAATTAAATATGAATGATTGAATGATTTAACAACAATGAATGAGTAAATGAATGGGACGAACCTTATGGCGTACACCCTAGTTCGCGAATTACATTTCGTAAGAGGCAAATGTAAGACCTAAAGTGCGTCATATAAGGGGGTATCTCTTAACATGGCTCAGGGAAAAGGTTACACCGCCCCTGGAACCTGGGTCATGCAGATTTGGGGCCCATGAAAGCCTATCCGGAGGAGGTACCTTGGATTCCCAACTATATATGTAGGTTATACCCTGGTTGGGCGACCGAGGGTCTCTTTCAAGGAGTCAGCGTATGATCAAGGCGCCGAGGTACACGGTTGAGTCAAGAGTGCGGGGAGCATGGAACTTCCTTACCACTCTTGACAAGTCTTGGCGCATGCTGCACTCGGCCCGAAGAAAACTCCACTTAGGGTGCAGCCTTGTAACCATAAACTCTATAGGTATAAGGGATAAGAGGTCTGCGAAAACAAGCTGGTTGTTGTTAAGACCGGATGGGAGGAGCTAGCCTTGTATGGCCGATGTACGCCTCCTTGAAGGGGCAACCGGGGAGGTGATAAGGGCGGCACCCTCCATTAGGGAGCTGATAAGTGCCAAAGACGCAAATATCACGAGGCTTTGTTTCCGCAAGGAAACTTAGGCTTGTCATATTTGTGCAATGATCTGCAGGCAATAATACTAACGCGAGGGTAAGACGAGATCAATGGGTCCTTACATGCAAGTGTAAAGACGTCCTGCGATTTCGTCGCACGACGACAATGTCATGGGGCTTTACTTTCGCGAGAAAATTTAGGCCTGTCATATTGTCGCAAGCCAAATATCCTGCAGAGGCAAAAATACTTGAATAATGATAAGACAAGGTCAATGGGTTTTTACATGCAAGTGTAAAGACGTCCTGCGATCTTGTCGCAATAAAGGGTGGCAAAGTAAGACCTTTACTTAGGAAGGTCAAGCTTAGAAGACCACCAAAAATGATAAGGCGAGACCAAAAAATCTCTTCTTTAATGAAAAGTTCTTGCGATCTCATCGCAATTATAAATTTAAACATCATTCCTGGTCAGAAGAAGAAAATGCGAATCTCAGAAATTTCATTCTTTCATATGAAGATGCATAACAAAGGCAAATATGGGGATGGAAAAGACGAAATATTGTTATCCATCTTCCAATGAAAGAGTTATACATTAATAATGTTAGCCAATTATATTACAAGGAAAAAACTGCCAAGAAAAGGGAATGAAGATTGAATTTATGGGCAACAAACCCAAGAAGTTTACAAAAAAGAGATACAGAAATGTACAGATATTACAGGCAGCGAAAGAAACAAAAAGAATTATCTCTTTGGCGATTCTTCTCCTCTATCTGATCCTTCAATTCTATTATTCTCGCCGCCAGAATTTTCTTCTTCGCTGGCTTCACTATCAGAAATGTCTGAGATAGGCAAATTCTTAGGAACTTCTTCGGAAAGCCAAGGATATGAAGAAAGAGGGATTTTATGATCTTTACAAACATACTCCATGGCTTCATTGCGAAAACGAACGGCATCATTATTAAAATTTGCCACGGTAGTTTGAAATTGTTTCTTCAACTTGGAATATCTATTCTCGCGAAGGGTGAGATTCTTTGCGAGCTGTGCTTTCTCAGATTCAAGTTCTTCAATCCTTGCTTGAAATCTTTTTTCGGACTCTGCAAATAAATTACGATAAATTAACAACTCAACAGCGATATTACAGAGGTAAGAAACAGTAAGGTATAATAAATAACCTTCTCAATCGGATATTATATCTTTAACCAAGGAAGTATGCTCGGTATGAAGACTAACATCAACACCTAAGTTATTCCTGGCATTATCTAAGATTTTCGCAGCCCAAGCGAATTCATCGTCATTATTTATAATAAGTGAGTGAACGGATTTGATTTTCTCGCTCACTAAGTAAGGAGTTACGGCGAAGCAATTCATCTCGCTCCATTTGCACTTCGAGAAGGGACTTTTGAAATGTTGCTAATGCCTGGCACCATTATTAGCAATGCGATCTTTGTCATCTATATGGTCACTAACTTTCTTCCTTAAAATTTTGGTTTCCTCATGAGACTCAAGGTACATTTGTTTAAACTGGTTGGCTGTACTTAAACTAGATCTGTGCTCAATTTCTAAGAGGCGGTACTTGGTTTGGAGTTCATTTAATGAAAGAGTATTAATTGCCGGTTGAACTACTTAAAAAGTTGTTGAGATGAGCGAAAGAGTATCATTATCCATAGGCTCGGAAATGAATGGAGAAGAATAGCTTCTTCGGAGAGGTTATATACATCTGCGAAAGTGATAAGTCGAGGTAGCAACGGAAATTGATAAAATAAAAATAATAAGAGAGAAAATTTTTATACCATAAAGTTCTTGATTAGCATTAGAGTGGTAACTTTGTCTTTAAAAGCGAGAAAACTCGATGCTCAATTGTTGGATCTTTTCGCGATATCCCGCAGACTCAGCTTCTAATTCTTTGATCCTTGTGCAAGATTGAGTATTCTTTTTCAATTGAATATTATACCTCCTCTCAAGATCTGAGGCAACCACAAAAGAAGTTTTTCCGACTGCGAAGAAGAAAGATAAAAAGGTTATTAAGATATAAATTAAAAATGAAGTTGGAAGGAAAATATGAGGTCGAACATACCAACGAATTAAGTGCATTTAAGAAGCTAGGGATACGAGATCTAGAAACTCCTTTGAAAGAGTCATTGCCATCCAAAGAGTGTAGCATTGCATACGGTGGCGAGGCTCTCGCATATAGAAGTCAGATGAGTATCTCCAATTCCTTGAAGAGAATCCGAGAAGATGCTGAACAATTGATCCATAGGAGAATTGGCCGATTGAGCTTCATTTTGGAAAGTTGAATCCAAAACATTATCATTATCATCTTCACCGGAAGACTCAGAACTTGAGCTAAGATGAGAGGAAGGCTGAGCTTTTCGCTTCTTAGATGGTGGAGCAGAAGACTTGTCCTTGCGTGCATTGGCTTTAGTTTTGCCTTTAACTTTCGCAGCTATCGCTTCCTCAGCGTCAACCTTCGCATACAAATGAAGATAAGAAATAGAGGCAACAATATTGTTAAATAACATAAAAAAGATATTTCTTACTTCATCCGTAAGCGATCGAAGTATTGCCAAGGTACTTGCCAGTGGATTTGCCTTGTAACTTTTCCTCAGTTTGACAATCTAGAAAATTTACAAACTCAATGAGTACAAGAGGAAAGAGGGATTGCAAAAGCAAATTGTGGGGACATACCTCTTCCGCCTTCTTGGGCCACTTAAATTCCCAAGGATGATAGCCTGCGAGATTTGCAGGGAGTACATGCGAACCTGCTATGTAAGGTCCACTTAAGAGCAAAGGAACAACCCACCACCTCTCATCTTTAGAGTGGCGAGGAGTAGTGTTCTTACCCGAATGCCAGTCGATATCTTGCATGAGTAATTTATCCTCAGGGATATTATCTTTTCTCTTCAATCGAGCGCCCCAGCGAGATTTCTTGTTTCTCATGCCTATTACTTCATAATTTTCAAAGAAGTTTTCTACAGTGTATCTCTCAGGGATTATTTCTAAATTTACATATTCGGGATCTCTGGCATTGTTGGGATATAGAGATCCTTTGCCAGCACCACGGCTGGCAAACTCAAGCATTAGGCGGATACAATCGCCGCATAATTGATAGACAGCTAGCGAAAAGTTCGGATGGGAAAGGATTTCATAAAAGAGTGGCATCTCAGGATCATATAAAGGAATGGGAAGTCCTGCGAGAAGTTGACCTAGCGAAACAATAATCTTGTGATCATCACATTGATGATCAGAAAAAAGCTTGGCAGTGAGTATAGATGAACCTCCTTGATTAGGAATGGTAGAAAGGGTGAAACCTTCATCTTGCAACTTCTTCTGAATCTCAATAAAGCGAGGTTTGTACATACGACTAAGTGAAGCCATTATCAATATGGGAATGGATAAAAAATCGAAGATTAAGATATGATAAAAAAAGATCGAAGATTTGCAGTAATAGAAGCACAGCTTGCAGAAGAAGAAGATAAAAGAAAAGTTGCAGAGAGAAGACGAAAGAGGAAAAGAGAAAGATATGAAAAATATATATAGAGAGAAACATCCTCGGGGGAAACGAGAGCATTTAATGTGAGAAGGGACGTGAATGGTCAAGAATAAACGATTGAAAGAAACGTGTCAGGAATAGAATGGAGGAGTAGACATTTGTAATAAAGTCCGTATGGAAAGATGAAACTGAAACAAGTACAAATAAACGATTGCGGCGGTTCAAAATATTGATTCTCATGACATTCTCTCCTTCGCAGAGAAGACATGAGAAGAGGCAAGATGTAGGATCATAATATCGCCACAACAACAATTCGCGAAGACAACGGATAACAACATTGCGAGTCAGTCGCAGAGGGTTAAAAATAAATGACGCATTGGATGATGATAGGAGGATATGAAATCTGGCGAAAGTTAAGAAGTGTCGCGAGTATGAATGTTTGTACGTCTGCGACACTTCGCAAGACATTTCCGAAAATAAAGGACAGCTTAGCTGTCATTCACTATGTACTACCCTATATAAAGGGATGAGTGAATCTGTCGTAGGGGGGTTCTTTTGGATGGAAAAGCAAGTCATTAGGAGAGAGAACAGAGCGAATGTAGTAAGATCTTAAGTGTAATTCCATTTCTCCGTGTAAACATTTTAAGAAAATTATTAATAAATATTCATAATTGTTCATCTATTATATTCTAAATGAATTAGTTAAAACAAAATATAGTGAGGGGTGTATTGTGGGATTTCTGCAACTACACCAAAATCTCATGACTCAGGTTCCGGGAGCGGTGTAACCTTTTCATCGAGCCATGTCAAGAGATACCCCCTTATATGACGCACTTTAGGTCTTACATTTGCCTCTTGCGAAATATCATTCGCGAACTAGGGTGTACGCCATAAAGGTTTGTCCCATTCACTCACTCTTTCATTTTTGTTAATTCATTCAATCATTCATTTTGTTTGTGAAGCTATCGCACAATCTTACATTGTTTAATCATTTTTGTTTTTCAATTCTTCAATCAAATTGTCATACATTCTTGATGGCGAGATCCTCGCATATTTCTTCTTCAATTATTTTTTCTTCCTCTTACCCTTAACATGCTTTTGTTATTACTTTTTGATGATTATTCATTTCTTACACTTTTTGCTCCTGCTGCTCTCTGCCTCTGCACCATTCAAATCTCTTAATGATTCCTTTCCATCATAATTTTCAACTGTTTTCATGCACTTGTTTCAATGTATCTTCTCCTCTTACATCAATGGCATCCACCATTAATCTTTCTCTTCTTTGTTCATCTTTTGCATGTTGCTTCCAACCCTTTCTTTTTACAGCTCTCTCTTCGCAACTCTCCACGTCGATCTCATAGCATTTTTGTCCTTCCGTCCAATCTCCCTTTATAATTCCGACACCGCTAGGATGAGGAAATTTTATGCATTGATAATAAGTCGACCGCTACCGCACGAATTTCGTGCAACCATGTCCTTCAATCAATGCATTATAAGGGGACTCCACATCGACTACACTGAGAACAAAATCCCCGTTGATAATCCTTGCAAGGGTATTCTCATATGAACTTCTCCTTTAGGCTTATTCGCTGTTCCATTGAAACCATATATCTTATACGTCGAAGGTATCAATTCTTCATCCTTCCCCCCATAGTCTTGTAAGTATGGTAGAAAGAATATTTACTGAGCTCCCCTATCAATTAAGATTCTGTTGATCGCCCAACAATTCTACGCTTCTGCCTTCGCCATCTACGAGTTTTGGATTAATTTCCAATTTTACAACCAATGGGTTGTCATGTGTCTCCCTGCCTTCAGGAATCTCTTAACGGTGAAAGAAATAATCTGCATTTGCCATTCTTTTAATTGCAATGTCTTCAAGTAATGTTCATCACTTCTTTATCATCAGCATCCCTCGCGAAAACCCTACTGAGAACTTTATCATGAAAATCTTCAATTGTTCGGTATGAGTGTACAATGGAGTTGCAAAACAAATTTTTAGCTTTCGATCCAACTTCTATTAAGAATGTTTCTTTCCCCTTTCTTGAATTTGTTACATTGCATTTGGTGGTGGTGGTAATGGCTGAACTTTCTCTTCACTTTTAGAAAATGACTCAGCTTTTCCTTGGTCAATCATTAGAGGATGATTCTTTTTATATTCTGCAGTCATTTGTTAAGTGTCCATGAAAGCGGTGGTAAGAACAGAACTCGTGACTTCTATCACTTGGTGGTGGCTCATTCCCCATGTTCCATGTAGGCGCGGGTATGTTTTCCATCAAGAGTATAGCTTCCCATATTTTTCAACACTAGTATTCAATGGTGGCATTTTGATTTCTTCCCATACTACTCTTGTGGCCTTCGCTGCCCTCCATGATAATTCTTGCCTTTGACTTCCATAAGTTTCTTGCGGATGATCAAGTCTTTGAATTTTGTTATTGCCACCACGGTTGTAGTAGTTCCTTTCTCTCTCAAACTCTTCTTGATCACGGCTTCCCATGGCTACTATCTTTGGTTGTCCATTATCTATTATCTTTTCTTGTTGACCTTGCGAAGTACTCGCTTTTGTGTTTATCGATTTGGGTAATAAACTTGCATTCGCAACATTTGAACTTGTATTCGCAATTGATATGATTCCATCTCATTTTGCCTTTCCTCTAAAGCAATATACTCCTCTTGAAGTTTTCGTGACTAAGTCATCGTGATTGTATTCTTGACTCTAAAAATTTGAATATATAGCAAATTGGTTGCGAACATAGCATTTATAAATGATAAAATGAGATATCTTGCATCCACTCTTCCAAATATCTCTACACATCGTCTTCCATCTCACATTTAAGTGTCTTAAACTTTCGCCAAATCTTTGTTTCAGCCCAAATACATCTTCAATTCCTGGTCGCGAGGAGTTGTTACTTATGTATGCCCCTAAGAATATAGCTTGTAAATGGTTGAATGACGTGATGGTGTTTCTTGGTAAACCCTCAAACCATTTCGTGCTTCTCTGTTAAACTTGATGCGAAATATTTGCACAATATTGCATCATGATTTTCCCATCGTAACATACATCTCACATACGCTTTGATGTGTTGTATTATTCAAGTTGTTCCATCAAAAATGCTGGTTAATGTGGGTAAATTTCACTTTGGGGGTATTCCTCCTAACCGCACTTCTAGTGTAAAGGGAGTTTCATGCTTCTTCGATGGCCTCATCCAATTGTCTTCTTCCTCCTCCTCTTCTATTGTTCAACATTCCTCTCATCTCTGCCAACTCTCTTAAGATTTGTTCATTTACATCGGGTTCGAATTTATTGGTCTTTTTATCTCTCGCCTCTCTCCTTCAAGGTTCATGTCTATCTTGATTTTCTTGTTCAGCATTTTCTTCTCTTCTTTCTCGTGACTTTCTCCTCCATCTCATTCATGAATTTGCACACCATTGTATCTATCATTTTCTCTTCTTGGTTGTCTATCAGCTCTCCTTTGTATTCTTTTCCATATTCTTCATTGATATTTCCATTGTTGTGATTTTGCTCGCGCCTTCTTTCTTGATTGTCATGATTGTTACGTCGAATTGCTTCCTCCAATTCCGTTCTTCCATTTCTACTCTTAACCTTTCCCTTTCTTAGCTAGACGCGCTTGTTCAATATAATGCTTTTCGATGTCATCTTCAATCTCCTTTTGTTTCCTCTGTGTTTCTCTCCCATGCAATATTCTTCTTCCTTCTTCCCGATTTTCTTCATCAATTAAACCATTCTCACGCTTCTATTTCCTTGATTTCCGTTATTTTGGACATTCTGTAAAACCTCGGGACGTGGAATACATTATTTCCTTCTTTCGCAACATCCTTCACCGAGATTTGGCCCTCTTTCTAGATTTTCTTCATTAACATTTTCTACGGGTAATATTCTCCTCATATCATCTCTAACCGATCCCGATCTTGATTTGGTATTACTTCTCGACCTCTTATTACCGTAACCTCATATTTTCCATTCTTAACTCATGGTTTTGCCTTGTTAAATTTGCGCGTTCTTCCGCTTCTAATCGCTCGTCATGTATTGTTTGCCTCCAACGTTTCTAATGCTAGATTTCTTCATTTCTATGAATTGTTTCTCCCATCTCTTCTTGATTTCTTTCCTCTTGTCCATTATTAATCAATGGTTGCACTTCCTCTCTTTCTTCCCCTCGAATTTGATCTCCATGTATGCACACTCACCCTATCATAATCTATTACTCTATTCAGTGCTGGTTGAATTGGTGGTTGAATTTGGCCTTCTTCTCTATCTCTTGCGTTTATTCTTGATGGTTCACCTACTTCATTTCTCCTTTCTCAAGCTAATCTACCGCTTCTCCTTACAATTGTTGGTTGTTCTGATGCATTCCTTCTTCTAGCCATTTCTCAATTTTAGTAAATTGTTGAAAATTATTCGAAATTTCTTTCTTGTTACTCCTGATTCTTTCAATTCACAAGGTTGATCTTCTACTCAGTCCCTGTTTCTAGCGCATATGTAGTTGCAGGAAATCCCACAATACACCCCTCACTAGAATTTACTTAACTAATCCATTTGAAGATGAATAACTATAAATTTCATTGATTATTTTCTTGAAATGTTTACCAAGGAAGATAGAACAGAGTTAAAGAAATTACAATCACTCTTGGATTTTCTCTCTCCTAATGACTTGCTTAACAATTCAAAAAGAACTCTCCCTCAACAAGACTTACTCACCCCTTTATATAGGGTAGTATTACGTGGATGACAAATTTTAAGGCTGTCCTTTATTTTCGGAATAACTCGCGAAGTGTCGCAAGTGTATAAGTGTTCATCCTCGCGACACTCTTAACCTACGCCAGATTTTCACATCTTCCTCGTGTTCTCGTCGTCATCCATTGCGTCATTTATTTTACTTCCTGCGACACCTTCGCAATGCTGTCGTTTATTAATCTCGCGAAGTATTGATATCGCGATATTCTGATCCTACAATAGGTATGAGGTTTCGTCCTAGGAAACAATGTTTTACATTCGTTTAAAGGAAGTACATTCATAAACTTGTTTTGTGAATCGAAAGGGAAATCGCTAGGCTTATTGGTATTTTTTATTCATTGCAAATCATTTGAATTACCAATATGTGTGTTTAGTATAACCGCTCATAACTTGTTTATGTATCTTGGTAAAACTATTCACAAGGCACGACTTTTGTATTGGTATGACTTTTATTAGTGAAACCGATCTTAAGTAATCACCTGAGATGGTATGATCGATTTGTTGTAATTGGTATGACCAACTCTAGTCATTGGGGAACCGATCCTAGTAAGAGGTGCAACCGATCACAAAAGTGGAATCGATCCCTGTAAGAGGTGCAACAAGTTTCTAGTTATTGGGAACCGATCCTATGAATATTTGTGAAAAGGCGAGGGTACCCAAATTTACCTCAAGCTAAAACTTTTCCTACCTATAAGTCATTTCTCTGAAAGTGATTGTCTATGGACTGAATCGAGACAATACAACTAATCGGTTCAAACTTCGTGTGACCGTCTATGGATACGAGATCGAGACAATACAACAACGAAGTATGTTTACTTGATAAAAAGGTTTGGACTTAACCAAACACAATAGGATTTCTTATCAAGTAAATAGGAATTAACGTTTGTGTAATTTACTTTAATTATAAAAAAATAATTATAATGCGGAAATATAAAGTAAATGACACAACAAGATTTTGTTAACGAGGAAACCGCAAATACAGAAAAACTTCGGGACCTTGTCCAGAATTGAATACTCTCAGGATTAAGCCGCTACACAAAATTAAACCAACTTCGTATAGTTGAGACCAAGCAACTAAACCTATAGTTCACCTAGTTCCGTCAGTTCACGCCTCCAACTTATGAATAAGTCACGTACTTGGAACAATTGCTTTGGTTCGTATTCCAAATAGTAAAGGAACAACAAATCTGTTTGGTATCAACTCTCTTCAACCAAGTGATGTGATTTCGACAAAGGCTCTTCTGTTTATCTCAATAAACTCCTTCGTCAGGTTCTTATATCTATCTTATGTTCAACTACCAAAGTAGTTGTTAAGATTTCGCAATCAATACTTTTAATCACAAAGAATTATATTGATATCGATCTACACAACTAATCAATCCAATTTATCGCAAGATAAACTGATTATAGTTGGATCCTCTTATACCGAAACAAGTATTGTGCACACCAAATATTATGAACCCCAAATCGAAATCTTCAATATCTTTTTTGTCTTCAAATCTTCTTAGATCTTCAATAAACACACACACAACAACTTGAATCTCTTGTGATCAATCACGCACGTGAAGGCGAGTCGTTTAACAATGGATTATCACAAGATCGTCTTTAAAACTAACAACAGATCTAAAGATCCCTGTCGAAACTTGATCTAGTTTGAGTGAATCTTATATCAGAAGAGAAGATTCTCAAGCATAAACAAACTAGGTGCAATCAAAGTTCAACCACCGTTAGTCAATCAAATCAATCGAAAACACAAGATAAACCGCAATTATCTAGTTTCCCACCAACGGTACTAATAGAGCTTCTCAATCCCAAAGAAGACATTAAACTGAGCGGCCGTAAGAGATTTCGCTTAATTAGGTTACTCTCCTCTCTGAATAGGAAGCTATACCAGTAACAACACAACCGAGGAAGTTTGCTGTTACAAAGGATTAGTTTGCTAGAAATGCAAACTTCAAGTATTTATAGACAAGGAAGTTTGGACACCAAGGAATTTCCAAATCTGAAAATATTCTCAAAGATATTCAATATATTCCAAATTTGGTTTTCATAATTCCTGGAAATGCTCTGTCCAAAATATTGACCGAAAATATCTTTGGAAAATCTCAACTAGTAAATGGACATTACTAATTCTCGTTTTCCTAAAATAAAATCAAAAACCTTAAATAAAAGATTCTTAACTTATTTATGTTTCGATCCTGGGATTTCCTTCCTTCCTTGTTTATTAAGGAATAACTTTAAACAATAAAAGATAAACATTATTCTCACGTGTTCAAAGTATGTCGACATCCTTACTTTGTAAGTCCTCTTTCATACTTACAACCTTGAAACCGATTTGCCACACTTCCAAACAAGTTTAGAATTGGTTCATCGACTTTTCAAGAACTATGCGATTGATCAAGAAACACTCAATCACAAATCATGGGTTTCACGTTCTACCAAAACAAGTTTCGGTTCCCTACCTCCATGTGAGTACTGTGCATAGTCACACTAGCTTCCCAAAATTCGTTTAACTAGGTACTAGGATTGGTTCCCCACATATATATGGTATCTAACTTATATGTGTTGCACATGTCCATATGATCGGTTCCCCTTTGCCTAAAAACGTGTTGCACATGTCCATAGGATCGGTTTCCCTTTCTGCAAAAAACTTGCTTCACCTCATACAAGGATCGATTCCCCTTTGTGATGTGTTGCACCTCTTCATAGTATCGGTTCCCCTTTACCCAGAGTTGGTCATACACAAATCACAAACTCGATCATACCATCTCAGGGTGATTACTTAAGATCGGTTTCACTAATAAAAGTCATACCAATACATAAGTCAGGCCTTTGTGAATAGTTTTACCAAGAACACAAACAAGTCATGAGCGGTTATACTAAATCACACATATTGGTTGTTAACAAGATATGCTATGAATAACAATACCAATAACGCCTGGCGATTTCCTTTTCGATTCATAAACAAGTTTATGAACTTACTTCCTTAAAACACATGTATAAACATTGTTTCCTAGGATGAAATCCTCATCTCATACCCATACATAATCACAATAGCATTCAAACGATTATGTCGATGTCTTATCTACGAAGTTTAATGGTTAAGCAATAAACCTCGTATTGTATTCCTTAATAATATGTCTATCTAGAGTGTTCATGCTTCGCAGTTTTGTTTTCAATATGCACGACTTGAAAGATACGTTAGGGAATGAAATGGTTCAAGTCAAATATCACTAACCTCAAGTGGAAGGATGATGTTGTCGTTGTAGCTTCTTACTTCTTCACTTCTTCAAGTCTTTGCAATACTTGTAATGTCTCATATCCTAATACTTTCAAGCTAACCTATACGAAGTTGACTCTAGTACATAATCAAGCGACTCTTAAAATGAGTTTTGATTCACTACAACCAAACTTGAGATACCAACGTTTGGTGGGTTCAACCGAGCTATGCTCTAATAATGTGCAACATGTTTTTAGTTATTGGGAACCGATCTTATGGACATGTGCACCAAATACAAGTTAGATACCATATATATGTGGGAACCGATCCTAGTACCTAGTCAAGCAAGTTTTGGTAACTAGTGTGACTAATTTTAGTACCCACATGGAGGTAGAACCGAAACTTGTTTTGGTAGAACCGTGAAACCCATGTTTGGTGATTTGATAGGATAATCAATCACATAGTTCTTGGAAGTCAGATGAACCAATTCTAAACTCGTTTTGGAAGTGTGGCAAATCGGTTCCAAGATTGTAAGTATGAAAAAGGACTTACAAAGTAAAGATTTGAAACATACTTTGAACATGTGCAGTAGCGCTTATCTTTTATTGTTCAAAGATATTCCTTAATAGCTAAAGGAGTATCCCGGATCGAAATAAATTGAGAATCTTTTAATTAAGGTTTTTAGTTTTATATGCTTTTAATTTCCAGCAATTAAAATGCATATCTTTAGAAAATAAAAATTGGTAATGCGCATTTACTAATTGGAGATTTTCTACTGAGATTTCGTCAATATTTGGACAAAGCATTTCCAGGAATTATGGAAACCAAATTTGGAAATATATTGCATATCTTGAGAATATTTTCAGGTTAAATTCCTTGGTGTCCAAACTTCCTTGGTCTATAAATATTGAAGTTTGCATTTCAAGCAAACTAATCCTCGGAAACCATCAAAACTACCTAGTTGTGTTGTTATTCTTGGTGGAGCCGCCTATTCGGAGAGGAAAGTAACCTAATTAGGAGAAATCTCTTCTGGTAGCTCGGTTTAACGAATTCTTTGGGATTGAGAAGCTCTATTAGTACCGTTGGTGGGAAACTAGATAATTGCAGTTTATTATTAGTTTTCGTTTGATTTGATTGACTAACGGTTGTTGAACTTTGATTGCACCTAGTTTTTTTTTGCTTGAGAATCTTCTCTTCTGATATAAGATTTACTCAAACTAGATCGAAGTTTCGACGGGGATCTTTAGATTGTTTGTAGATTTAAAGACGTCTTGTGATAATCCATTGTTAACAGACTCCGTTCAGTGTGTGATTGATCACAAGAGATTCAAGTTGATTGTGTGCAGGTATTTATTGAAGATCTAAGAAGATTTGAAGACGAAGAAGATTTCTGATTTGGGTTCATAATATTTGGTGTACACAAAACTTGATCGACTGGAGGATCCAACTATAATCAATTTATCTTTGTGATAGATTGGATTAATTAGTTGAGTAGATCGGCATCAATACAATTCTTTGTGATTAAAAGTATTGATTGCATAATCTTAACAATTACTTTGGTAGTTGTTGATAAGATAGATCTAAGGACATGACAAAGGAGTTTATTGGGATAAACGGAAGAGCCTTTTGCGAACTCATATCACTTGATTGAAAAGAGTTGTTACCGAACAGATTTGTTGTTCCTTTACTGTTCGGAATACGAACCAAAGGAATTGTTCCAAGTGTATGACTTATTAACAAGTTGGAGGCGTAGGGATACATATGGAACTAGGTGAACTATTGGTTTAGTTGTTTGGTCTCAACTATCTAAGTTGGTTTAGATTTTGTATAGCGGCTTAATCTCGAGTATTCAATTCTGGACAAGGTCCCGGAGTTTTTCTGCATTTGCGGTTTCCTCGTTAACAAAATCTTCTTTGTGTCTTTTACTTTTTTATTTCATAATTATAATTGTTTTATTATAATTAGAAGTAAATTACACAAACGTTAATTCCTATTTACTTGATAGCAATCCTATTGTGTTTGGTTAAGTCCGAACCTATTATCAAGTAAACATACTTCGTTGTTGTATTGTCTCGATCTTGAATCCATAGTCAATCACACAAGTTATCTTGTTGTCGTATTATCTCGATCTCGTATCCATAAATGATCACAAGAAGTGTGAACCGATTAGTTGTATTGTCTCGAATCAGTCCATAGACAATCACTTTTGGAGAAAGGACTTATAGGTGGAAAAGTTTTATATTGAGGTATATTTGGGTACCCTTGTTTTTTCGGTCTTCAATTTGGTTGAAGCAACTCTTAGGATGTAAAGGACGTCAGCTAAGGGAATCAATTCCGCAGAGTCTTGCGAGATTCAAGAGTCATAAGGAGCGCGGGTGTAACTGAATCGTTGTGTTGGTAAACTCGGTCTCAATCACATTCCAGTTCGAATTTATTTGTAGTAGGCTAGTGTCTGTAGCGGCTTAATACAGTTTGGTGTTCAAGTCTGGACTAGGCCCCGAGGTATTTCTGCATTTGCGGTTTTCTCGTTAACAGAATTTCTGGTGTTAGTGTTATTTCTTTTTCCATATTATATTGTTTATCTTTATAATTGAAATATCACAAATGTACGTAAATCAATCAAAGTAGATACGTCCATCGTAATTGTTGGATACGACTTGATTGATCTTAAATATTGATCTTTGGAATCGTCCAAAAACTCTCACGGTATAATCAGGTTCACAGAATTGTCTCTGAATACATATTGATTGTGAGAGAAAGAGATATAAACTCTTCATATAATTCTTGATTGAGATTCATTAAGTTGTAACTCTCGGAATTGTATTTGAGTTTAGTTCATATAGGTTGCCTAAGAAAAAGTTGGTGGTGTATTTTGGTACCCCCGCATTTTCACCCGCTATTAGGGGGGGACGTAAGTCGTTACAAGGAAAAAAAAATAAAGAATCCTCTGCAAAGGTTAAAAACAAGAAAATCTTGTTAAAAGTAATAAGATACGCAGTCTTAAAAGATTGCTAATTAATATTTTTAAGGAATGCAACAATATCTTTTGTAAGGAGATGCTCTCCCAACTTTCAAGTATCTAATAAAACTTGTTATCGGTCACGGAAAACTTGGGCATGTCAAAAAACTTGAACTTCAACAGTTTTGACTACTCCGATGGTCACGGAATAATATCTCTTGATCACCTTGAGAATGAAGAAACAGAACCGGAAGAATGTTATGCCAGAATGGTTTGTGAGCATTTTGCTCATCCAACCTCTTGTTAACAACATATTGGCATTACCCATCATGTAATTATTTCTTAAGATGGGGCAAGCAGTAGTAAAGGATTATTTCTGTTTGTGCTAATATTAAGCTCCGTGATATGTCTAGAAAGTTTCTGAGATCCTGTTATTTTAGTAATTGACTTTGGATAAAAGGATGACCTTTGTAATCAATCTTAATCAAAGTAAAACATCACATATTGTTGAGATGGATCCAATTTCATGGTGTTATAAGGTCAAAAAAATTAAAGCACTTCTAAAGCTGTACATATCAATATCTCTTGTGCTCTGAAACTCTTTCATTAAGCTAAGAATAATATTAATATTATATAAATTTAAATATTAGATTTTGTCATGAAATCATAATGTGATATGATTGTGTACATCAAACGAAATGTATATTTTTTTTCTCTTAATTTCATGGGTTCCGTCAACCCGAACCGGTAAAAAGCTCTTTAAGGTGTATTAAAAAGGGTACGCGTACTCTTCCTTCCTTGCGCTCACGTACGGAAATTGGGGTTGATTCTAGGGTTTTCCAGCCGGTGTGAGGTCCTCTTGAATTGGATTTTGTCTCTTCATTTTTTTTTCTTCTCTTCTTCTTATTAATAGCAAGAAATCTTGTCAATGAGGAACATAAATTGAGCGATTGTCTACAAGGAGCTCTATAAGATCTATCCTCTTCTTTGAATGAAGTTACTTTATTTGGCAAGCATGGTAAGAACAAATTGTGAAAATGGAAAACCTAAGAAAATTTCTAAGGAAGCCTATGCTCCTATTCACAAGGAAAAATATGAACCTAGAATCATCTTTGTTAATGAAGATTGTTTTAAGACCTATGAAAAAATTTCTAATAGAGATTTTTTTCTAGAGAAGAAATTGGAAGTGTAGTTAACTAAAATCTGAGGGACGTTAGAAGTGGGATTCTAGGGTTTCTGAAAGTGAGTTACGGGAGGTTGAGCATGAACAATCTTCGCCTAAACCATGCACTATGGTCGTTCAAAGGCTGCTTCAGTCACATGGAAGAGATTTAGGGTTGATCTCAGGGAGGGAAGCAGATGAAGAGAGATATCAGAGAATTCTAGGGTTTGAAGAAGAATTGCTCTGAGAGGTTATGAGAAAGATGATCGTAGCTTGGAAAAATAGAGGACCTATTTATAGCCGAATTCTTTAATCTCAGGTCAGTGAAGATAAGGATTGTTTTTCGTTTCGTGCAAAGCAATTCTCACGTCTCTTCAGGAAAAGGGATAAACTAGTTAGGTTGATTTATCTCATTATTCCATCGCCTTTACTCTCTTCTGCGGTGAGAAATAAGTCGGGTATTCCTCACACGTGTCGTAGACCGCCAGACCAAAACCCTAATTGATATCCCCCCATTTAAGTGAAGCTGACTCAGCCTTTGTGATGATATGTTGAGAGAAATATTCTCTTTAGCCGAGTTGGCCAAGATAGAGAAATATTCTCTGATTTGTAAGAATGACTAGGGTGAGTCACGTGAAAGGGTATGGAATTCCTCAGGAATCGTGTGCAGAGTGTGAGAGGAGTTGAGGCTGATCTCCCCCTCTCCATGGCCGGTCACATATGTCATGTGAAGACCATATTATTATTTGTGGGTCCCTTTATTGAGCATGCGGAGCTCAAGAGAGCTTATCCACGTTTTTGGATAGCCATGTATAGTTTAGGCTCAATTTACTAGCCGTGAGTGTATTTGAGAGGCTAAGAAATAGGCTTGAGCACTAGGTAAGGCGTGTGCCTATCATGTGAATTTGTCCGAGATTTTAAGAAGAGATTTGAATCTCTTCGAGATTTTGTGAAGAGATTTGAATCTATCCGAGATTTTGCGGACGGCTCAAAATCTCTCCGAAATTTTGCGGACAACTCAAAATCTCTCTGTGATTTTGCAGAGAGATTTGAATCTCCCCAAGATTTTGCAGACGGATCAAAATCTCTCCGTGATTTTGCAGAGAGATTTGAATCTCTACGAGATTTTGCGAACGCTCAAAATCTCTCCGTGATTTTGCAGAGAGATTTGAATCTCTCTGAGGTTTTGCAGACGGATCAAAATATCTCCAAAGATTTTCTTAACGTATTCGTATCTCTCTGTGGTCAGCTGGGACTCGGCCTGGAGAGAGAGAGAAAATGCTTTGTATGCACGATTAATGTCTCTGCGAGATTTTGGCTCACTTGTCTTTTGACCAGCGTATCTTTCAGAGATGTGCTAGGAATCAACTGTGTGTCCATATGATGAGCCAACGTGACCAGTATATCTCGAAAGGATGTTCTAGGAGTCTGTCGAAAGGGCTCAGAGGTAGAATAACCAATGTATCTCGCGGGGATGTCCTATGAGTTATCCGGAAACCTCAGTAAGTCGAGTCAGAGCCTAGAGCAGACATGACCAGTGTATCTCGTGATGATGTACTAGGAATAAGTCCTTGATCTCAAATAGGGTGAGTCGTGCTTACAGGAGATATGTATATCTCCGCTTTAGGTCATAAGTCCGACGGGGACGTATTTACGCATCTACAGAGCCTACATGACCAGCAGCATCTCGTTGAGGACATATACTAGGAATCATGGCATCACAATCAGCTGCGTCTCGCGAAGACATGCTGGAATTATGGCTGTTCTGGTTCATAAGTCTGCCAGGGACGTTTTACGCTCTACAGAACCTACGTGACCAGCAGTATCTCGTCGAGGATGTGCGCTAGGAATCACAGCATCACAACCAGCAGTGTCTCACAGGGATGTATACTAGAAATCGTGGCTAAGGATGCCTTGAGGGCCAAGGGCTTAATCTCTCCCGTGAGAGCTGAATTCTGCCTATAGGGTTGAAATGTCACTTTTGCCCCTTATCCAAATTTCAGCATCTACATTAAGTCCCCTACTCAGTGTAGAACCTTGATTGTTCTATGATGAGTATATAGATGGTAACAAATCATCTGTATGCAAGTTACAATTCATTCGTTCTTTTAGACTTTCATAATCCTCGAATTGATGTTTAGCCTTCGATTGTTATGACTCTGATCTTGGAATCGATTCTAGACCTTGGAATTTCTTGAGACTTTGTGTTGGACGTTAATGACATGATAATGAAGTCTTGATGAGACAAAATTTCCGTCTTGAACGAATGGAATCTGTTAATTAGGGTTTACGTGGCCAAAACCCTAATTTTCTCTCTTTGTGCATCCTTGAGCTTTCTGAATAGGCGAGCATGTGGGGAAGGGAAAATTTTAAACGGTTCATATCCGGCCTTGATGTTGGTGAAGGGACGTGATAAAATATGGACACTTACTTTTGAGTTACGGAATCCCTATCCCATGTAAATTCGAATTCAGCTTGTACCGCACCCAAACCCCTAATTTTTCGTCGACTCCTTGAGCACTCTGGAGAGAGGATTTACAAGGCTTGGAAGGCATGCATTTATCTTGTGGGGTCGGCACCTTGTGTGATGAGAGCTTGTTTAGTTCCTTATATACCAATCAGACTCCTCTTTATTAGAGAAAATATATACTTTTGAAACTAAGGGTATTTTCGTCAAAACCACTATGAGATTGATTTTTCTTTGGCATAAGAGAAATATGGAGCCTCCTTAAGCATAGTCACGTCTTGAAAGAGGGATATGCGCGTCTCTGGTTCTGGTTTTGGAAATCATAAACCCGAATTCCCTTTTTTGAGCCAAATTCCCTTTATTCTCTATGAAGTTCTGCTTTTCTGGATTCCCGTTTCAACCCCATTCTTCTTAGAACACTTAGAGAAATCAATATTCAACGTATGAGGTCTTTGGAAGGAATAGATGAGAGCTTGGTCGGCCTCTAGGTGCATTAAGGATTGTAGGAATTACTCATAGGTCCTAACCCACTGGGCTAGCTTAATGGCAAGTCATTTCATTAAGCCCAGCTTAATGAGAGGTCCAAAAAAAGTTGTTTAGACCAATTTTTTCCGCACACGTGCGAGTTTTAATAAAACGAGTTTTGATTATTCCTGAAATACCCGTCCACCAAACCATAAACTGTACAGGGTTAAATCTCTTCCCATTTTTTCATTTCTACATTTTTGAAATCGAAAGCTCTGTGCTCAGGCGATCTACGAAGAAATTTTTGGCTCTCTATCTTCCGTCATTTCCTAGTTTATTCTCAAATCTCTGGTTCCAATCTCTCGATTAACCAAAATACTGCTACTAAATCCATTGGTAAGAGATTTTACGATTTTTAATTGTTAGGGTTTTTGAAAGCGGAATTTGAAGTAGATCTTTGTGTTTTCGATTTCCATGCTTAATAATTACTTCATTTTTGTGAATAAAGTTCAGATCTAGAAAAATAATTATGTTATATGTTAGTTTCGTAACTAGATTTGATTATAATAGTTACATTTTGATTTGATTTTAGAATATCTTGTTCTCATTTATTCACGGAAATAAGTTTTGATTTCTGAGATTGAGTTTATGCTTAAGGAAATCAACATTAATTTGGTTTCTTAGTTTTTTTTCTTGTTTTTATCATTTACTTTTATGTAATCTCATTCAATTTGTTGCGAGAACCAACAAGGTCTATATGCTATGCTACTGTGGTTAAAGTTTAGTAATGTTTTCTTGCAGCTGAAGTATAAGTACTTTAATTTGTTTTACTATTAGTATAGTGTATTACAATGGTTATCATACGTATTTTTGCACTATCCAGTATAACCTTTTTTTTGTCAATGATCCAACAGTATAGTGTATCTGCACCATGTATGTATCTGCATCATTTATTATTTTAACCGAAAAAAATAAATAGATAAATGATTTAGAGTTACTTCTACTAATTATTTGAATATGAGACACAGTTTTTCAAGTACATAAATGAATACAATAATTTAGAGAAAGTAGTTTACAAGTCAACAGTTTCATCAGTGCAGAATGCATATACTCTTTAACAAATCAACTTGAATTCATAGTTTTGCTTTTTCTTTTTTGAACATTAACTTTCTTTTAATGCAATTTTGAATGTCAACTTGCACGGTTTATTAACTGTAAACAGCTTAAGAGATGTTATGGTTTGAAACGAATATGCTTAATATGTTTTACCAGGTGAAGATCTTTATGTTTGTCTAATTTGATGTACCATATCTTTGAATTTCTTGTGAGTATAAATTTTATGTACTGTAGTCAGTTTTTAGAATGTATTTTTTGTATAATCATTTTCTGATTTGCAACAGTGTGTACTCATCAGAACGTGTTATTTCATTGTGAATAGATATTCCTAGCAAAGTATAGACCGAAATTACTCAGATTTCTAAGAAGCGCAAGGGATGCACTCGGTTTCTAACAACTGAAGCGGATCTGTATTCACATCCTACAAGTGTAGGTGACCTGCACTCATTTCTAGGAAGTACAGAGGGTCTATACTCAAATTTGTAACTAGTGCAGCAGGCCTATACTCAGATGTCTATGCAGTGTAATCAATTTTGAGACTATATACTGCTTAGAAATTGAGTGCAGGTCCATTACACTGCTCGCAAATTCGAGTGTATATATGTTGATTGGATAACATGATGCACTGAACACAAGAGATACTTATATGCTAATCAGTAACCACACCACCATCTTAACTACTTTTCACCTTAGTTTCTAACAGATACCTCTTAAATGTTTTCTCTTTATTGTTGCAGTTATATTTAGTTGATTGTTTTTCACCTTTTGTTGTTTTTCGAATACAATCTTTGTTATGATGCTTAAAATCCACTGAATACATGAGTGTATCCAATATGTACTGATAGTTGTGAAAGGAAGAATTTTCTTTCTTAGCATTATGCATAGAATTAGATAGAATTAGTTGTGTTTTCAAATGAATCTCTATTATATATTATGCTTAAAATCCACTGAAAATATGAGTGTAGCCAATATGTACTTACAGTTGAGAAAGGAAGATGTACATTGTTAGCATATACATGTCACACTACATTATGAAATATTTTTATAACCATCCACCTAACGTCCTCCTTTAGTACACTAATTTTACATATTTTTCTTAAGTTTTGTTTGTATTTATGTAACACCTTGATTGGTCGAGCTGCATTGGATTTCATACAAATTCTTCCCTCAGTTAATGAATTGTATCTAATTAGAATTATTTTCTTATGTCAGGTTTCTGTTCTTTTGCGAGGACGTGAACCTTCTAAAGAGGCACTTCTTAGGCACAATATCCTATTAAAATCTTCAGCGTCCACTTATATTAGCATGCCCCTCAATTTATTTCTTCCATCGTACATCATAAAAATACTCATGACGCGGAATTGTGCTGAAACTTTTTAGTTACAATCCTATAGCAATTTTATCTTCTTTTCATTTTCCATGCTTTTAACGTTCTTTGGTGTATATAAATGTTTAATAATTGTAGGAAAAACAAAAGGTAAAAATGAAAAGCTAATGTTTTTCAAACTGCTACTAGTTTACAGAAATCTTAGCATTTTTCTGGCGATCCCTTTACAATAATTTATTTTTTCAGCACATCCTCTAACAAGTGCAGGTCCCCTATACTGTTGAGAAATCGAGTTTAACTATGCACGTGTCATAAATAAAGTACATATCCGCTGCACTGGTTAGAAATCCAGTAAAGGTATGTTCTAGTGGTTAAAACGAGGTGGAGTCCCTATCTTTGCCTAAATATTGTGTGCGAGATGGTTGCACCAGACCGTTAGAAATCCAGTATAAGACACATAAAAATGCATGTCTAGTTGACGGGATAGAAAAAACCATTAAATATGGAAGAAAACTATAGGAGAAAAATCTAAAATCGTGTCTCTGAACTTACAACTGGAGATATATGTGGTGGTACAGAAACATTACAACAAAAACTAACATCAAGTTTATAAAATATTGTCTCTTAATTGGATATCCAAAACATCAACTATTTGTCTACAGAAAATTACATCTAACAAGTAGATGATTCAGGTATAGTCCCCAAAGCTGGTTTGCATTTCAAAACATTGAACTTTACAATTCTTCACCATTGGTAGAACTTCTAGCTCCTTGCTCATTCTGATACCAAGTATATCTCATGAATTGAGAATGCATTTTCTATGAAGAGTGTAGCGCAATCCTACTCTGTATACTCCCTATTTGGACATTAATATGTTATGACCATTTTATGAATTGTAAATGCTGGAAAAAAAACGCAACATGATAAGAAACATCCAAGTAAGCACGAAACCATAAGACCCGTATTGCCCATACATCCAGCTTACATACATAAACTAGTAGTGAATTCAGTAGTGGTTTGTAACCAGCAACATGTGTATTAGGTATCTACAAGGTCACATCATAAATATTAGGATTTTTTGTTGCTAATGTTTTCACCATAATGCCCAAAATAAACATATAATGGTCAAATTTCTCTTAGCATATATGGAATAAACCAAGTTTATATATGTAATCTAAACTAATGTTTGTCAAAATATCTAATATTTTTCTCAGTATAGGCTATCTGTACTCTCGATGTAGGCTATATGCACTCTCAAAAAGAAATAACTAGATTTTATTGTTATTTTTGTAATCAAAAGGAAAATAAAAAAAATAAAATACTAACCCCAAGCAGATGCATAAGGTACAACAATAAAGAGTGGAGCAAAACCCGTTTGCTCTATAATTTTTATACAAATTCAAGCTAGAAGCGTCTCCTTTACTTCCTACATAAATGTAACTAAAATAAGAGAATCATATGAAGAAGAATTATACTATTTATAATATAAACAAAAAAAACCATAGTATATGTGATCTGCACTAGATCATAACAATGTACAAGAATCATAATATAGGTGATCTGCACTGTTCTTGTGTTATAACATAAACACAAAAACCAGAGTATAGGTGATCTGCACTAAAAGATAACAATGTAGAAGAATCATAGTATAGGTGGTCTGCACTGTCAAATAAAAACCACTAGAACATAACAATATAAACCAAAAACAAAATGTTGATTTCTTATGACATTCCAAAACACTGCAACGAGATATTAAAGTGCCTATGGACCTATATATTCTGAGTGTTGTAGTGTTTCAACTTCTGCGAGCATTATGAGATATTATATCTACATCATTGAGTCTACTAATCTATCTCCTAAAATGTACTTGTTACCATGTTTCTGTATCAACTTTGAATCGCACGATAACCTGCATTTATCAACATTTATAATACTGCTATCTAATACCACTAGCAACTTAATTATCAGAATAAATAATAAGAAAAAACAACATCTAACTTCTTTATGCTATTAACAATCATTGTTTATGATACGAAAAAACCTATAATCTTCGCAAACAACGATTTTTTGTACAAATAAGTAATGGCTGGCCAGCCACTAATAAGTTGTAAAAAACTTGAACCAAGCACCACATATACATAGTTATAGATGAATCATCAAAAAAATCCCTATAGTATAGACTATCTGCACCCTAATTCCCAAAAGTTTATGAACCCTAATTATCAAAACGTAAATAAAATAACAACACAAAATTGAATATTTGAGTTCAATTAACCCTAATTATCTAGGATTGTAACTTTATAGAAGAGAAAATAGCAAAATCCCCACAGTATAGCCTATCTGCACCTCTAGGATTGTAAAAGAAATTCAATCAATGAGTATAGACATTCTGCACTGTTTCGGAAACTTCCTTTGCACTCTAAAATATGGAATAACAACACCAAAAATAATAGAGTTTATCAACAGAGTATAGTGAATCGCACTATCGATCATCATTCAAAATAACACCGGAAGTTATGAAAAAGAAAAATACAAGTCCTGGGACATATTCTTTTTACCAAGATATGTAGTCTATACTGATTTGGTTATGCTTTGTCTAGGTCTAAATAGCCTACGATTCATTCAGTATAGTAAATCTGCACTGTGGGATTATATTGTGAAAAATGAACTGCGTGTTATTTGTGATGGGTATTCAAGCGTAAACTACATAAAAGAGATATGTAATGTTGGATCATAAAGTGGAGAAAAAAATGGAAAATACAAAGTGAAGAAATAAACACATATGTACCTTTTTATGCTTACTACTTTTTTTTATGTATTTCTTCTTTTTTGCTGCCATTCTTCGAAATCATCTTCTATTGATTTGGAATAGAAACTTCTTCAATTACTTCTTCTTCTCATACAATTCTGATGGTTCTTCTTGTTTTTACAATTTTAACATTGATTTCATTAAAAATCTAAGGTTCTCGGTGGATTTTTATGACGATTTAGTAGGGAAATAGAGAGTAATTCTTATGATTTCTTTAGTTTTAGTTGATGGTTTTTCAGATATTTGTTCTCTGATTTAGTAGGGTGACAAGGTTGGGTTTTTAATAAGAGAGAAAGAGAGATCGAGTGACATTGGAGGAGACCATGCAAGCACACACGTTTGGACGCAGGACGATATTGGTCATTTCGCTTGTTCTAAACTATTTTGGACCTTCGGTTAAACCAGAAATCTGATGGACCCTAGGAAAACTAATTATATGGGCCTTGGACCAAATAAGAAATTTCTCTTAAGGCTTTCTTCTTTGAAAATACTCAAAATTACAATATGAGGGCATTTTAGTGAAAATCCCTTGTGAGCTCGTTTTTGTTGAAGAGAAATGAGACAAAAGGTATTGAGAGAGGCTTAGAGAACCGTCTAAGAGAATGGGAGAGGCTCCGTCCCCTCTTTTTAGAACAAATCCCTTTTCCACAAAATTCTTGAAATTAGGGCTTTTTCGTCAAAACCCTAATTCTCTTCGACTTTGATCCCTCTGAAAAATTCCGAGAGAATAAATCACACCCCACTGGTCTAGGAGAGCATCCTCACGCATGAAAAGGTCTTGGCCACGACTTGGGTAAATTTTAGAAGAAGAAAAGACCTTGGTTTCCTTATTTGAGCCAAATTAGGGCTATTTTTCCTCAAAACCCTAATTCCCTCCGACTTTGATCCCTCTGAAAAATTCCGAGAGAATAATTGATGTCCCAGTGGATTAGGAGAGAATTATTACCCATGGGAATAGCTTGGCCACGGCTTGGAGGAGTTTTGGAAGAAGAAAAAGACCTCGGTTTCCTTATTTGACCCAAATTCCTCTAATTTCCTCTTTTACTTCTAACTCATTTTCCTTTTTCTTCAAGGCTTCCCTTTTTGGGTTTAATCAAAAAAGAGAAGTATTTTGACGTGTGACAACACATGAAAACCGGTTCACCTCCTTCACAAGTCCTATTTCCATTAGAATTCCATATCATGGCCGTTTCATGCATATATATATATATATATATATGTACATCTACACACACGCATACATATAACTCTTGTAGTTGCAGGAAATCCCACACTACACCCCTCACAAGAATTCACACAATCAAGTCATTTTAAGATGAACAATCATAATCTTTATTGATTAATCTCACAAATGTTACAAGATGAAAAGGAAATAAACTAAAGGATTAACAACTGCTCGGACTTTCTCTCTCCTAATGAATTGCTCAACACTCGAAAAAGATCTCCTCTTCCTCTCTTAAGCCTGTTCGGCTCTTTATATAGGCATAACATAGTGGATAAAGCTAAGTTGTCCTTTTTTCGATACGCGACATTATCGCAAGTGTACAAATGCTAAATCTCGCAACACTCCTAAATCTCTCTGGGTCTTCACATCTTTTCTCGTGTTCGTGTTGTCGTCATCCGTTCGTCATTTTTATTATCAACTGGGATGATATCTTCGTAGTGTGTCGTTCATGGATTTCGCATGGTATTGATGTTGCGATATTCGATCCTACATCTTGCCTCTTCCTGTCTTATCTGCGAAGGAGAGAATGTCATAAGAACTAATACTTTCAAAATGCCGCAGTGCTCATTTTCTTTCCCTAAATTTTCTGCAAACAGATTCCATGAATTAAGCATAACCGTTTACACGTGTTAAATATTCCCCTATTCACCGCACATTAAATGCTAACCGGTCATCATCTTTTGTCTATTTAAGAAGTAGATCCATCATAAGAATATTTTCTTTCTTTTACTTCGTCTTCTTCATCTCTACATTCTCTGTGAATTTTTTTTTTGTCACCGCAACTTTTACTACATTCATCTTTCCATAATATCTTCTCCATCTTTATCACTCTGCTCCTATGGGAGTCATCAAGGTTTGTTGATTTTTGTTGAAACCCATCTTCTTAGGATTGATCTCTTCTACAAATTGTTTTATTTGATATTGTTCATCTTTGAGTAATTCCATACATTTTTGTTTCAAAGAAAACACTTCTAGCACCAAGTTCACAATCAAAACCCTAATGTTCCCAAGAGTTCGTGAAAAAATCGCTGTGAACAAAAAAAGCTGCGTAATAGCAAGGTATTAGAAACACTTATTCTTTTAATAACAATATTGTTGCCTCTGTTTCTTATTTGACTTGTGATTCAAGTAGGTGATGGAAATGTCGATAGGACCCCAAAAGATCTCGCCACCCTAAAAATGTTGAAACTTAAACTTTCATTTCCTACGTTTAAGCTTTCAACACCTCCTCGATATCTTCGAAGTCAATCCCCTTTTCTTATTTGTGAAAATATCGCTGCAGACTTCTCCCATGTAACTTGTAGGATCAGAATATCGCGACATCAATACCTTGCGAGATTAGTAAACGACAGCATTGCGAAGGCGTCGCATAAGAGTAATATAAATGACGCAATGAATGACGACAGCCAAAACACGAGAAAAATGTGAAGATTTAGCGGTTTAGGAGTGTCGCGAGATTGTATACTTGTACACTTACGATATGTCGCAAGTCATTCCCGAAAATAAAGGGACAGCTTAGTTGTCATCCATTGTATACTACTCTTATATAAAGAGTCGAATAAGTCTCTTTGAGAGATTCTTTTTGAAGTGTAAGCAGCAAGTCATTAGGAGAGAGAAAGTTCATGGTGATTGTAATTTCTTTAGCTCTTTTCCATTTTATCTTGTAAACATTCAAAAGAATTAATCAATAAAAATCATAGTTGTTCATCTTCAAATGTCTTAGTTGTGGATTCTTAGTGAGGGGTGTAGTGTAGGATTTCTGCAACTACATAATGGCTTAGAAACAGGAGAGAGTAAGGATTGACATCGTGATTTGAAAGAATTTGGAGTAGTGGGGAAGGAATTACATATAATTTTCAAATACTTTACCAAAATTAAGAAATGGCTAGAAGAAGAAATGCATCAGAACAACCAACAACCGTTAGAAGGAGTAGGAGACTCGCTGGAGAAAGGAGAAATGAAACGGGAGAATCATCAAGGATGAACATGAGAAATGATGAAGAGAATCAAATTCAATCACCAATTCAACATCCGGCAAATAGAACGTGGATTATGATAGAGTAAGCGTGCATACTTGGAGATCGATTACTCGCAGGACGAAGGGGAGAAGAACAACAATTGGTAAACAATGGACAGGAGGAGAGAGACCGAGAAGGGATTGTAGAAATAATTCATGGAAATGAAGGGATCGCAACATTAGAGGCGTTGAGACAAATAATACATGAAGAAAGACGATTAGAGGCAGAGGAACGTGCAAATCTAACAAGACAAAATCATGAATTGAGGATGGAAAACATGAGATTACAAAATAGAAGGTCGAGAAGCACTACAAGATCAAGCTCAAGATCAATTAGAGGGGAAAGAAGGAGAAATTTACCTATAGAAAATGTTGATGAAGAAAACCAAGAAGAAGAGCAAAATCCAGGCATAGAAACATTGCGAGAGAAGACAAATGATGGAAGATCGTTATGTTCCACGTCCCGAGACTTTTCAAAATGGGCAAAATGATGGAAATCGAGAAATAGGCAAGCTTCAAAAGGCGAATAATCCAATTGATGAAGAAAATCAAGAAGAAGGAAGAAGAATATTGCATGGGAGAGAAGCACGAGAGGAAGCAAAAGAGATTGAGGATGAAATTGAAAGACATTATGTTGAACAAGCACGCCTAGCTCGCGAGAGAGAAAGATTGAGAGCGAGAAATGGAAGAACATGAGTTAGAAGAGGCAATTCGCGAATAATCATGATAATCGAGAAAGAAGGCGAGAACAAAATCGCAACAATGATAATATTAACGAAGAATATGAAAGATCACAAAGGAGAAATGATATGCAACAAAGAAGAGAAATTGATAGATATAACGGTGTGCGAATTCGTGAAAGAAGTGAAGGAGAAGATCGAGAGAGAAAGACGAGAAGAAATGATGAAAGTCAAAGCAGACATGAACGCAGGAGAAGAGAAGCGAACTAAAAAGACCAATAGATTCAAATTTGATGTAAATGAACAAATTTTGAGAGAATTGGGCGAAATGAGAGGAATGATGAATAGTAAAAGTGAAGGAGGAAAGAGACAGTTGGATGAAGCCATAGAAGAAGCCGAAAACTCCGTTCACACAAGAGATACAATTAGGAGGAATACCACCGGTGCAACTTACCTACATTAACCAAAAGATTTTCGATGGAACAACTTGCGCGATACAAAGATATCAAAGCTTATATGAGATGTATGCTACAATGGGAGAATCATGATGCTATATTGTGCAAATATTTTGCATCAAGTCCTAGACAGAGAAGCTTTGAAATGGTTTGAAGGGCTACCAAGAATACAATAACATCTTTCAATCACTTGGCAGCCTATATTTTTAGGGGCATATATAAGTAATAATTCCTCGCGACCGTGTATTGAAGATGTATTTGGGTTAAAACAAAGGGTTGGTGAAAGTTTGAAGCATCTAACCGTGAGATGGAAGACAATGTGGCGAAATGGCATCGGCGTGTGGAGGAGAGATATCTTATTTTATCATTCATTAATGCTATGTTCGCGACAAAATCATATATATTCAAATTTTTAGATTCAAGAATACAATCACAATGGTCGAAATGCGAGAGCTTCGGGAGGAGTATATTACTCTAGAGGAAAAGCAAAATGAGATGGAATCATACCACGTCATAATACAAGTTCGGGAGCTGCTAATGCAAGTTTGTTACCCAAATTGATAAACACTGTGGCGAGTACCTCGCAAGGTCAACAAGGAATGAGGATACTAGATGATGGTCAAAGAAAAAGTTGGTAGCCATGGGAAGTCGCGATCAGAAGAATTTGAAAGAAAGAAATTTCTCTGACAACCGTGGTGGAAATAATAAAATTCAAAGGCTTGATCAACAAGAAACCTATGGAGGTCGAGGCATAACTATCATAGAGGGCAACGAGGTCATAGGGTAGTCTGGGAAGAAATCAAGATGCCTCCATTAAACGCTAGCGTGGAGAAAATATGGGAAGCTATAATCCTGATGGAAAATATACCGCACCATGGAACATGGGGAATGAACCACCTCAGTGACTTGTCATGAATTTTGTTCCTATCACCATTTTCATGGACACCAACAAATGATTGTAGGAATATAAAAAGAATCATCCTTGAATGATAGACCAAGGAAGCTAAATCATTTCTTAAAATGTGAAGAGAAGACTCAACCATTACCAACACCTCCAAGAATTCACGAGTAAATACAACAAAGGAAAGAAACGCTTGTAGTAGAAGTTGGAGCGAAGGCCAAAAATTTGTTCTGCAAATTCTATCGTACATTCGTACGACAGACAATTGAAGATTTTCATGATAGTGTTCTCAGTAGGGTTTTCACAAGAGATGTTGACAATAGAGAAGTAATGAACATCGCGAAGACATCGCCACTGAAAGAATTGCAAACGCAGATTATTTCTTTTACCGCAGAAGAAGTACAAGAAGGTGGCGAGATGCATGACATCCATTAGTGGTAAGATTGGAGATTAACCCAAAACACATTGATGATGAAGATGATGGGGCGAGAAAATTCATGGGCTATAAATAGAATCTTAATTGATACTTGGAAGCTACAAACATCCTTTTACCACACTTACAAGACTATGGGAGGGAAAGACTAAGACTTGATACCTTCAACCTATAAGATTTATGGTTTTAATGGTACTGCCAAAAACCTAAAGGAGAAATTCGAATGTGAATACCACTAAAAGGATTACCAACTGAAATCTTGTTTTGCATAGTCGATGTGGAATCCCCCTATAATTGGGCGACCCTGGTTAATTGGGCGACCCTGGTTACATGAGATCTTGGGTGTAGCATCAACTAACCACCAGTGCATCAAATTTCCTCATCCCAATGGTGTTGGAGTTATAAAAGGAGATTGGGCTGAGGAAAAAAGTGCTATGAAGTCGATGTGGAGTCTTGCGAGGAAAGGGCTGCTCAAAAGAAGAATTAGAAGCGGAATATCAAAGAAGAACAAAGAAGAGAAAGACTGATGGTGGACACAATAGAAGTGAGACATGAAAATATATTGCGAAACCAATGCTTGAAAACAATTGGAAATTGCGATGGTCTCGCAAAAGGGAAAGAAATATCAGGGAATTTGAATGAAGAAACAGAGAGCAACAGAATAAAAGTGTAAGAAATAAATAGTTGATTTTAGAGTGACAAAGGCATGTCAAAAGTACAAAGAATATGATGATCAAGGAAGGAGTACGCGAAAGTCTCGCGATTCATGAATATAACGAAAGTTTGGTTAAATAATTACAGCGAGATCACAGCAAATGAAGCAAGGTTATGTGATAATTTCACAAAGATAATGAGAAGAAATAATCAAAAATCAATGAATGATAGAAATGAAAGAATGAGTGAATGGGACAAACCTTTATGGCGTACACCCTAGTTCGCGAATGATATTTCGTAAAAGGAAAATGTAAGACCTAAAGTGCGTCATATAAGGGGGTATCTCTTGACATGGTTCAGGGAAAGGTTACACCGCCCCTGGAACCTGAGTCATGAAAATTTGGGGTCAATAAAGCCCATCCGAGGGAGATACCTTGGATTTCCAACTATATATATAAGGTTATACCCGGTTGGACGAACACCGAGGGTCTCTCCCAAGGAGTCGAGTGTACTGACCAAGGCGCCGAGGTACACGGTTGAGCCAAGAGTGCACAGGGCATTTGAAGTGTCTCGGCAATTCTTGGCAAGTCTTGGCACATGCCGCACTCGGCCAAGAAAACTCCACTTAGGTGCGGTCTCGTAACCATAAGCCCTATAGGTATAAGGGATAAGAGGCTGCGAAAACAACCGGTTGTTGTTAAGACCGGATGGGAGGAGCTAGTCTTGTATGGTCGATGTACGCCTCCTTGAAGGGGCAAAACCAGAGATGATGATAAGGGCGGCACCCTCCATTAGGGAGCCGATAAGTGTCTTAAGATGCAAATGTCATGAGGCTTTATTTTCGCAAGAAAATTTAGGCTTGTCATATTTGTGCGATGATCCCGGCAGAGGCAATAATACTAACGCGAGGGTAAGACGCAGAGATCAATGGGTCTTTACATGAAAGTGTAAAGACGTCCTGCGATTTCGTCGCAAGACGGCAATGTCATGGGGCTTTAAGTTCGCAAGAATTTTAGGCATGTCATATTGTCGCAAGAAAAACATCTGGCAGAGGCAATAATACTAAAGAAATGATAAGACAAGATCAATGGGTCATTACATGAAAGTGTAAAGACGTCCTGCGATTTTGTCGCAAGACGGCAATGTCATGGGACTTTATGTTCGTAAGAATATTTAGACATGTCATATTGACGCAAAAATGAGGGTGGCAAAATAAGACCTTTAACTAGGAAGGCAAAATAAGACCACACAAGAGCAATGATAAGGCAAGATCAATGGGTCATTACATGAAAATGTAAAGACGTCCTGCGATCTTGTCGCAATGATGAATTTCAACATAAATGAAGATAATGGAAAACAAAATAGCAATTATTAAATATCAAAAATTATACTCATTGAAAGAAAGTGTAATAATAAGCAGATGAACACATATAAAATATGATTGAAGTACGTAAAGAAATAACGGTACAAAAAGAAAAATTACAAGAGAAAGTCAATTCTCAAATATAATTTTTTCACCGAGAAGGAGATAACGGGTTTTCTTCAAAGAACTTTATCCATATTTTCACCAGTTATTATATTTCCACCAGATCCTCCTTCACCCGGATCATCATTGACAATTTCTTACTAGGAGGGATTGTCTCTTCATTTGCAAACTCTTCACCACTATTGTAGTCATAATCATTTATGGGGAGGAGGGTTTGGAACTTCATCATCGCTTACTTCCAGTGAGGTTCGACGGATACAGAGATCAAGAGATTTAGATAGTAAAACATCATTCACAAGAACTTGGCTTTAAGATGAAATTGACGAAGGAGTGCTTTCTGATAATTTCTACTCTCTATATCTTTACAGTCAGACATATAATCGAATCTTTTAGAGTGGTAATAGAGGAATGAAGATTTTTCTCAGAATCTGCAAAAGAAAAGAACATAGAAAATCATTCAGATTTTTAGACTTCGCAAGGAAAATATCGCAAAATAATAAATAAATGGATTAAGGTAGTCAAATAATATGACTACCTTCCTTTTGCAAGGTAAGATATTGGATTAAAGCCGAACAACTATTCTCCAATTGATCCATGGCATTGTCAAAATTATCTCCAATTAAGCCTTTCAAATCGAGATCGCAAGCTTTTTCGTTAGGAAACAAGTAAGGCATTTTCTTTCGCAAGGGAAGAATTGGACTCTTCTAACTTGGTACATTGATCCTTGAATTGGTTTGCCTTTACACTTAAGATTATTCTACCCTGGATAAGTTTATCCTTCTCGGCAGTAACTTCTTCGAGTTTATTTCTCAGCGAACAAAGAGATCGTTCTTGTTCTTTACATATTTTTTGACAAACATCAGACTGTTGCGAGTAAATTGCCACCTTGTTTAACAGAGTTCACTTCTCTTGAGAAAGAATTCCATTCTCATATGATAAAGTTTCCAACTCCAAATTAGCTTTAGTCAAAGAGTAAGAGAGGCGAGATAATTCATTACTTAATGAGTCTTGTTTCTCAGCTAAGTCAGCATTTTCTTTAGAAAGATTATTTATTTGATCAACAGAATATGTATGAAGATTATCTAATTGGTTATATTGCTCCATCCAAGCATCTCTATCCATTCGAGCTTCATCAACAGTAGATTCCAACTGATATATCTCCATTTTTCGCTTCTGGTTTAAAGCTTGAAGGGCGAACAAGGGCTTGAGGATCAAAAAAAAAATATATATATATATATATAGAGGTAAGATTGTACCTTTTAATTCTTCGTTCTTCTTGCGAAGATTTTCACAATCCAGCGAAACATTTTGAAATTTTTGATTCTCAAGTTGAAGAATATTACACTTTGCAGTCATAGCTTGGAGATCATTCTTCAAAATATTAACTTCTTGCTCCAAAGATGTTTGCGAAATTCTATCGGGGCCAAGGTATTTGCTCAAAATCTCGCAGACATTAGATTTGATGGGATCGATAGAAGTCTTCTTGGCATCGTTCACAATATCTGATAAAACTGTGAAGGCCACATCTATTCCTTCCAAATTTTCCTTAGTAAGAGGGAGTTGCTCAGATAAGGAAGTAACGACGATAGAAGAAGGAAGAGATGAGTTATTTTTTGTTAAAGGAATATCATGAGAAGAGGAAGTCCCATGAAGATCAATGACTGGGGAAACAGTAGAGGCATTGATAATAGGAGAAGAAATGGGCTCATTCGCAACAAGGCTGTTAGGAGGGATTTGATTTATGAAAAATTCAGGCATAGAAGTGCTATCATCAACAATATTTTCGCAGGAAGAAATAATAGGTTTATCTTGCGAAGATTTCGCAGGAGGAGTTGTAAGTTTGAATATAGGAAAGGAAACAAAGAAAGCAACGAGGTTTAGAACTAGCGAGGTTTCTTGGGGGATCTATCAACATTTTTTCATCCTCGCGAATTACAAGTTAAATAAGAAAACGAGAGGCAACAATATTGTTATTAAAAGAGTAAATGTTTCTTAAATACCTTGTTATTCGCAGGGCTTTCTTTTAGTGACAAAGTGGATTTCGATTGCGAGCCCATGGAGATAGTAGGGTTCACAATGGTGAACTTGGTGTTAGATTTGTTCTTGCTAAAATAAAAACAAACAGGGAATCATTAAAAGAAGAACAGTATCAAAACAAAACAACTTCAATAAGAGAGATCAATCACCAAGTGATCAAATTCAGCAAAATTAACAAACCTTGATGGCTCCATAGAAATAGTAGCAGAAGAATAATAGTAGAAAAATGATGAAGAAGACGATGAAGAAAAATAGCAGAAAAAAGTTGCAGACGATGAAGAAGATGAAGTAAAAGAAAAGAAATACTTTCATAAGGATTCCCCTTTAAATAGACAAGAAAAGAGCAACCGGATAACATTAAATGTACCGGTAAAAAGGGAAAATTTTAGCCACGTGCAAACAGTCATCCCTAATCCACGGAATCTTGTCGGTAAAAATTGATGAAAAATAAACGGTTGTGGCAGCTCAAAATATTGGTTCTCATGACATTCTCTTCTTCGCAGAAGACATGAGAATAGGCAAGATGTAGGATCGAATATCGCGACATCAATACCTTGAGATTAGTAAACGACAAAGATTGCGAAGGCGTCGCAGAAGAGTAATATAAATGATGCAATGAATGACGACAGCCAAAACACGAGAAAGATGTGAAGATCTAGCGAAGTTTAGGAGTGTCGCGAGATTGTATACTTGTACACTTGCGATATGTCGCAAGTCATTCCCGAAAATAAAGGACAGCTTAGCTGTCATCCATTGTATACTACCCTATATAAAGAGTCGAATAAGTCTGTTGTGGAGAGATCTTTTTCCGAGTGTTAGGCAAGTCATTAGGAGAGAGAAAGTTCATGGTGATTGTAATTTCTTTACCTCTTTTCTATTTTATCTTGTAAACATTCAAAGAATTAATCAATAAAAATCATAGTTGTTCATCTTCAAATGTCTTAGTTGTGTGGATTCTAGTGAGGGGTGTAGTGTAGGATTTCCTGCAACTACATAACTCGACTCTATCTATTAATGAAATTCCTCGTGATAATCCTGTTGCGAATGAACCCTTATCTTCTTCTGCTGTCAATGCCTCTTCTATGGACACTGCCTCAGCCCCAATCATTAACCTTCATCAAATTTCATCTTTAAATGACACATCTATTGCGAAAGATGATTCAACTCTCCCACGTTCTGCCATCATCACTTCTTCATCCGAATCTTCCCCTTTTACTAAAGAAAATCTGGAAGGGATGGATATCGCTTTCAAAGTTTTATCAGATATTCTGGATGATGTCAAGAAAGTCTCTATTGATCATATCAAAAATCCCGGTGTCTACGTAATTTTAAGTAAATATTTTGGCTCTGACAGAATGGCTTCGCAGACATCCTTAGAAAAGGAAGTTGAAACTTTGAAGAATAACCTCCAGGCTATGACTTTGAAATGTGACACTCTTCATTTTCAAAATCAAAAGCTTCAGAATGTCTCACTGGATCGTGACAATCTACGCAAGAAGAATGAGGAACTAAAAGGTAAATAATTTTTTTTTTTAAATCCCTTGTTCACCCTTTTAAGCTCTAAACCAGAAATGAAAAATGGAGATATATCAGTTTGAATCCGTCGCCGAAGAAGCTCGAATGGATAGAGATACTTGGATGGATCAATATAACTAATTAGATAATCTTCATACGTACTCCGTTAATCAAATAGATAATCTTACCAAGTAGAATGCTCAATTAGTCCAGAAGAAAAACTTATTAAGTAGTGAATTATCTCGCCTCTCTTACTTTTTGACTAAAGATAACTGGAGTTGGAAACTTTATCAAATGAGAATGAAACTCTATCTCGGGATAAGCAAATTCTTTTAAATAAGGTGGCGATCTCTTCGCAAGAACTTAACATTTGCCAAAAAGTATGTAACGATTAGGAACGATCCCTCTGCTCATTGAGAAATAAACTCAAAGAAGTAACAGAATTATCTTCTGCTGAGAGAGATAAACTTATTCAAGGTAGAATAACTCTAAGTATAAAGGCAAGTCAACTCAAAGATCAATACTCCAAGCTAGAAGAATCTTACACTTCTCTTGCGAAGGAAAACACCTTACTCATTTCTAATGAAAAGAGTTTGCGATCTCGACTGAAAGGTTTGGTTGGAGATAAGTTTGACAATGCCATGGACCACTTGGAGAATAGTTTCTTGGATTTAACTCAACATCTTATCTCGCAAAAGGAAGGTAGTCATAAAATTTAACTGCCGCAACCATTTTTTCTTTGTTAAGTCTTTTTATTATGTCTTCCCTGCGAATCCTTCACCTAAATGATTTTCTTTGTTCTTTGTTTTTGCAGAATCTGAGAAAGATCTTCGTTCCTCCCTTTCTAGTTTGGAATCTAGCTATGCCAAGGTTCGCAAAGATAATGCATTACTTGCCTATACTCTTGCTCGTTCTCTCGATCGAGCAGAAAGAAGATTTGATTATCTCGCTTACTCCAAAGATATCCAAAGTAGAAATCACCAGAAGGCACTTCTTCGCCAAGTTCATCTTAGGGTTGAAGTTTTTGTGAATGATATCTTATTGTCCAAATCTCTTTTCCCTGTATCTGTCGATCCTTTGGAAGTAGATGATGATGAAGTTCCTGGTTCTCCTGATAGTGATTATCATTATGAAAGTGGCGAAGATTTCGCAAATGAAGAGGAGGTTCCTCCTAATGATGAAATTGTCGATAATAATCCGAGATGAAGAAGAAGTTGGAATAAACCCGAGAATGAAGAAAGGACTAGCGAAATTTTTTAAAAAGCCAAATAAATCGAGAAAGTTGGTGAGAGTGATAAAATTAGTGAAGGACGTCCATTATCTCCGTCTGGCGAAAAAGTCGATGTTGAGGCTTGAACTTCTTTTGTAATTTTATTTCTTTGGATTACTTCATCTGTTTCACTTCTTGCATATGGTGCACTTCAGTCATCTTTGAGATGCATTTACTCTTTTATTATTGTGTTTATGAGCGAGAAAGATAATGTTCATTGTTTAATAATTCCCATCTTTGCCTCTCATTATCTTTCTCGCTGGATGACCTGCATAAATAATAGTTAGTTCTTATAAATCTTTTGTTGAATCATGTGGTCTTATTTTGCCTTCCTAGTTAAAGGTCTTATTGCGCCACCTCTTGTCATTGCGACAAAATCGCAGGACGTCTTTGCATTTGCATGCAAAAACCTATTGATCTTGCCTTAACTCTTTCTTTGAATTTTTGTTGCGACAATATGACAGCCTAAAAATTCTTGCGAAAATAAAGCCCCATGAGATTGTCGTCTTGCGGACGAAATCATCGCAGGACGTCCTTACACTTTCATGTACTTGAACCATTGACCTCGTCTTATCTTTGTCTTTTGTATTATTGCCTCTTCGAGATTGTCGCACAAATATGACTAGCCTAAATTTTCTTGCAAAATAAAGCCTCATGACATTTGCGTCTTAAGACACTTATCGCCTCCCTAATGGAGGGTGCCACCCTTATCATCCCCGGTTGCCCCTTCAAGGAGACGTACCTCTACCATACAAGGTTGGCTCCTCCCATCCGGTCTTAACAACAACCGGTTGTTTTCGCAACCTCTTATCCCTTCGCCTATAGGGCTTATGGTTACGAGAGACTGCACCTAAGTGGAGTTTTCTTCGGGCCGAAAAGATAAGCCAAGACTTGCCAAGAATGGCCGAGACACTTCAAATGCCCCGGGGGACTCTTGGCTCAACCGCGTACCTCGCGCCTTGATCGATGCGACTCCTTAGAAGAGACCCTCGGTCGTCCAACCTAAGTCATAAGCTTAGGTTGAAAATCCGAGGTACCTCTCCGGATGGGCTTTATTGACCCTAAATCTCCATGACTCGGGTTCCGGGGGCGGTAACCTTTTCCCTGAGCCATGCCAACAGGTACCCCCTTTTATGACGTACTTTAGGTCTTACATTTGCCTCTTGCGAAATTTTGATTTCACGAACTACGGTGTACGCCATAGCAGGTTCGCCCCTTTCTGATATGTCATTGATCTTTGATTATCTCTTGTCGTTATCTTTGCGAAATTTTCGCATGTTCTTTCTTTGTTTTGTATAATCTCGCAATAATTCTTTCACAAGATTTTCATATAAATTCATTTTGCTTCAATCATACATCATTTCGCAGTCTAATCTTTCTCTACAATATTTTACGGGTAATATCTCTTCAAGTATAACTTTGTTCCATGGTCTATCGAGTCCGTGGCCCACATCTTTACCCCTCAGGGTCCATCAATCTATATGCCCATGTTCCAACTATATCCTTAATGATATAAGGTCCATCCCATTTTTCGCGAGTTTTCCCCCACTTTCTTGTTTGATATATCGGTGTTTCTCGCAGCACCAAGTCACCTGGTTGAAATTCGCGTGTTTTAACACGTTTATTATATTCTCGGGCTAATCTTCGCTGGTAATTTTCCATATGTTGTAGGGCTCTTTCTCTTTTTTCTTCTAATTCATCTAAGTTGGTTAAAATAATACCCGCACTAAGATTTTTCTCCCAAGCTTCTCTCTTTGTTGTTGGAATAATAACTTCTGTTGGTAGCACAGCCTCAACTCCATATGTTGAACAGAAAGGTGACATTCCCGTAGATTCTCGCCTGGTTGTGTTGTAAGCCCATACTGCATTATGTACCTGTTCACACCATGCTTTATTATGCCCTTCTAATTTCTTCTTCAATATATCTCACGATTGTCTTATTTGTTGCTACTTTTGTCCATTGGCCTCGAGGGTATAAAGGAGTTGACTTCCCACACTTTATCTTAAATGCATTAAGTAACAGTTTTATATTTTGTCCCTCAAACTGTTTCCCATTATCGGATACCAATTGTGCGGGGATTCCAAATCAGCATATAATATTCTCAAATATGAATGTAAAAATATCTTTGTCGCGAATGTGTTGTACTGCCTTATTTCTGCCCATTTTGTGAAATAATCTGTAGCAACAATCAGATATCTTCTTTTCCCAGTCCCCGGTAAAAATGGTCCCACAATATCTAAACCCCATTTTTCAAAAGGCTATACACTTGTTGAAGACATTAATGGTGCTCCAGGTGCATGTATTTTCTTTCCGTGCCTTTGGCAATCTTCGCAACACCTTGATATTTTTTTCGCATCTTCATGCATATATGGCCAATAATAACCTTGCATCTTCGCTTTGTATGCCAAAGATCTTCCGCTACTGTGATTTCCAGCATCCCCACTATGTAACATCTTTAACACTTCTTCTCCTTGTTTTCGTGTTAAGCATCTGAGTGAAGGTCCGTCAAAGGATCTCCGATACAATATCCCATCCCTTAGTTCATAATTTGTCGCACGGCTTTTTAATTTGTGCGCCTCCAATCTATTCCTTGGTGTTTCTCCTCTCATCAGGTATGCATGAAGTTCTGCTATCCAATCTTCGATATTAGGTGTTTGTTCTCCACCTTCTATTATCATTACATCTACCTCTTCTTCTTCTTCTTTATTGATTGATGGTGATAAAAGTGTCTGTATCTTTATGCATCTCACAGTTGGGTCTGTCATCATACTTGAGATAAAACCAAAAGCATCTGCGAGTCTATTATATTTTCTTGATATGTGTCTCCATTTAATTTTTGGGATTCTCGAAGACAATTCCTCAACAAGTTTTTTGTATTTCTTCATGGATGATTCATTTGTAGTGTATTCTCCTTTTATTTGACGAATGACCAATTGCGAATCACTAGTGATTCTCACATTATCCAAATTCATTTCTATTGTGAACTTCAGGGCATGTATCACAGCCTCATATTCTGTCTCATTGGTGGATGCATACTCTAATCTGAAGGAAAAAGCCATTTTGTTGCTCTCTGGAGAAATCAAAACAATTCCAACTCCGTTACCTTCCCCATTTGATGATCCATCCACCAATATTTCCCATCTATTTGGATATGTTAATAGATCTCTTGGATTTCCATGTTCTTCTTCTACATCCATCATTTCTTCCACAACTTCATCATCTTCTAAAGGAAATTCTGCTAAGAAGTCTGCAACAACTTGCGATATGGGTGAAGATAATATTTCATATTTGATTTTGAAATGTCCTATTTGTGCATTCCATCTCTCAACTCGCCCGATCTTTTTGAATTTTTCATTACCGATTCGATTGGTATTTTTGTCATTACTTTATTTCATGTACCGAAAATATATTCAAGTTTAAATGCTTCATAAACTAATGCCAAAATTATTTTTCAATATTTGAATAATTTTTCTCCGCAACATTAAAGGTTTTGCTTGATGTAATAGATTGGTTTTTCTCAACTCCTGCGTCTACTGCGTAATAATACGCACTTAACGCATGCGAAGTTGTCGCAAGATAGATTAATAATTCTTCTCCGGTTCTTTTTTGAAATAGATATATTCGGCTGATGTTCTTTTATTCCTTGAAAAGATTTCTCGATCTCGTCTGGCCCACCTAAACTTCGCCCCTTTTTGAGTATATTGAAAAAATGTTTACATTTGTCTCGATGATTGCGAAATGAACCTTCTCAGCCAAGCTAAGAGCCCATTTAACTTATGTACATATTTTATCCATTTTTGGTGTTGGCATGTCACGAACCGCTTGCACTTTCTCCGGATCAACTTGTATTCCTTCTTTTGATACGATGTAACCTAAAAATTTTCCCTTATGCAACCCCAAAGATACACTTTTCTCGGATTTACTTTGATGTTAAAATGTCTCATTTGTTCAAAAATTTCCCTCGATCTTGGACATGATTTTTTGCTTCTTTACTTTTATTAACATATCATCCACATACACTTCCAATGTTTTGTGTATCCATTTCGCAAACACCTTTTCTACCATCCTTTGGTATGTTGCTCCAAAGATTTCGCAAACCAAATGGCATTTTGTATAATAATATAACCCTCTTGGAGCGAAAAAAAGCAAAGATGCTCCCCGATCTTCTTCAAAGAGGTATTTGATTGTAGCCTTTATACCCGTCTAGAGAAGATATTCTATCATTTCATGTCACTGATTCACCATTTGTGGAATATCCGGTAACGGAAAACTATCTTTCGGACAGTTTTATTTAGATCAAGAAAATCTATACAAATTCTTATCCCCTTTTTCTTCTTCTAACCACAACCATGTTTGATATCCACTCCTGATATTTTGCTTGTTTTATGATTCCCGCATCAAGCATCTTCAATAACTCTTCTTCTATTTGAGGATGATATGTTGTCATGATTTTCTGATTCTTTGTTTGAATGGCCTCGCATTTTTGTCAATCTCCAACCTATGACATGCCACAGACGGGTCTATTCCAGGCATCTCGTCCATGTTCCACGCGAAAATATCTTTAAATTCTCGCAACAAACCAATAGTTTTTTCTTCTTAATCAGCCTCCATCTTAGTCCCACTTTTAGTATTTTGGGTTCTTCTTCTGTTCCAACATTCACTTCCTTTGTTGGTTCCGCAGTTGTAACCTGGTCTTTGGTTCTCCCATAGGTGTGGGTTCTTTTATCTACTTCGAGCTCCGCTTTCTTCTCCCAGAAATTTCGCTGGGTATTCCTTTTCCTTCCTCTCGCTCTTATCATATAAGCTCTAAATTCTTCTTCTTTCTTTGCCTCCTTCGCCATTTTCCCCGCGATTTTTTCGCTTCTTTGGACGCCCTTCATAATCGCTTCACTTCAATTTGATAACATAATCTCGCTTTATCACCTCCCCTCTAATTTCACCAATCCCACTTGGCATGGGAAATTTGATGCATTGATGTAATGTTGAAGCTACGGCTTTAATCACATGTATCCATGGCCTTCCCAACAAAGATGTTGTACGGTGATTCCATATCCACTACGCATAGTGCCACTTGTGTTTCAATTTTTCCCAATAAATTCGCACCTCTATTTCTCCTTTTGGTTTTGTTGTAGATTTGCCAAAGCCATGAATATGATAAGTTGAAGGAGACATCTCTTCATCTTTGTATCCCATTCCTTTGTATGCATGGTAAAATATTATATTCGCCGAACTCCCCGTATCAACTAGAGTTACATTTCATCCCATTCTTCTATAGTTTTTGCCGATTTTTCCTTTTCTTTCCGTGTGGTTACCGTGATTACCAAAGGAGATGTGTGGTTTAAATTTTCTCTTGGTATCTCTGCTGATGTGAATGTAATCTTCTGTTTTTCCCAATCTTTCAAGGGTGATGCCTTCTTCATTGTCATGATTTTCTTTCCTTCAAAATCTCGTTTATGTATTCTCCCTCTGATGTTTTCATGGAATTCATTAATCATTGTTTTTGTAATCAATCTACACTCTAACTTTCTATTACATTCCTTAATTTTAATTTTCTCTACTTTAACTGATTTATCAACTTGTTTCATCGTCTTCTTGATTTGAACAATCTTAATAACAATCTCTAACCTTTAATATTCAATCCCTGTTTCTAGTGCCATATGTGGTTGCAGGAAATACCACACTACACCCCTCACAAGAATTCACACAATCAAGTCATTTTAAGATGAACAATCATAATCTTTATTAATTAATCTCACAAATGTTACAAGATGAAAAGGAAATAAACTAAAGGATTAACAACCGCTCTGGACTTTCTCTCTCCTAATGACTTGCTCAACACTCGAAAAAGATATCCTCTTCCTCTCTTAAGCCTTTTCGGCTCTTTATATAGGGCATTACATAGTGGATGACAAAATGCCTAAGTTCTTTATTTTTGGATCGGCTTGCGACATTATCGCAAGTGTACAAATGCTAAATCTCGCAACACTCCTAAATCTCGCTAGGTCTTCACATCTATCTCGTGTTCAGGTTGTCGTCATCCGCGTCATTTTTATTATCAATATGTGATATCTTCGTAGTGTGTCGTTCATGGATTTCGCAAGGGTATTGGTGTTGCGATATTCTGATCCTACAACCCTTGTACGTGAATTTTCTTCTTGTCTAATATTTCTTTCTTAGAAAATAAACTAGCCTTTATTTGCTTTGATCTTGTCTTGAGAATGGTCGTAAATCTCCTAACATGTGTGATGAAGATGACAGCAATATGGGCGATTCCGCAACGAGTAATGGAGCCGCCAGTAATAAGGAGATCCCTAACTTCAATGACGAATTCCACCACTTCGCTGAACTGATTGACTTACCCTAGTCCCCATGTGAGTGATGATCTCGTTTTCTGTAGTAGAATTACTTCTCAAAATCAACCACTCATTCCTTCTTCGGTACTGCGCTTTTCCATGGAAATAAAAACTGTAAAGCCTTCAGTAGTGAAATTCAAATCTCATCAGGAACCCATTGATTCTTGGCTAGACTGGGTAGAATCCATGCTTAGAAGCAACGAAATTCAGCAAATCTTAAAGAGATCCGGCATCTACCATGCGGTTTTAACTTCAGGGTCTTTAAAAATAAAGAAAGACGTTGCTGATTTGATAGCCTTGCTATGTCGTTGGAGTAAACAAACTCACACCTTCGCTTTCGCTTGGGGAGAACTCTCAATTACCCTTGAAGACGTAGCCGCACTTCTTTATCTTCCAGTTACAGGTATCTTCTCTTTAACATTAGACGATAGTGAAAAAGAAGTATCTCTAGCTCTATCTGAAGCCATTGATCACTCATGCTCATGCAGTTATTAAGAAGAATAGATATAAGTTTTGTATTAGCCGTTGGCGTAGTAATGAAGGGCTTTCCGGATTTACATCTTATTCAACCACGCAGATTGCTGCCTTCATATTATTATGGTTATCTAAAGATATTTTTGAGAACTCGAATGGAGAAGAGCTAAAATCTGCATTGATTCCTATGGCGATAAAACTGGCTCGGGAATAATATTTCCGATTGGAAACCTATTCTTAGGGACTATGTACTCGACCTCAGACAATTTTGTACAGGATGTGACATCTTCGAATGGTAATAAAAGAACGGATACCTGGGTGAACGTGTGCTTCCTCTAGGCGTGCCTATAGGAACACTTTGAGAAATACGCCCCCATCCCTCGTTCACTGAAGACTAGTGATCCTCTGATAGCCAGAATTTATCGTTGGTGTAATAAATATCCGGTTCAGTTGCCTTCGTTTTCCTTAATGAAAGACGTCGTATTACTCCCTGATGGACGTGATCACCTATCTGACGCAGAAGCTACATATATATGTAGCAGTTCTCCGGGTCGTGTCTTGAGTTTGGATAGTCGGGGTGACTTCAGTATACAATCCTACAACATCGATAGAACTGCTCGTCAGATGGGATTCGACCAGGATATCCCTTTTCGAAAAGGACCATCAATGTTTTCTAGGGTCCAGCGGAATCTCGGTACTGTAAGTGGTTTGCAAAGAAACTTTCCATTCTTTCATGCCCAATGGACCGGCCGTGTATCTCCAAGAGGTTGAACTTACTGGTGTTTATGGGTGAAAACTACTCCTGCAGAATTTGGTAATTTGGGGTGTGGATGAGGAATGAATTTAAACCTTAAACAAATGCACTTTGCTGAGTGCTTGTAGATTCGAGAGATCAATCTGCAAGTCCCAAGATAAACCAAGAAATGGCTGCTCCGCATTTTGTTTCGGTCACAAAGTGAAGGAAATGGGGTTGATCTTAGGGAGGGAAGCTAAGAAGGTGTTGAGATTGTGAAGGTGTAGACTTTCTTATGACTTGCAACAAGAAAAGTGAACAAGCTTACGATTGGTGTAAGGTGCTCGGGTGTTTTCTTATTGTTTTTCTCTCTGTTGTTTGGAAATAGGGCGAGAACCTATTTATACAAGTCATTGAGTCTTATTCACGTCTCTCGTGGGAAGTGGAGGAAGTGGAGTGATGGAGTAATGGAGTTGTGCGTTGGTGATACACGACCAGCCTTGCCCACTTCTCCCCTGTTCATCTCTAACCGCCCATAACTTCCTAACACGTTCTTGTGATGGCGTGTTGCACGCCGCACGCTCAGAAACCGCCGACCAATACCCCGCATGTATCCCCAGCTTGTGACATGATTGATGTTCTGGAATGTGTGGATCGTGGATCCACGAAAGATAGCATGTATCTTTGAATTGAATAATCACGTTATTCGGAAGTCGATACTGTGAAGTATCGTGTGTATTTTATGCAAAATATCGCATCATGGTGTGGTAAAGTGATGGGTAATGATACTTTACTAACCAATTAACTCCCGACTGTGGCTGTATAACCAAGTCAGGTGAAGTTGGACTGATGAGATGATCTTTGAGACACTCATCTCGCGACCGTTGATGAAATCGGGGTTTTGAAGAGGTGCGCAGTATCACTCTTCGGCCTTGGTCGAAACCAAGCATGGGATACAACTTTGGCCTAACCGACCATACATGCGTGTAGATGTCATGATGGTGTAGGCGCCTATACCCCCATTACCTCATGAAAGTATGATCTGGGTCACTCAATTCATCCGGTGAAATCGAGTGGTCGAGATCGATTTGCGACAAAAAACTAGTGCCGCAAGAGCCGCACGTCACGCCCACTTCAGGCACACGTTCCAAGACGACCAGTCTTGGTCGGTCTTGGCCGATTGGCCTGATGTGAAGATGGTAGGCTAGTGTTCACACCTATACCTGAATATCCCATAAAAACGTGATCTCGAGCCATCCAAATCGTCCTGGCGAAGTCGAAAGTGGTCGAGACTGGCCATGGGTTTGGGAGGTGTGACCACGCTAGTTTGAGCGTGCGTTTTGGATTAGCCAGCATGATATGCCTTGGCTTCGGCCGGGTTAGGGAATAGATGGGTCCATCGGTGGTCATGCTGGTATGACCCACCTGCTAATCCAACTCGACCCTCCATTCATGCCGGAGAAGATGGACGCTCGTGATGCTCAAAACCCTAATTTTGGGTTTCAAAGCCGTGCGTCATCTCTTGTTTGGGCGACAATTTTGTCACGACCAAACATGGTTGGTCTTGACCGATTGGTCAAGTGTGTAAGCGGGCCCGCGAAGATGGATGGTGATCGTGTTGACCGCGGTGATCGTGTTGACATGCTCTGGGCCCTTTGAATCTACATCTACACCCTCCATCTATACCGCAAGATGGATGGTTGAGACTGCTTTTTGCGACACATGTAATATGCCGCAAACCCTAATTTAGGCTTTTCCGTCCATAATGCTTGGTATGAACGCTTTTTTTAGCAAGCTAGGCCAATGGCCGATCGTGCGGGTTCCGCGAAGGGATATTCCATACCGCTTGGGGTGATGGAATTGATCCGGGTCATCCAATCATGCTTATGGAGTCGATGATCATGATCATATTCGGATCGACACGGTCAATCCTGATGCTCAATCTGGCTAGTATAACACACCGAGAGGGGCTCAATCAAAGCAGTATAACACACCGAGAGTCACCCCGTATGGGTATTTCGTACATGGTTTCATTATAGTGCTTGGAGGTTCGTGTTACTCCTAAGAGTAACACTCGACCGTCATGCCACACCGATAATGAGTACTGGAAATACAAGGCCGATTAGAAATTCACGTGAATGGGATTGTTGCCACATGCTCCAACCTCGAGGAATTTCATGTATTCACGTAACGGGATTGTTGCCACATGATCCATTCTTGGTGAATTAAGTGAGGGAGTATCCAACACTTATTAATGGCTTTATCTTTTACAAGATGTCGGTAGCATAATTTTTTCTGCTTTTTTACAAATTTAACCTTAAATGAAAATCCACCATCAACATTAAGTCCCCGCCTAGCACATAATGGTTACACTATTGTGGGGTAGGCATGAGATGGTGACATACATATGTGAGAAAGACAGGATAGAAGAAGTTTACCCTAAGAGTATTGACCGATCGCTAGTCGCCCACGCTCATTGTGCTTGTATGGAATCCTTTGGTGGGACCGCTTTCCCTTCTTTGGGTATTCGAATCGAAAAGGAATCCAAAAGAGGTATCCTTGTTCTATTGGGATTCTTCTTATTTTTGTCTATAAAAGAGGCCAAACCCCTTTTCTTTTCTCACGAATTCTTTTTTTTTTTTTTTTTTTTTTTTTTGAGCAGCTCCCGTCCGTGACCGCCGCCGCTCCTGCTGACGCTCGTTGCCGTTGCCGGAGTTGCTACCGTGCGCCGTCGTCCGTCTGTCCGAGGTAGGTTTCGCTCCCCTTTTTTTTTTTTTTTGAAAAGGTAATGCTAGGTAAACACCCTTTATAAGATGTGCATATGCTTAGTTTTTTCCACCGAGGTTGATACGCCAATATTTTCTAGAATTGTTTAGTAAAACAACTTGTGAATCCATGATTATGTTGTTTTTGCTTCTTTCCACCATTGTTGCATACAAAAACTAGCTTCTTAGATTATAGCTTGGGAAGATACTTTGGCTTGGATTTTGTAAACATAATTCCCACGATCATGAGAAAACTGTGTTGTAATACGTGCCCGTGGATGTAGTCCCACCTTGTGCGTGGGTCCCACCCATATATGCTTGACTGATTTGAAACCAATACCAGACTTGAAACTTGTACCGGACTTGAAACTTGTACCGAACTTGAAACCAATACCAGACTTGAAACTTATACCTGACTTGAAACTTGTACCGGACTTGAAACCAATACCAGACTTGAAACCAATACCAGACTTGAAACTTGTAACGGACTTGAAAACCAATACCAGATCGAAACTTGTACTGGACTTGAAACCAATACCCAGACTGAAACTTGTACCGACTTGAAACCAATACCAGATCTGAAACTTGTACCGGGACTTGAAACCAATACCTGACTTGAAGTGATACTGGTGCTTGGACCCAATCCCAACTTTTGTGTATTTCAACGTGGGTTGTGTCTTGTCATGCGTGACTACATGCCCCATGCGTTTTTCATACAAGTTCTAACTCCTATTTTCATTGTGGAATGAAGAAAAGAACTCCCGTTGAGATGTCTTCTGGAGATAATGTCAGTGCCAAGCCAGAAGTGTTGATGGCTTCAAAGATACGCCGAACATCGATGATGAGTTGTTCACCTCGCCTTTTCCAAACATAGAAGACATCCTTCTCATAAGATAGTCCTCGCTTTCCGATTCGGGAAATATGGATGCTTGATCCATTTTCTTCTTCAAAGACTTGTGATGAGATTTTGTCTCCGGAGAAACGATTATCCGCCTTCCCCTATTGACTTCAAGATTTTCCATACTCCACTGGGTTCTTATGAAGGATGGATGAGACGCATGTTGAGTAATAAGGACATTAAAGATAATTTGACCAAAGCGCAAATCCTCAATGCGGGCCATGGTATCCGTCGCTCTTGAAATTAAGAAAGATGTCATGGGTTTGATTACCTTCATTTCTCGGTGATTTCTACTCATACCCATATCTAGATGGGGAGAGATAACTATTACTCTGAGAGTGTAGTCAATGATTAATGAACCCGCATGTTGCCGGAAGTCTTTCTTACGATCTCTCCTCGATACTTGAGCAACGTAACTATGGCGCTATACTTCAAAAAAGTGGCGGGATTCGACGGTGCTGACAAGGAGGAGAAAAAAGATACGAGATGCTTTTACACCTGGTGGGTGTCGGAGTGGTCTCTGCGCACCCATAGCCGGATCAAGAGTTGGAAAATGAGCTCAGCGTGATTGCGTTCTGTCTTTATGGCTATCCGTAGATATATTCGACGACGGTTCTCTCGGAAAGAAGACCATTAGAGGTGACCTCGTTAAGATCGCTATAAAGCCGGCAAAGGTAAGTGCTTCCCACGGGTGCCTTGTTCCTTGATCGTCAGACTCTCATCCGGACGCCTTGGCAATGGACATGCATGTTTCTAACGGGTACAAGAAAGTGGAGTCGTACGTTCACTTCGCTTTCTTCGTGCATTCTTATGGGAACACTTCAAAAGTTATGCTCCTACTCCCGCAAATGTGCTCAAGAACTTGTATGGTGGTTCGATAATACTCCGCTAGAATAAGAGGCGTCCCAGAGCTTCGGTGCGAGACTTGTGGACATATTTGACAATGTGTCTTCTCGTAGATTTCCGTCCATGGGGCCGATCCACCTTCCATTGTTCAGCCAAAGACTTTTGCTATTGCTTCGATGGCCCCGATGTTGTGTTGCGCGTACCCGATGTTAAGACTATGAGATTTGGGAAATTGTTTACATGCACACCGCATCCCAGATATGTCTCGTCTTTATTCAACGAAGAATTTTCCGTGACTCCGCATACAATATTGATGGTGCGGCTCGTCAAATGGGATTTGATCAGGGTGTCCCATTTATCCGTCCACCAGGGGTTCCGAAAGAATTCCTCCCAAATATTCTTAACGATGATGTGTTTTTAGAACGGGTGAGCCTTCCTTTCTGGCCTATTGGGAGAAACTGACCGGTTGTCGTAAGCGTCAAAAATAAATTACACTTTCTTACTACTCAAAATATAAATATAGCAAGGGCAAGAAAGGATCGATCCCACAGAGAGGTCTAGGTTGTCAATATGTTTCAGTTCCCTATAAATAACACCGGGGTTTTGTGATTATAATAAACTAAAATAAAATAAAAGCAAATAAAGCAAAGCAAACAAATCAAATCGAGGATAAGAAGGTATTTGGTTAAGATTTCGTTTTCATTCACAAACATGTTTTCAACACAATAACTAGAATTGATATTTTAATCTCAACTTTTATCAAAGACCCTAGAATACCTTGATCGCAAGAATATCCCGCAAATCTCCTCATGTCATCAACAAACACATTAAAAGATGCGAATATGAATTCTATCTAAAGGAACAACCTAACGTGTAAAAGCACTAATCAAGTTTAATTCCCTAGATGCGTTAAGTTCTATGAAATCAGGCCAATCAAAGCAATCGAACGTGGAAAGCGCACTAATCCGATTTAACAAAGGTTATGGTTCACTTATGATCATAAGAATATATCACTACAAACTATAACCATATTTATGCTACTTGCAATCCGGAATTATCACTTTTGCGTATAATAACCCTAATCTAGCAATAGAGATGAAAGCAAACTCAATCGATTCGCGACTCGACTTACAAGCATTCAAATCATGTAACAATATTCATGGTGAATCATAAACGATAATATGAGAGAAAACTAATTTATTGAATTAAAACCCATGTTTGGAAATCCAACTTATTCCATAACCAATAATAAAACTCTAGCTCATATTCATGGAGTTCATAACAAGAAGAAAGAGAAAAGACTTCATGGTGTAAACCCTAGAACACAAAGTAGAGGCCAAAAAGAATAATAAAAGATATGTGTTTTGAGAAAAGTCTTCTCTTTATAGCTCCACTCCTTCCAAAACTAGGTTTTGTCTTCAAAGTCCATTAGTTGGAAATTCACCCGCCACGAGAGAGAGAAAACCCTGTGTAAAATTATGTCCCAAAAACGCTCGTTGAAAACTGGATTGTGGCCTGAATTTGGCCGAAAAAGTCGCCGGAAAACTAGCTCGGGTGACCAGGCAAAGTCAAACCGGCCACCGGTCAACGGGTCGGATCGGTCGGGTCAACTCGGTCGGCCTGATTCAACTCGGCCGGACCGAGTTAGGGAGAGTCGTGGTCTGCTGCGGGGGTGAGTCGTGGTCTGTCAAAGTGGCTAGTTGCACGGCTGACCGGTCGCCAAAAGACCATGATTGTGCTTCCAACCATGTTCGGCCAAGATGGCTATACACCCAACAAAACAAAATCCTGGCATTCCTTCTTCTCACTTCGCCTTCAAAACAAGATATCAACCCATCTTGCAATTTTAACTCATCCCCTCGTAGCTTCCATCCAAGCCATTTCCCTCGCTATGCTACGCTACAAAGCCATTATCCGAGTTGCGGCCTTATAATCCATCATAGCCCACCAAACCACACGCCAACAACTAGCCGCTCTAGATCAAGTCATAGCTAACGATTCGCGCTAAATTACATCATCTCAAGAAAGATCGCTTGCACACTACATCAAGTGACCTCCGTAGTAAGTCGGGTTCAACACCATTTCCCCAAGAACCACACAACCAACATCACCACAAAGTGTATACTTCAATTCAAATTTACGTTGCTTCATATCCCTTAGTAACACCGCCCGCTTCCACCGCAATTCACATTCATTCATAAACCAAACTCCATCACTCAAACTCAATTCCATTCTCAAAACCTCCAATCTCTCTTCTTCTGTCACAAACTTCCAAGCAGTAGCACTTTCCCACTCTCTGTCTTTCCTAGACATAGTCTAGACATTTCAGTTCACTTGGCAAGAGCTAACTTCAGTCATAGCACTTGCAGTTTCATCTCAAGCAACCATTATGACCAATTGCATTTCAGGGTCTTCCTACAATTCTCACCAAGCTCCAGCTAACCATCTGCTCAAGCCATAAACTACAATTCAGTTCAGGTTCAAACATTCCCTGTAGCTCATTCACATTCCATACAACCCATTGCTCAGCTTAGGCCAATCATCTTCCCATCTGCAATTTCTTACTCTGAATCATACAAACCCATAATTGCAACTGCCATTTCAAATCATCACAACCCTAATTCATCCTCATAGAAACAATAACTTCATTGGAATCGAACCCATCGATCTCCGTTCCTTGCTCTTAATCACCTTAACAACTCTCAACTCTCCAACCATGAATCGCGCCTCAATCCATCTCAATTTCATTGATTTCTCTTCACAAATTCACTCTCGAGTTCACCTAACAGACCCATTTCTAATTTCCTCTCAATCTCTATTTCTTCATCTGGATTTAACTGGGACAACAAACCCTAAATTCTCCACAAACTTCTCATCCATCACAACGCCACCAATTCAACGCAAAGAAAGATCGATTATCTTATGACCCTTGAAATTCTTCCACTCGAGTACAAATTCTACTCCGAATCTTCCTAATGTCATCTCTTACCTCAACAAGAAACAATTGCAATCTCCTCTAAAACCAGATTCGATTTACGCTTCTTCACAAAGAACACCCATAACTAATTCTTCTTCCCCGGTTCATGAATCTTCTCTTCTTCGTGATTTCCTCCACCAAAGATCATCCGCCATCATCATTTCTTCTTCTTTATCTCTCATAGCTTATTGAACCTTCATGACTCGGACAAAGATGGAATAACACCCGATTTAAGAGAAATGAATTTCCTCCGATTTTAGGTTTGGTGTAGGAAATTAGGTTGGATATAACCACCCGTGTGAAAATGTATAAGGGCCAAATCCGGATGGCAACCCCTTTACATGTACCGTCGGTTCTAGGAACCCCAAGTTTAATCAATTATTTTGCTCATAACTTTCTCATACAAACGTCGGAACGGCCTCATTCTTTCGCCACTAGCTTCGCCTTATCGCTCTCCCCAAGATGATGAGATGAAATTCAGAATTTAACTTCCTTTTGCTCCAATGACTCCAAAACACCTAATCAACTCAAATTCACACATAAGATACACAATTTACAAGAAAAGTAGCAAAGAAAGCATAAATACTAGATATTAAATACGGTGTATTCTACACCTATCAAATTCCCCCACACTTAGACTTTGCTAGTCCTCGAGCAAATCAAACAAAACAAAACAATAAAATACAACAACTCCGTGTCGTCGAGGCTACGGTCACTTTTAGCATAAATAACAAACCTTTAAACCCCTAGGTGTCCCTAGTGGACGAGTTATAGTCTCGTGAAGGTTTACTAGAGATATACCTACAAAACCTATATTTCAAACTCCGTCTATTTGTGACAAATCAATGAACGAATCCAAATTGACTACAGGAGGAGGTACCTTGCAAATTCAATTCATATATTAGTAAATAAACTCTAATTAGATAGTCGAACAAGCCACAATACTCGAAACTAACAAACCACAATCACAATGAAAAGATTAAGAAGATGGATATAGATGTAGATGTTGGCGAATATTCACAAGTGTTCGATGTTTCCATATCTCGTCAAGGTCAACGCTAAGATGAACCTAATCCTATTGGATTGAGCTACTTGGTGCTTTGAATGCTACATCAAATCAATTGGCATATACAAGGGAACCAAGAGTGACTTTATTCAACACAATAATAATTTCTTTTTCTTTTTTATATGATTGGATCAAACGGATCCAATTTCTCTTTTTTTTTTTTAGATTTTATGATTAGATCTTTTGGATCCAAGCGCATGCTTCTTGTCGCCAAGTACATGATAGTTGCCTTGGATCCTCGTGATTCCACGCTTGTTTAGGCGACGGAGACGGGGACTACGTTTCACACATACCGCTATTCCCAAGTGTCTTTTATTCCGTTTTGGTCTAATTGGCCTGGTCTCTTTTTTTTTTTTTTTTTTTTTTTTTTCATAAATATTTTTTCATCATTTTTTTTTTCTTTTTTCTAATAACTCAATCACTCTATTTCATCCTAGCAGTAATAACACGTCGATGTTTAGTGGCCCACCAAAGCACTTAGAGAACAATAGATAAATATGGAAAAATAAAAATAGAATGCGATATGGTGATATTCCGAGATATGGTAACAACTATCATGGTATTTATGATTTCTGAGCTATATTCTTCCCTTTTAGTTAATTGGTTCCTCAACTCCTGCATTCAAAATGGTTCCATCCACTAATGATGTCATCCTAAAGGCACAAGTTTCTAGATTTCGGAGTTCAAAAAGCACAAATTTTTTTTCTTGGTTTTTTCTATTTTTCTGATTTTTTTTTTCTATGCATAAAAAAAACTAAAACATATAAATGCTCCCCCACACTTAAACTTTACATTGTCCTCAATGTAAAATTGAATCGTCCAAAGAAAGTCCAAGGTGGGAAATTCCGCAAATGATATGCAAAAATAAAGAAAATAAAGATAAAAGCAAATGCATAAAAAATAAAAAGATAAAGGTAAAGATACAAACCGGTGGGTTGCCTCCCACTTAGCGCTTGTTTTAAAGTCGACGGCCCGACTTAGCTTCTTGTAAGATTCATTCCCATACACCAATAATCAAAAGTTGGGGATCCTTCCATAGAACTCCGTTTTCAAACACTAGCTTCGCACAAATATTAGTAATATAAAGCAAAAGTGAAGCTATGAACCGATAAAGCTTCCCCCACACTTATTCTTGTCCACACATGGAAGTGTATAAAGAATATAGAAGTCGGTACGTCCCACGCTTTCTTGTTCCAAACCTCGCATAGTATGAGAATCACGTATCTCTAATGGAGGAAATCGAGAAACAAAGTCATTCAACAATACTCCCGAAGCACATACATTCAAACCAAATAGAGGTAAAGGAGAAGAAATAATAGGCAAAGGGTTAGATAAACCTTTCACAATCTCTTGTATCACTAATCCTCTTCATCCTTGAAAACTCAAGTGAATTATTCACCTCTTGTGTATCATGGTCCTCTATCAAACCTTGCAACCATTCTTCATTCTTCTGCCTTTAACCAAAGTTTCGACATAAACATCATCATTACAATCATTTGCAAGCTCAATTGGGTCTTCCACAATATTGGTCAAAACGGTTTCATTCTCAACATACTCCTTTTGTTGTAAGGCACACACTCTTTTCGGATCCAAATTTTATCATAAGAAACTTTTTTAGAACACTCGAAAATGCATCCTCCTCAAGCTCCACCCTTTGAATAGGCTCTTGATAATTATTAAGATCAATGCTTGAGTAATCTACACAAGTGTCATCATATTCCTCTTCATCTTCATCTTGATCCCAAAAAGACTCCTCGGAGATGTCACCATGAGTTGTTTCAAGCAATGTATCATAATCACCGTCACTATCATAGTCAACATAAGATTGTTCCTCGCTGAATTTAGTGTTGTTTATCTCTAACTCATCCTTTTGAATAGGTGAATGATCATTATTACGATCAAGAGTTGAGTTAACTACACATTTCTCAACGAAAGTGCCCAAGGATTGGCCTTTTTCAACATTAGCATCAATCAAATACTCATCACAAACCATATGCACATTAGAATTATCCATATCTTCCTTGTATTGATCAATGCCCCTTCGCAAGCTAGCAAAACCTTCACGAAGTTCTTGGAGTTGCTCGTTTGTAGTCTCTTTAGCTTTTTGAAATTCCTCTTGTAAAAAGGTGGAAACTTGGTCTATAAAGTTAGAGACTTTTTGTTCACGAACATAAGAATCCTCCCATCCTTGTGGTTGTTCACACACATACCCGCCATAAGGTTGTTGAGGAAAACCATAAGGTTCCATGGAATATTGGTCATAACCAATGAATTGGTTTTGATTATACCCATGGAATTGGTAGTTGTCGTATTGTTGAGGTTGAAACCCGTATTCATTGTTCCAATATGCTCCTTTCATAGAAATAAGCACCTGAAATAAGATTCTCAAAACTAAGGTTAAAACCCAGAAAATAAGAAAAAATAATAAAACAAAAACTAAATACAAAAATAAGAAACCAAAAACAATTAACAACCAATACCCCAAGAACGGCGCCAAAATTTGACCGCTGTCGTAAGCGTCAAAAATAAATTACACTTTCTTACTACTCAAAATATAAATATAGCAAGGGCAAGAAAGGATCGATCCCACAGAGAGGTCTAGGTTGTCAATATGTTTCGGTTCCCTATAAATAACACCGGGGTTTTGTGATTATAATAAACTAAACTAAAATAAAAGCAAATAAAGCAAAGCAAACAAATCAAATCGAGGATAAGAAGGTATTGGTTAAGGATTTCGTTTTCATTCACAAACATGTTTTCAACACAATAACTAGAATTGATATTTTAATCTCAACTTTTATCAAAGACCCTAGAATACCTTGATCGCAAGAATATCCCGCAAATCTCCTCATGTCATCAACAAACACATTAAAAGATGCGAATATGAATTCTATCTAAAGGAACAACCTAACGTGTAAAAGCACTAATCAAGTTTAATTCCCTAGATGCGTTAAGTTCTATGAAATCAGGCCAATCAAAGCAATCGAACGTGGAAAGCGCACTAATCCGATTTAACAAAGGTTATGGTTCACTTATGATCATAAGAATATATCACTACAAACTATAACCATATTTATGCTACTTGCAATCCGGAATTATCACTTTTGCGTATAATAACCCTAATCTAGCAATAGAGATGAAAGCAAACTCAATCGATTCGCGACTCGACTTACAAGCATTCAAATCATGTAACAATATTCATGGTGAATCATAAACGATAATATGAGAGAAAACTAATTTATTGAATTAAAACCCATGTTTGGAAATCCAACTTATTCCATAACCAATAATAAAACTCTAGCTCATATTCATGGAGTTCATAACAAGAAGAAAGAGAAAAGACTTCATGGTGTAAACCCTAGAACACAAAGTAGAGGCCAAAAAGAATAATAAAAGATATGTGTTTTGAGAAAAGTCTTCTCTTTTATAGCTCCACTCCTTCCAAAACTAGGTTTTGTCTTCAAAGTCCATTAGTTGGAAATTCACCCGGCCCACGAGAGAGAGAAACCCGTGTAGAAATTATGTCCCAAAAACGCCGCCGAAAATCGGGATTGTGGCTGAATTTGGCCGAAAAGTCGCCGGAAAACTAGCTCGGACCTGGCAAAGTCAAACCGGTCACCGGTCAAGGGGTCGGATCGGTCGGGTCAACTCGGTCAGCTTGATTCAACTCGGTCAGACCGAGTTAGGGAGAGTCAGGGTCTGTCAGGGTGAGTCAGGGTCTGTCAGGTGGCTAGTTGCACAGCCTGACCTGCTGTTGCACCATGATTGTGCTTCCAGCCATGTTCAGCCAAGATGGCTATACACCCAACAAAACAAAATCCCGGCATTCCTTCTTCTCGCTCGACTTCAAAACAAGATATCAACCCATCTTGCAACTTAACTCATCCCCTCGTAGCCCATCCAAGCCATTTCCCTCGCCATGCTATCGCCATGCCATTATCCGAGTTGCAGCCTTATAATCCATTGCAGCTCCACCAAAACCACACGCCAACAACTAGCTGCTCTAGATCAAGTCATAGCCAACGATCTCGCGCACAAATTACATCATCTCAAGAAAGACGCTTGCACACTACATCAAGTCGACCTCAGTAAGTCGGGTTCAACACCATTTCCCCAAGAACCACACAACCAACATCACCACGCAGGTACAAACAATTCACCCAATTTCATTGCTTCATATCCCTTAGTAACACCGCCCGCTTCCACCGCAATTCACATTCATTCATAAACCAAACTCCATCACCAAACTCAATTCCATTCTCAAAACCTCCAATATCTCTTCTTCTGTCACAAACTTCCAAGAGCAGACTCACTTTCCCAGCTCTCGTCTTTCCTAGACATAGTCTAGACATTTCAGTTCACTTGGCAAGAGCTAACTTCAAATCATAGCACTTGCGCTTTCATCTCAAGCAACCATTATGACCAATTGCATTTCAAAGTTCTTCCTACAATTCTCACCAAGCTCCAGATAACCATCCGCTCAAGCCATAAACTACAATTCAGGTTCGGGTTCAAACATTCCCTCGTAGCTCATTCACATTCCATACAACCCATTGCTCGGCTTAGGCCAATCATCTTCCCATCTCGCAATTTCTTACTCAATCATACAAACCCATAATTGCAACTGCCATTTCAAATCATCACAACCCTAATTCATCCTCATAGAAACAATAACTTCATTGGAATCGAACCCATCGATCTCCAGCCTTTGCACTTAATCACCGGCAACAACTCTCAACTCTCCAGCCATGAATCGCGCCTCCAATCCATCTCAATTTCATTGATTTCTCTTCACAAATTCACTCTCGAGTTCACCTAACAGACCCATTTCTAATTTCCTCTCAATCTCTATTTCTTCATCCGGATTTAACTCGGGACAACAAACCCTAAATTCTCCACAAACTTCTCATCCATCACAACGCCACCAATTCAACAACAAAGATCGATTATCTTATGACCCTTGAAATTTTTCCACTCGAAAACAAATTCTACTCCGAATCTTCCTTAATGTCGTCTCTTACCTCAACAAAGAAACAATTGCAATCTCCTCTAAAACCTGATTCGATTTCGCTTCTTCACAAAGAATACCCATAACTAATTCTTCTCGGTTCATGAATCTTCTCTTCTTCGTGGATTTCTCCACCAAGATCATCCGCCATCATCATTTCTTCTTCTCTTATCTTTCGTAGCTTATTGAACCTTCATAGACTCGCATAAAGATGGAATAACACCCGACGAAGAGAAATGAATTTCCTCCGATTTTAGGTTTGGTATAGGAAATTAGGTTGGATATAACCACCAGAAATAGATAAGGGCCAAACCGATGGCAACCCCCCTTTACATGTACCGTCGAGCCTAGGAACCGACAAGTTTAATCAATTATTTTGCTCATAACTTTCTCATACAACGTCGGAACGGCCTCATTCTTTTTGCCACTAGCTTCGCCTTTATCGCTCTCCCCAAGATGATGAGATGAAATCCGGAATTTAACTTCCTTTTGCTCCAATGACTCCAAAACACCTAATCAACTCAAATTCACACATAAGATACACAATTTACAAGAAAAGTAGCAAAGAAAGCATAAATACTAGATATTAAATACGGTGTATTCTACACCTATCAGAAACCCAGTGGTAACCGATAAGTACAAGGAATTTTGGAGGAGGCAACTGTTGATTTTCCAGGAATTCTCGGAGAGTGTTGTGACATGTTCCCTGGTGAACCATCTTCTCGACGTTTTGAAAAAGCATTTCCTTGAAGCCACTTCAAACTCAAACGGACCGGAGCCGAGGATTGCGCCCCCAAGCGGAGAGAGATCCAAAAGGCAAGCTTGTGGTTCGGTGATCCTTAATTCCTCCAATATGTGTATTTAAATCTCTTCCGTTGGTTCCTTCATTTTTCCAGAGTAAATTCTTCTAAGAGTGATCCTTGCTTGAAATCAGGTAATTCCGAAAGAGAATGTCTTCACAAGGTTAGCGCGCATTCAAGAATGAGAAGGTCGGGTAATGTTGGCCTTCATGCCGAGAAGTCTCGCTGCACCGATCTTCATGTCGAAGAAGTCTCAAGCAGACCGACCTTCATGCCGAGAAGTCTCGCGACCGACCTTCATGCTGAGAAGTCTGGACAAACCGCTCCTTTTTCCGACCATGACAGAGATGATGCAAGCTCGGTTGGACAAGCCGCCTCCCTGAGTGATCTTGTTGATGGGGTCGTGATGGAAATTAGCATCCAGAGTGAAGTAGATGTCGGAAGGAATATAAGAGAGGCAACATCTCAAGCTATAGTTGAAGTTGCTCCCTCAAGAACGCTCGAGCAGTTTCGCCAATAAAGCTATCGTGGTGACTCCTTCCGAAAGGTCTCCTCAGAATCGACAAGGTTCACGTGATCGGTGAAGTATTGGTAGCACAGCTGGAGCTTTGTTTGATCCTCCATTCATTGTTCCTTATCCAGTCATGTGTTGGTTGGAGGATTCGAAGCTGCTGCTCGTCTTCAAGGAGTTGTACACGACAATATGGGAGAAACACGGCCACATTGCTACCACTACGAAGCTCAAAAGTCGTCTTGCATTGGTCAACCGTCGCCAGAGGCTTTATTTTCTATCCATGGGATGAGCGTCATGACCGGTCGAAAGCTTCGAGGAGATGATCAAGACTGGAAATGCCATCGAGATGTTTTTGTGCAAAAATTTACTTCAATGCTCCTTGGTTCTCAAAAGGTTCTCCGAGATTCAGAGCTCCGGAAATTACAAGGTGAATCCCCTTCGCAGAATGTGTCGCTCGCCAGGAAGAAGAGGTTGAAAAGTTGTCGAGGAGTCAAGCCAAGCAAGCCGTACTTCAAAGGATGAAAGTTGCTCTGCCCCGTAAGGACGAGTTGTTGTCAAGGACTTTCCTCAAGGATTCGTGCTATATACTTGCCTCTTCTTTTAGATGCTTTTCTTTTGAGTGATAGTGAGGATTTCCTTTCGTAATTTGACTTCTGGTTTTGAATTAATAGGTAATTGAATTGGTATATTGAGATATTTTTGTGAATAACTTTTTCCGAAAGAGGTTATTTTAAATGGAATTTGCATCTTGGTCGTGAATGATTGCACATATCATATGAAATTGCAAATGTCTCGTAAAAGGGAGGTATGAAGGGAAATAAATGTGGCGTTTGACCACTGAGCCTCTTTCTCCACGTGCGGGATGTTAAGTCCCCTGAATTCTAAAACTATCCTTCTTGTAAAATTGTTGAGTAAAACTTACTTACTTTTGAAGCCTCACTTGTACCGACCGGAAAGAGCCTTTCTAAGAAAATCCTCCGCACCAATCTCGTGAGCTATCGCCCGACCAAGATTTTCCCGAACAATGCGCCAAAGCGCTGCATTCATCGGTGGGGTGATGAAGGAACCTAGGAAATGACATTACCTCGGTCCATTACTTGATCAAGAGGAGCGACGCCATAACTGGGGTAGCTCCACCTCTCCATTTTGCACCCACGCCCGGGAAGGGGAAATGTAAGTACCTTGAGTCCGGCTCTTCCCCGCGTTAGTGGGCGTTGTGATGTCCCTACGAGGCTTTGATGTGAGCATGTTCCGAGATGAAGTTGGAAGGTTTATGAGTGCCATCATATCCGCGGATCGCTTGCCCTGGTAAAGGGATGTGGAAGGTGTCATAATATCACCGCAGTGATCGAATTGAACGCTACCATCCTCTCGTATTCACGTATTTCCCGATCGATCTCTCCTTCCTCAAGCATTTCTTCGCTGGATGAAAGGCCGATGCGGATTGGAAAGTCTTCCGAGCTTCAACAAGAGTTTTGAGATATGAATCTTCTAACAGGCTCCATAGGCCGCAGCTCCCTTTCTTTATCCGGTAGACGTTGTAGTACTCCTGACAAGTCCTTTCCTCCGTGGAGTTGCCTCGGTTCTTCATTGTTGACTAGACCATGTTGTTCATCTTTCCCGAATCCTCCCGCGTTACGCGCTCTTTTGCCTCTCCATTGGTTAAGTTGTGAATCCTGGCTAAGGATTCAGCATTTCTTGCACTGCCTGAGTAGATGCACGCCGACCCTTCTTGTAATTGCGATGTTATATCATTCAAAAGGCGAAATGTTTCGCTCTGCCTTCTTGTGATACCGGCTTGATTTTCCAAGACATCCTCCAAAGATTCTAACTATACTTCCCATGATATCTCGAACCACATGTGGTTTCGGATACATTACGAGATGGAAATCGAAAAATTGAGAATTCAATTTTGTGCAACCGAGAGATCAACCTCCCACCGTGGTCGCCAATTGTTTATGGGTGAAAACTACTCTATGAATTTGGTAATTTGGGGTGTGGGTGAGGAATGAATGTAAACCTTAAACAAATGCACTGCTTCGGTGAGTGCTTGTAGATTCGAGAGATCAATCTGTGCAAGTCCGGCCTAAAACTAAGAAATGGCTGCTCCGGATTTGTTTTACTCACAAAGTGAAGGAAATGGGGTTGATCTTAGGGAGGGAAGCTAAGAAGGTGTTGAGATTGTGAAGGTGTAGACTTGCTTATGACTTGCAACAGAGAGTGAACAAGCTTACGATTGGTGTAAGCAGGCTCGGGTGTTTTCTTATTGTTTTTCTCTCGTTGTTTGGAAATAGGGCGGAGAACCTATTTATACAAGTCATTGAGTCTTATTCACGTCTCTCGTGGGAAGTGGAGGAAGTGGAGTGATGGAGTAATGGAGTTGTGCGTTGGTGATACACGACCACCTTTTGCCCACTTCTCCTGCTCATCTCTAACCGTCCATAACTTCCTAACACGTTCTTGTGATGGCGTGTTGCACGCCGCACGCCGTAAACCGCCATACCAATACCCCCTTTTATGTATCCCCCAGTTTGTGACATGATTGATGTATGGAATGTGTGATCGTGGATCCACGAAAGATAGCATGTAATGTCAATCAATAATCACAAGTTATTCAGAAGTCGATACTTGTGAAGTATCGTGTGTATTTTATGCAGTGTATCGCATCATGGTGTGGTAAAGTGATGGGTAATGACACTTTACTAACCAATTAACTCCCGACTGGGCTTTATAACCAAGTCGGGTGAAGCTGGACTATGAGATGATCTTTGAGACACTCATCTCGCGACCGTTGATGAAATCGGGGTTTTGAAGAGGCGCAGCATCACTCTTCACCTTGGTCGAAACCAAGCATGGGATACAACTTTGGCCTAACCGACCATACATGCGTGTAGATGGCATGATGGTGTAGGCGCTTATACCCCATTACCTCATGAAAGTATGATCCGGGTCACTCAATTCATCCGGTGAAATCGAGTGGTCGAGATCGATTTGCGACAAAAACTAGTGCCGCAAGAGCCGCACGTCACGCCCACTTCAGCACATGTTCCAAGACGACTCGGCCTTGGTCTGCCTTGGCCGATTGGCCCGATGTGAAGATGGTAGGCTAGTGTTCACACCTATACCTGAATATACCATAAAAACGTGATCTGAGCAATCCAAATTGTCCGGCGAAGTTGAGTGGTCGAGATCAGTTTGCGGTTTAGGAGGTGTGACCACGCTAGTTTGAGCGTGCGTTTTGGATTAGCCAGGCATGATATGCCTTGCCCGATTGGGTTAGGGAATAGATGGGTCCACGGTGGTCGTGGCCGGGGTATGATCGGACCTCGCGAATCCAATCCCGGACCCTCCATTCATGCCGAGAAGATGGACGCCGTGATGCTCAAAACCCTAATTTTGGGATTCAAAGCCGTGGCCATCTCTTGTTTGGGCGACGATTTTGTCACGACCAAACATGGTTGGTCTTGACCGATTGGTCAAGTGTGTGGCGGCCCGCGGTGATCGTGTTGACATGCTCGGGGCCCTTTGAATCTACATCTACACCCTCCATCTATACCTCGCGAAGATGGATGGTCGAGATTGTTTTGCGACACATGTAATATGCCGCAAACCCTAATTTAGGGTTTTCCGTCCATAATGCTTGGTATGAACGTTTTTTTAGCAAGCTAGGCCAATGGCCGACCCGTGGGTTCCGCAGTGGATATTCCATACCGCTTGGGGTGATGGAATTGATCCGGGTCATCCAATCATGCTTATGGAGTTGGATGATCGCGATCATATCCGGATCGATACGGCTAATCCGGATGCTCAATCGGGCTAGTATAACACACCGAGAGGGCTCAATCGGGCTAGTATAACACACCGAGAGTCACCGTACGGGTATTTCGACATGGTTTCATTATAGTGCTTGGAGGTTCGTGTTACTCAGTAGAGTAACACTCGGTCGTCATGCCACACCGATAATGAGTACCGGAAATACAAGGCCGATTAGAAATTCACAGGATGGGATTGTTGCCACATGCTCCAACTCGGAGGAATTTCATGTATTCAATGAATGGGATTTTTGCCACATGCTCCATTCTTGGTGAATTAAGTGAGGGAGTATCCAACACTTATTAATGGCTTTATCTTTTACAAGATGTCGGCGCATAATTTTTCCTTTTTTACAAATTTAACCTTAAATGAAAATCCACCATCAACAATCGGATGGAACAACTTGTGAGCATTAGTAATTTAATACCGAGATATTCCTAAGATGATGTAATTTTCGCGTCCCGTGAACCAAGTCTTAAACATTCATCCCCTTACGCAAAACCAAGTAAGTATTTCTCTGTTTAACAATTTCCATGACTTAATCATATTCCTTTAGAATTTAACTGTATGAGATTCTCATTTTTTTTTTAGATTGGACGTTTCGTCCGTGCTCGAAGAGAAATTGATTCCCAGGTGGACGACATAGAAGCCGACATAGCTCGTCTCGAACCAACCATGACGGAAAACCCTTCTCCTCCTTCTTTAGAAATGCCGCCTGTAAGAATCGCCCTCATTTTACTCACATAAGTATTCTCATTCATGGTTGGTACCGTGGTGGTCATACCCTATGAATATCCCTTTATTCGAGTACTCGTCAGAAATTTTCAGATTCAATAGACTTGTATAGAATGGACTGTAAAATCTTGATACAACGTCGGATTTGAGATCCCAACCCCAATTTGAAAAGAGAAAAGAATTATATATTCAAAACAAAAAAAATGACCTAATTCCGAGTTGTTTAGGTCGGTCAACCAGTCAAGTACTTTTGTCGTCGAATCCTTGATAGAATTTCGAGTTTTTCAGATTGCGCTTACTTCGATGTTGGGACCACATCTCCGGATCGCTTGTCCGTATTAGGCGCCCTTTGGATATGTTGTATCAGAGACATGGATAAACATATTTCTCAAGACAGTACCCCAAAATTCCTTACGAATTTTCATCAGTCGATGCGTTTTCTCATGGCAGTGTACAACAATTGTATGAGGATTCCCATATTCCTTGATCTGTTGCATGTTGTGACGCCTTGAGTATGCCTCCTGGGGTATTATGACTTCATTAATTTCCCTTATATTAGTATAAAACATGGCCTTTGTCTCCATGAACTCTAATCCCACCTGTGAAGCAAATTTAGTCGCCAAACCTAAATTTCCCTTTTACTTCCATATCTCAATATAACTTGTTTGATTCCATCTTCTTTTGTAGACTCATGACATGGTAATGACTTAGGATGCACTTACCGGAAATATAATAGAAATATCCTCTCTTGATAATGCTTTAGCTACCCATCAGTCCCCAGCTTCTGGTGATTCTCGTGTCGAAGAAACCTGAAGAGATGAAGCACAACCATCGAATATCCTACTGCAGGTCTTGATTTTGTTGGCCCTACTACAACCCTGAGATCAAATGAAATAATCGTAGGGGATTCTGTTTCTACCAAATATGCTTTGAATCAGATGCTTCTCGATTTGGCAAAGATATGGCCACATTGCTAAAATGGGGATAATAACTTATGATGTTCATCCTATGATCGAAATAGTTAACGAATTGCTGGAGACCCTTGATGCCGTACGAGACTTGACTCTGAACAACATTCCTTCTGGTTACTTCATAGATATTGAAAAGCTCGTGACCACTTGTGAAAATCTTCTCTTTAACGTGAAATGGCTCCGAGAATGGCTCAACAATATCCAAGCCGAATTTGAAAAGTCGTTGCACTCTGGCCCTCGCTTTTCAAGAGATGCTCTTACCCTTGAGTAGAAACTGGTATCCAGGGAGGTGGGGCGTGCAAAGCAAATGACGCGAGATGCGGAAATCAAGGTGGAGGAACTAAACAGGAAGAAGAAAATCTTTTCCCGAGGAGAAAAGCTGGTTTTGGACGGTTTTCTTTAGGTTGGCTAGTTTTTGTTGAGTGATTTGAGAGACAAGTTTTCTAATAGTGGTTTGGCTTTCTTACTGTTATTTCTTTAGGTTTTGAATTTTGGATATAAGATTTTATAAAATATTTGAGTGCACAATGTTTGGCACACAATTTATTGATTGAAAGAAAGAAATACATATCGAAAGGAAATCTAACCAACCACTAATTGAAACAAAATACCTAACAAAACGCGTCCTACTAGATAGTTCGTAGACTCATTTCCCGAGCCTGAATTCCGTTCAGTCCCCAGTCGGGTCGTTTCATCCATGGAGTTTAATAAATCTCATCTTCCGAGTTGAAAAGCTTGACTATTTCCAAAAGAGAGACTCACCATCTGACTAGGTTTAGTAACGACGCAAGCAAAGAATACTTCCTTTAGGATGATATTCCTTTGTGAAGCTACCCTTCTTGTGACTTGAATGACTCAGAGTTCTATCAACCGGTGCGTTGACCCTCTTGAACGGAACCATTTTCTTCTGATTCTTAATAACTTCTTTGAGAGGCGTCGGGGATGGAAGATGATCAGCTTCTTGAATAGATGCCCACGTATGGAGAAGAGTGCTGTAAATCCGGCTAGGAGGGCTTGGGATCCTACTAGGGATGATTATCTCACTAGCCAGAACGTAAGGAGAATGCGATGCCGCAATCCGAACAATCTTCCCTTCATGAACTTCCTTGATGCACTAATGATATGTCAAGGGTAAAACCTGGGTTTTCATGAAGCTAGGGACGTCCTAGATCATGTGGTTACCCGGAGTCTTTTCGATAACATAGAATTTCACCTTGGCCTGAATCGGCCCAACTTGGAGATCGAGTACAACATGTCCGTATGTATCACTAGTATTCCCCTCAAAGTCACTAATCACGGTTGAACGAGGGTCAATCAGATCCCGGCGGATTCCGTCCTCCTGCAATATTTGTAAAGGGATGATATTAACCGAGGCCTCAGTGTCTACCAGAGCACGTTTAAATTCTTTTTCTCCAAGAAATGCTGGGACATATAGAGCACGGTTATGTCCTTCTTCCATCATCATGTCCTTGGACGTGAAGGTAATGTCTTGTACAGCAGCTGTCATCGCAAATAAAACTTGAACATCTTATGGAAGTGAAGTAAGAGTCCCCAGTGAAATACAACCTCACCATATCAAAAACCTATTTTCGTTGTTTCTTGGAGAAATTGAGGAGTTCGCATAGACCATGTATTAGTGAGGACGCTACTTTTTCGACTGGTTTCTCATCAGCAGAGATACTTCTAATTTGGTGTTGAGGTAGAGGATTTTTATGTTCGCCCTCTCTGTCATCCAGTATAAGCTCTTCGGCCTCAATCTTTCCTTTGAAAATCCATTTCAAGGCTTTACACTCTCTGGTTGGATGACCGAAGAACCTATGAAAGTGATAATACTTTGTATTGGCTATAGCTTCAGCCGTTGGCTCTCTTCGTATAAAGGGAAGTTTGATTGTTTCATCCCGGATCCATGCATCTAACAACTCTAGCACTTTCTCATACTTGCATGGAAAGTCAGGAGGGCCTTTGACATTGCTGTGATTATAAGCTGGGCGTTTCGGAGGGATGGCGTCATGGTGCTGTCCCTTCCTCTTACTTACTTTTGTGACCACAGCTGAGTGATGTAAATCGAAACGTTTCTCAGACGAACGCTTTCTCCTCTTGGGATCAACCCGATGTTCATCTTCCGTTTTGGTCATCTTTTGTTTCTCTAATAGCGCGGGTACTGATGAAGCAGATCGCTTTGCAGCAGCATGGAGTTTCGAAAAATTTTGTAAACCGAGATTCTCGAGGAGGGATACACATGAAGCAAATTTTTGATGCATACTTCGACGAGATGAGATTCTGTTGCATTCGGGTCATGGCAATCCAAAGCCTGAGATCTAAATCTTAGCACAAAATCGTTGGGATGCTCATTAGCCCTATGAACTATTCTTCCCAGATCAGACATGGTAGTATGTTCAGAGACAAAAAAGTACTTCTTGTAAAAGATATCCACCATCTGATTCTAGTTAGCAACACTGTCTGGTGCTAAATTATTGAACCACGTATAATCTCTTCCAGTTAGATACTTGGAGAATTCTTTTATCCGCACGACATGATTTATCTCGTGTTCTCCCAATGCTTCCAAAAATCGAGACACATGCTCACGGGCGTTTCCAATTTCATTGTATAGCGTGAACGACGCAGATGCATATCCCCTGGGAAGAGGGATACGTTGTATTTTGGCTGGGTAAGGAGGAAGATGACTATGTATCAGATCAGCATTCTCTCTGTCTCTTTCTCGAGCATTCAACAACCTCTTCAGATCTGTCAGGGTCAAATATTCAAAGGATCGTTTGTCTTTCTGGGCTCATGAGTAACACTAGTACGGTAGTTGACGTGGTCACGAATAGGGATCAGTGTACACGAGATTCTGCTATCATTATTTCTGGAAGGCTCAGGTTCTCTGCACTGATAAGGACGAAACTGCCCTCGCGAAGAATCAAGGATCGCCGACTTCTCGATCAGGGTTTTCAAACAATCCAATATTGCGATTTGGGTTTCTCCCATATTCTTCAGTGCTTCATAAAGTTATTCCTGATTTGTAGCCAAGCTTTCCAGAGTCGGTGGATATGACTGGGTGGTTTCAACAGGGCGTTCGATGCTGGTAAAAGGACGTTTAGTGCTTGTGTTAGTCATATTAGGATTACCAGGACGTTTGCCACCAATATTAATACCATTAGTACCAATATTAGGATGTTCAGTAACAACAGGACGTTCAGTAACAGCGGGACCAACATTAGGACGTTTTGTAACAACATGACGCGCTCAATTATAGCGGGACCAACATTAGGACGTTACGTAACAACATGACGCTCAATATTTGTGTTAGTCCCAATAGTGCTGGCAGTAGCATCGTTCTTCTTTGAAGTCTCGACTTTCTTTCCCCTGGTAGTGACCATGATAAAGATTGATGAATACGATCTGGGATTGATTTGGAATCATGGATTGAGTGGACAACCTCCCACCGTGGTCGCCAAAATGCAGTTACCTAAAATCCGAGAGATGTTAGAAGTGGGATTCTAGGGTTTCTGAAAGTGAGTTACGGGAGGTTGAGCACGAACTTGATAGGGTGTAGAATACATCCTATTTACTATCTATTGTTTATGCTTTCTTTGCTATTTTTCTTGTAAATTATGTATTTTACGCATGTTTTGAGTTTTGTAGCTACTTTGGAGTCGCACGGAGGAAAAGAAGAATGAATGATCCAAATTTAATCAAAAAGGGCAGAATTGTCATTTTACAGGGCAAACACTAGCGGGAGACGAGCCACGGTTAAAGGGCAACTCTCTTAGAGGAGTATTAAAAATAGGCCAGCTATGGTTAAGGGGTTGTCATCACTGGGTAGCCCTTATCCATAATATATGTGTTATTAACACCCAAACTCGGGGTGGTCCTATCCTCAGGGCGTTTAAATCCACCTCAATCATTATCAACCCTAATCGAGAAGAAACATTTCTCCCCCAAATTATTTGCAGTGAAATCCAGACAAATGGCTACTTTGCAGTTGATGTCCGAGAAATTGGAAGAAAATAGAAATTGAGATGGTAGGACAATGGAGGAACCGTTGTCGATCACGAGAGATTAATGAGAAGAACTGTTGTTGTTTCGTCCGAGTGAAATATCAAATTCGTGAGAATCTCAAATCCACGCTAAATGGAGGATGAATCGAAAATGGGTTTTATTGAATCTGTGAAATTGAGATTAAGGTTCTCTGTGTATTGGTGATTTTAAGAATGAAAAGGGGATCGATTCATGTTGAAAGATTAAGAGATAGAGTTATTGTTGCCGATTGAAGATTCGAGATAGAGTAAAGTGGAAATATGGTTCGATTTGTTTATGGGATTGTGGATCGATTTGATCGGAGGAGACGGGATGGTGTGGTGGTCGAAATCGGTGAAATCAGTGCTGCTCTTGATTTAGGAGGTGAAGAAGAAATTGCGAGAATGGGTTTGTGTTGGTGAAGCAAGAATAGTTGGAAGAATGGGATCTCATTGCCGTTCGAATTGAGGATGAATGTTAAACTGGGTAAGATATTATAGATGGGTTTGTGATGAATCGGTATGAGATTGAATGAAATTGAAGCTCAGATGGGGTTTGAAGCAGAGACGGGTCTTGTTTAGATTCAGCTTTGAAGAACAAATGCGATCTTTGTATATCTTTAAAATTACTGAGGAAGTTCGATGAGGCTTGTTGGTATGAATATGGGTCTGAGAAGCTGTTGCTGCTATTGAATCGGAGAAGGTAATCTTTTGTGAGTTTGAGATGGGTGTTGCCCTGTAATCTTTCAGAATTAAGAGATATGGAAATGGGTTGGAGCTGGTGATTGAAGCCCTGTTGATAAATGGAATGAATTGAATAGATGAATGTTAGGATTTGCACAGGGAGAAGAATCAGCCTGAAATTGGCTTGCGAATTGTCGTAAAATCGGAGGAAACTCTGGCCATTTTTATGCTCGGCGAGTCGACTCGGTCGGCGATGACCGATCCGCATTTGAGTCGATGACCGCTCCAGAACGATCCCGATGAGCCGATCCGACCCCACTCGGCTGATTAAGACGGATCGATCAAGCCGATCGCTCCTCCCTTTGACTAGTCAACTAACAGTTTGACTAATCATTCGACTTGTTTGGCCGTTAGTCCTAACGGTGGGTCGATCGGAATATGCTCTCGACGGACGGAAATTCTCGTGTGGCCGGTGACGGATTCCAGTCAAATTCTACCATAATACCGGTTTTCCGGCGAGCCAAAATTCCAGAATTTTCTATGGACTTCTCTCATGGGTGTGAAGACTTGGACTAGGAATTGGATGGAGAATTGGGCTCAAACTTGGAAAGAGAAGATGAAAGGGTTGAGAAAAGCTTGGATTTGGAAATTGAATTGCTAAAGGAAAAATATTCTATTCCTTGGAAGATTTGGAGAATATTGAAGCCTATAAATAGAGAAGTTTTGTACATCTTTTTACACCTCTCTACACACACAACACTTTTCTTTTCTTATTCTTTGTGTGAACTCTTTAGCATGAGTAGCTAATTTTCTTATTGATTGAGGATGAATTCTAGTTCTTAATATATGATTTGAGTTTTGTTTCAATTCTATCTTGAAGTTTTTCACATGATTATCGTTTGTTTTTACTAATAGGAATGTTTATTCATTCATTCATGATTGATAGATTGTTTAGAATGCATGCTAAATTGATTTGTTAGTTTAATCTAAATCTAGTATAAGTTAGGGAATAAGTAATCGTTCTCGACACTTTACACAAGTAGAAAACACGAGACCTTGCGGAGGGATTCCGTGGAGCGATTGTGTGTAAAAACAACGCTAGAAAGTGGACCAAGCGAACCGAGTTTAACTACTAGTACTAAACCTAAATTCATAGATCTTAATGCATTCAGGGAATTACATCTTGTAAGCGAACCTCAAGGTGGTTCTTTTGAATAGAATCTGATAACTAAGCGGACTTGTTACTCAGTGAAATAAGGGATTTTGGGGCTAGCTAAGCGGACCTGCTATCCTACGGTTGGTGATAATTTGTGACTAATAACAAGTAGAAAAGAACATAACTTTAATCATTGTTTTGCAACGAAGAAGGATTCCTTGATCTTGTCTCTCTTATTGCTTTCAACTTTATCTTTTAATTGCTTTGCTTATTTTCTTTGCTTTTTACACCCCCTTTCGTGACAATTTTTACAACTAGAATCTCTTGCTCCTCGTGGGAACGAACTTGACTTCCATTATATTATTTTTAATTGAGTGGAAATAAGATATTAATTTGATTGCACCTACGACACGCATCAAATTTTTGCGCCGCTGCCGGGGAGCAGCGGATGATTTTAGTTATTTTTATTTTTCTTTTTGGTTTATTCTTGCTTTGTTGGATTCTACATCGTATCTAACTTAGGTTTCTCGAGAATCTTATTTCGTGTCTCTGTTTTTCCATGTATGGTGGACAAGAGCAAGCATATTACAACAATCAATACGGTTTTCAACCTCAACATTATGGCAACTTCCAACCATCCTTAGGATACAGACTTTGTGGATATTCTCATACATATCAACAACCTTATGACGGGTATGTAAGTGAACAATCAATAGGAGGGGAGGATAGTTATGCTTCTAAATCTATGTGTGATCTCCTTGGTGCAAGGCAACCTAGTTTGAGGGAACTTGAGAGAAGGTTCTATCAATTGATCGATGAAGGCATAGCATCGGATGAAGAAATTCTTGAAGCTAAAAGAACTTTAAGAATAGAGCGTGAAAAACGTTATTATATGGGTTACGATGATGATTATGAACCTTATGAAAATTATTGTAACAAGGATAAAGTTATTCCAACTCCGGATCATAATAACGATCCTTCGCCTATTCAAAAGGAGGAGATTGGGTGTGACTTACCTATTGTTATAAACGGTGTACCACCCGCACAAGAAGATCTTACAATCTATACCGACGAGAATCATTTTAGTGAATGGCCCGATTCCGATGATGAGAATGTTGAGGAGATGATGCTAGAGGATGAAACCAAATTGATTGATTTTGTGGAAGACCCAATTGAACTTGCCAATGATTATAATGATGCCAAAACTTTGGTTAAGGTAGAAAACGACGAAGAATGGTTGCAAGGTTTAATAGAGGACCACAATATACAAGAGGTAAGTAATTCACTTGAATTTTTTAAGGATGAAGAGGATTCTATAATACAAGAAATTGTGCAAGGTTTGTCTAACCCTTTGCATATTGATTCTTCTCCTTTACCTCTTATTGGTTTGAATGTATGTGCTTCGAAAGTATTTTTGGATGATTTTGTTTCTAAATATCCACCATTGGAAACACTTGATGCTAACACTATGCGGGTTTGCCAAGAGGAACACATGGAAATTCCCAAATTCTATGTTCTTTATACACTTCCGAGTATGGACGAGAATAAGTGTGGGGAATTTCTATCGAGCGTTAATTTCACTATTGTTTTCTTGTGCTAATATTTGTATGGAGTTATTGTTTTCAAAACAGGTACTATGGGTGGATCCTCAAATTTTCGATTGTTAGTATATGGGGAATGAATCATGCAAGAGCTAAGTCGGGCCGTCGACTTTAAAACAAGCGCTTAATGGGAGGCAACCCATAGGTTTTGTATTTCTTATCCTTTTTGCTTTTTTGTTATTTCTTTTTCTTATCATGTTAAAATTTCCCACATTGACTTTACTAGGAGGATTCAATTACATTGAGGACAATGTAAGGTTTAAGTGTGGGGGAGTGGTTAAGCATGTATTTAAAAAATTACAAAAAAATTTAAAAAATTTAAAAAAAAAAAAAAGTTTTACATAAAAACTCCAACTTTTAGAGATTTTAGAATCACTAGCATACTTCTAGGTATGTTTACATAGAGATTTTGACCGACATAATTGAACTTGGAAATGTTAGAGAACTACATTCGGATTTCTTGCTTGTTTGAGTGTTAAATAATGGATTTAATCATGCCGGTGATGCGAATTTGGTGCAGGGAGAAATGCGTTATTAGAGTTGCTGATCAATCATTAGTGGAGACTACCCGTATTCATATCATGTGAGGCACCGACCAGAAATTTTCCATCTACTAAAGAGCTTCTTTTGAGTGTGTGTGTCACCATACGTTAATTCCGGGTAGAATGGTGAGCTACCCAACCTCCCACCAATAGAAGCACTGCTCTTTGATCTCTTGAGTGCTAATTTAGTCAATCATAAGGGTGACGTCTATAGATGAAAGCTTCCTTCTTGTAGTTCGATTTGCAGTTAGCACCATTCTCTCTCTCGACAACAACGGATCCATAGAAACACATTCATCATCAACAAGGAGCGACATCAAAATCTACAAGGAAAGTTGGAAAAGTTCGAGGTTTACAAGCAACGGAATGAGAAAAAGAGAAAATGTCAAATACAAGTAAAGCAACATACAAATGAGCAGATTTTTACATATATGTTGAGGACTTACAATATAATGAGGTAATTTTATATCCAAGTATAAAGACTTATTCACAAGAGCGAAGAAAATCAAAAGGTGAGAATTGTTGAAGTTTATGATTTCAAGACGATACAAGTTGTGAAGAATCAAGCGGTAAAATACTTCTTCCACGGCCATGGTTTATTTTGTATTTAATTTCTCTTATTTTGTTTCAAAAAAAAAAAAAAAAAAAAAAAAACAAGAGAAATATTTGTTTTGTTTTTATTTATTTAATAAGCCGTGGGGAAGGAAAATTTATAAGGAAGTTTCAAGCGACAAGGATTTAAGGTAAAAAGAGTTACAAATTGTTAAGGATTTATGAAATTCGAGAGTTTATCATCAATAGTTGAAACCGAAGACGAAGACGAAGAAGATAAAGACGAGGAGCGGAAGACGTTTCTATTGGATGCCGTGAGAGTGGTGTTATCATAATTGGCGATCGGATGCGAAGGTGAGTAAGTAATCTCATCCTCGATAATAATGGTTGATTTCCTTTCTTAGAGATCGTCGGGAAAAATGGTTTTTCAAAATATTAAAAGATGTGGGTTTTTAAAAATATTTCGGAAGTTGTCCTTCCCACCATTCAACGTGTCGCAGGAATTTTCTCTTCATTCCTACCTGCACACATGTGAGAACCATAAAAAAGCCGTCTTTTTGAGTGCAATTATCATAAAATCCTTTTTGGTGAGGCGAAGTCGAGGCGAAATGCTTATTGATCGTTTCTCAAACACGCGTTCTCTCATTATGGTGTGGTTATTTCTCACTCAACATTTAAGAATGAGAATATGTTCTTTAGTATTTCTAACTTCTTATTACTAGAATGCGAAACTCTATGTCCTCATAACTCTTTGATGCTTGGGACGCTTGAACGCTTTGAAGTTGTGAGTTTTTTAGTTTGATTTGCTCGAGGACTAGCAAAGTCTAAGTGTGGGGGAATTTGATAGGGTGTAGAATACATCCTATTTACTATCTATTGTTTATGCTTTCTTTGCTATTTTTCTTGTAAATTATGTATTTTACGCCTGTTTTGAGTTTTGTAGCTACTTTGGAGTCGCACGGAGGAAAAGAAGAATGAATGATCCAAATTTAATCAAAAAGGGAAGAATTGTCATTTTACAGGGCAAAAACTAGCGGGAGACGAGCCACGGTTAAAGGGCAACTCTCTTAGAGGAGTATTAAAAATAGGCCGGCTATGGTTAAGGGGTTGTCATCACTTTGGGTAGCCCTTATCCGTAATATATGTGTTATTAACACCCAAACTGGGGTGGTCCTATCCCTGGGGCGTTTAAATCCACCTCAATCAGTATCAACCCTAATCGAGAGGAAACATTTCTCCCCAAATTATTTGCAGCTGAAATCCAGACAATGGCTGCTGCATTGATGTCCTAGAAATTGGAAGAAAATAGAAATTGAGAGATGAGTCACAATGGAGGAACCGTTGTCGATCACGAGAGATTAATGAGAAGAACTGTTGTTGTTTCGTCTGAGTGAAATGTCAAATTCGTGAGAATCTCGTCACTGCTAAATGGAGGATGAATCGAAAATGGGTTTTATTGAATATGTGAAATTAAGATTAAGGTTCTCTGTGTATTGGTGATTTTAAGAATGAAAAGGGGATCGATTCATGTTGAAAGATTAAGAGACAGAGTTATTGTTGCCGATTGAAGATTCAGATAGAGTAAAGTGGAAATATGGTTCGATTTGTTTATGGGATTGTGGATCGATTTGATCGGAGGAGACAGGATGGTGTGGTGGTCGAAATCAGTGAAACTGACGCTGCTACTGATTTAGGAGGTGAAGAAGAAATTGCAGAATGGGTTTGTGTTGGTGAAGCAAGAATAGTTGGAAGAATGGGATCTGTTGCCGTTCGAATTGAGGATGAATGTTAAACTGGGTAAGATATTATAGATGGGTTTGTGATGAATCGGTATGAGATTGAATGAAATTGAAGCTCAGATGGGGTTTGAAGCAGAGACGGGTCTTGTTTAGATTCAGCTTTGAAGAACAAATGCTGATGCTGTATATGCTGGGAATTACAGGGAAGTTCAGTAGCTGCTGTTGGTATGAATATGGGTCTGAGAAGCTGTTGCTGCTATTGAATCGGAGAAGGTAATGCTGTGAGTTTGAGATGGGTGTTGCCCTGTAATCTTTCAGAATTAAGAGATATGGAAATGGGTTGGAGCTGGTGATTGAAGCCCTGTTGATAAATGGAATGAATTGAATAGATGAATGTTAGGATTTGCACATGGAGAAGAATCAACACAAATTGGCTTGCGGTGTTGTCGTAAAATCAGAGGAAACTCTGGCCATTTTTATGCTCCGGCGAGTCGACTCGGTGCTGGCGATGACCGATCCAGACGAGTCTGATGACCGCTCCAGAACGATCCCGATGAGCCGATCTGACCCCACTCAGCCTGATTAAGACGGACTGACTGAAGCTGACTGCTCCTCCCTTTGACTAGTCAACTAACAGTTTGACTAACTGTTCGACCTGTTTGACCGTTAGTCCTAACGGTGGACTGACGGAATATGCTCTCGACGGACAGAATTCTCAGGTGGCCGGCGGTGACGGATTCCGGTCAAATTCCTACCATAATACCTGAGCTTTTCCGGCGAGCCAAAATTCCGAATTTTCTATGGACTTCTCTCATGGGTGTGAAGACTTGGACTAGGAATTGGATGGAGAATTGGGCTCAAACTTGGAAAGAGAAGATGAAAGGGTTGAGAAAAGCTTGGATTTGGAAATTGAATTGCTAAAGGAAAAGGATTCTATTCCTTGGAAGATTTGGAGAATATTGAAGCCTATAAATAGAGAAGTTTTGTACATCTTTTTACACCTCTCTACACACACAACACTTTTCTTTTCTTATTCTTTGTGTGAACTCTTTAGCATGAGTTAGCTAATTTTCTTATTGATTGAGGATGAATTCCTAGTTCTTAATATATGATTTGAGTTTTGTTTCAATTCTATCTTGAAGTTTTTCACATGATTATCGTTTGTTTTTACTAATAGGAATGTTTATTCATTCATTCATGATTGATAGATTGTTTAGAATGCATGCTAAATTGATTTGTTAGTTTAATCTAAATCTAGTATAAGTTAGGGAATAAGTAATCGTTCTCGAAACTTTACACAAGTAGAAAACACGAGACCTCATGAGGGATTCCGTGGAGCGATTGTGTAAAAACAACGCTAGAAAGTGGACCAAGCGAACCGAGTTTAACTACTAGTACTAAACCTAAATTCATAGATCTTAATGCATTCGGGGGAAATTACATCTTGTAAGCGAACCTCAAGGTGGTTCTTTTTGAATAGAATCTGATAACTAAGCGGACCTGTTACTCAGTGAAATAAGGGATTTTGGGGCTAGCTAAGCGGACCTGCTATCCTACGGTTGGTGATAATTTGTGACTAATAACAAGTAGAAAAGAACATAACTTTAATCATTGTTTTGCAACGAAGAAGGATTCCTTGATCTTGTCTCTCTTATTGCTTTCAACTTTATCTTTTAATTGCTTTGCTTATTTTCTTTTGCTTTTTACACCCCCTTTCGTGATAATTTTTTACAACTAGAATCTCTTGCTCCTCGTGGGAACGAACTTGACTTCCATTATATTATTTTTAATTGAGTGGAAATAAGATATTAATTTGATTGCACCTACGACACGCATCAACAGTCTTCGCCTAAACCACGCATAGTGGTCGTTCAAAGGTCGTCACCACAGGGAAGAGATTTAGGGTTGGTCTCAGAGAGGAAAGCATATGAAGAGAGATCAGAGAATTCTAGGGTTTGAAGAAAAATTGCTCTGAGAGGTTATGAGAAAGATGATCGTAGATTGGAAAAATAGAGGACCTATTTATAGCTGAATTCTCTAATCTCAGGTCGGTGAAGATAAGGATTGCTTATCTGCCGTGCGGAGAAATTCTCCTGTCTCTTAAGGAAAAGGGATAAACTAGGCTGAGTTTATCTCATTATTCCACTGCCTTTACTCTCTTCTGCGGTGAGAAATAAGCTGGGTATTTCTCACACGTGTCGTAGACCGCCAGAATAATTAAAACCCTAATTGATATCCCCCTATTTGTGTGAAGCGGAGTCATCCTTTGTGATGATGTGTTGAGAGAAATATTCTCTTTAGCCGAGTTGGCCAAGATAGAGAGATATTATATGATTTGTGAGAATGACTAGGATGAGTCACGTGAAAGGGTATGGAATTCCTTAGGAATCGTGTGCAGAATGTGAGAGGAGCTGAGGCTGATATCCCTCTCTCCATGGCCGGTCACATATGTCATGTGAAGACCGTATTATTGTTTGTGGGTCCCTTTGTTGAGCATACGGAGCTCAAGAGAGCTTATCCACGTTTTTGGATAGCCATGTATAGTTCAGGCTCAATTTACTAGCCGTGAGTGTATTTGAGAGGCTGAGAAATAGACTTGAGCACTAGGTAAGGCGTGTGCCTATCATGTGAATCTGTCCGAGATTTTGAGGAGAGATTTGAATCACTTCGAGATTTTGTGAAGAGATTTGAATCTCTCTGAGATTTTGCGGACGGCTCAAAATCTCTCCATGATTTTGCAGAGAGATTTGAATCTCTCCGAAATTTTGCGGACAACTCAAAATTTCTCCGTGATTTTGCAGAGAGATTTGAATCTCTCCGAGATTTTGCGGACGGCTCAAAATCTCTCCGAGATTTTGCTGACGGCTCAAAATCTCTCAGTGATTTTGCAGAGATTTGAATCACCGAGAGATTTTGCGGACGGATCAAAATCTCTCCGGAGATTTTCTTAACGGATCGATATCTCTGGTCAGTGGGACTCATCCTGGAGAGAGAGAAAAGGCTTTGTACGCTCGATTAATGTCTCTGCGAGTCTTTGTCTCACTTGTCTTTGAGCATCATATCTTGCAGAGATATGCTAGGAATCAACTGTGTGTCCATATGATGAGCCAACAAGACCATTGTATCTCGAAAGGATGTTCTAGGAGTTTATCGAAAGGGCTCAGAGGTAGAATAACCACTGTATCTCGCGAGGATGTCCTAGGAGTTATCCGGAAACCTCAGTAAGTCGAGTCAGAGCCTAGAGCAGACATGAACAGTGTATCTCACGATGATGTACTAGGAATCAGTCCTTGATCTCAAATAGGGTGAGTCGTGCTTACAGGAGATATGTATATCTCCGCTTTGGGTCATAAGTCCGACGGGGACGTATTTACGCATCTACAGAGCCTACATGACCAGCAGTATCTCGTTGAGGACGTATACTAGGAATCATGGTGTCACAATCAGCTGCGGCTCACAAAGACATGCTAGAATTGTGGCTATTCTGGTTCATAAGTCTGTCGGGGACGTTTTACGCTCTACTGAACCTACGTGACCAGCAGTATCTCTTCGAGGATGTGCGCTAGGAATCACGACATCACAACCAATAGTGTCTCGCGGGGACGTATACTAGACATCATGACTAAGGATGCCTTGAGGGCCAAGGGCTTAATCTCTCCCGTGAGAGCTGAATTCTGCCTATAGGTTTAAAATGTCACTTGTGCCCCTTATCCAAATTTCACCATCTACATGAAGAATGTTATATTCCGTGTAATGATTTATCTTGTTTTGATAAGTACGATCTTGGTAATATTTTTAATGGTTTTGGTGAAGGATTTGACACACTTATAAGAGTAATTTATGCTAACATATTTGATGTTGATATTGAGAAGTTGTGTTTTAAGATCATGATTGGAAGAGACAAGATTGAAGTAGATCGAGAATTAATTTCGGAATCACTAGTATCCATATGGGTGATTTTAGTTTTCCTAGACCAAAGTGAGAAAAGTCGTCTTGTGGAACCATTTCTCTTCTCCTTTGTGGAAAAAGTTTTGGTTGGAAATGAAAACGTGGGGATACTAAAATACACCACCAACTTTTTCTTAGGCAACCTGTATGGACAAAACCTAAATAAAATTCCGAGAGTTTAACTTAATAAATCTCAATCGAGGAATAATATTCAGAGTTATATCTGTTTCTCCCACAATCAGAAAGTTTCCAGAGACAGGTCCATGAACCCGATTTACGTGTGAGAGTTCTTGGACGATATCAAAAATCAATATCCAAGAATCAATCAAGTTGTATCCAACAAACAAGGATGTATGTATCTGCTTTGATTGATTTACAACCTATGATATTTCAATTATAAAGATAAACAATATAATGCGGAAAAAGAAATAACACAGACACCAGAATTTTGTTAACGAGGAAACCGCAAATGCAGAAAAGCCTCGGGACCTAGTTCAGATTGAACACCAAACTGTATCAAGCCGCTACAGACACTAGTCTACACTAATAAACTTTGGACTTGAATGTAGTTGAGACCGAATTAAACCCTCACAACAATTCAGTTACAGTCGCGTTCCTTATACGCCTCTTGAATCCCAGCAGGACTCTACGCAATTGATTCCCTTAATTGACGTCCTTTAAAGCCTAAGAGTTGCTTCAACTCAATTGAAGACTTTTAAATCAATCTTCCTCTCACATATAAGCCTATTTGTGTGATTTTCTTTTTGATCGTAGATCAAGGTGATATTGTAAATCGATAGCAATAGACAAAGTTTAGCTAACCTCAAAATCCGGACTTATGCTTCCCGATGGGCATCCTAGATTGTTATTTACCTCACAAGTATTAAACTTGTGGAATGAACAAAGTCTGAGACGAAGAAAACTTTGTGATTTATATCTATCTTGATTAATAGAGCAAGCTCAACAATCAATCAATATCAGGATACTCGAGCTATCAAGATAAAAGATAGCTGGACCTGGCTTCACAAACCTTATGAAATCTTTTTAGTCGTTGAACCCTAAAAGGGTGTTAAGAAGAGGACGACTCTAGTTTATCTGAACCCCAAGTCACATACATGGGTTCGGATCGGTTATACCAACCATTAGAATCATTTATACCTAAATATGGTACCTACTTTTGATTGGTCACACCATTCACTAGGATCAGTTACACCAATCACAAGGATCGGTTCCATCTACACATGGTATCTACTTGTGATCTGTCACACCTTCCACTAGTATCGGTTACACAATTTACAAGGACCGATCACACAAAACTTATGATCGGTCACACCAATTACTAAGATCTGTCATACCAATTACAAGGATCGATCATACCATCTTATGGTGATTACTTAGGAGCGGTTACACCAATTACCAGGACCGGTCATACCAAATCATAAGTCTAGGCATTATGATTGATTATACCAAGATACATAACCTGAGTAAGATCGGTTCTACCAACTCACACATATTGGTCATCCAAAGATATGCAATGAATAGTGTTAGAGCACTGCACGGTCGAACTCGCAAGCGTTGCTATCTCAAGCTTGTTTGTCAAGTTTATTTGTCAAAACTATAATTCTTGATTTCTATTCTACTTATAGTTATGTCTCAGATTAGGATAGTATTTTGGGGTAAAAACTGATTCTGCTGAAATGGTAAATTTGGGTGCGTTTGGGAGAGGCCAAACTTAATAAATCAAGTGGCCAAATCGTACGGCCGTGATTGTTTTTTGGAGACTGGATTGGGCCGTCTAGATTAGATTCTAAATGGAATTAGGCGCATCGACCCACCAACTTCCAATCTTTATTAAAAGTGTGTGTAGCGGGTTTTGAGCGATCAGATTGGTTGATGAGAGAGGGGGCTAGCTCCGGGGCGGATCAGCTTCCTAGTTTACCTAGGTTTGGCCTCGATCAATAGGGTTCGAGATATTTGTACAAGGCGCAAAAGACCTAATGTTTGCAAATTAGTTAGGCCGAAAACTTGAATCCTGTGAGTTATCACAAAATTGAAAAACTTTAACAAATTCTGTGTGTTGACACAAAATTCTTTTATTCTCAGAGAGCAGTTAGTGCATCTTCTGATTGAGCATTTTCGTGCAGACCTTAATTTTAATACTTCGGGAAATTCATGCTACTCAGATGCGAGTGAACACTAATTGTCATATCATACCAATACTAAGGGTTCAGCTGGGGAACATAGCATAGGAAAATACTCAATAAACCATACACTAATGAGTAATGCATGCGAGAGTTTTACAGAATGTTTGGGATTGTTGCTACATGCACCATTCTGAATAAACATACTGAATTGCTCAATATATGTGTGAGTAGAGAGGCACGGGCACTCATTACTTTTAAATGGCTCAGTCCCCTTGCAGACGGCGCATTAAATATAGGGTTTTACAATTGTAGCCCTGAACTAAAAACCACCATCAACAGATATAATGTGTAGTTGAGCTTTAGACTTCGTGGCGTTCATCGATTGAAGACGAAGAACTACTAAGGGGATATTGTGGAACTTCATCAACAAAAGGTATGTGGATACTTGAACTCATATATCACTCGAAATCTATTTCTATTTTATCTCCTATTGAGACAAAAGTCGTATAACTATATAAACTTTACTTTATACACATTTGATATTTCGAGCTGAGTTTAACTCACTTACATATTTCTAAAAATATGTGTTGGTAAGCCTTCGCTTTAACCAAGTTCATCTTTTATTCTTGACGAAAGTCAGAAGATGATCATGTGAAAATAGTCTGGAAACATCGTACATGATTTGTGTGAGACAATCATTTGATGTAGACTCGGAATATTTTCGTATTGATCAATTGATCACTTGAAAATTTCTTTGAAGCTAATAGTTTAAGTGAGACAACTATTCCCGTCTTCTAAGAATATTTCAATAATTGAAATGGAGTTAAGAAAAATTAACCAATTGTTGGATATAACACATTATGCGTACTTGTATGCTAACTCGTTGTAGATATGTTTTCATACCCGTATGCGTGCTGATTCAACAGCTTGAAGTCCGGAACCATAGTATGCATACCCGTATGCGTGCGATTTCAACGATGTTGGTCGTGAACGACGTATGCGTACACGTTTACATACTTTGGAATGGAGACTAGGTCCGGTACTCTAGGTATGCGTACACGTTTGCATACCCGAGTGGGTTAAGTTCTAAAATCGGTTTGTTCCCCGAACAAATACATTTAAATAATAAGGAATGCAATCTTTGCAAACCGTGGCTATATTGTTCATGAATTGATTCGAGTGAATCAAAATCGATTTTCCTTCAGTCGTGTCTTGTATACTTCTATGAGAATATGAAAAATTGAACAACTCTATAACTAGTTTTATTTGAGTCATTTGAACTAGTTTTGATAAAGATGAACAAGGTTGATATGAAAGTGTTCATATATAACTTCAGTTAACTATTGTTGAGCCAACTAAGAGTACACGTTTAGGTACGGTTACCCATATCTAAATAAAGGTACATTTCATTTGTGTGTAACAAGCTAAGAAAATCTAACGATTGAAATATATTAGCTTGAATCTAATCAGGCTTTCATCTAACGGTGAATATTGAATGCTTTGTTATCAAGGTAACTTTGATTACAAACCCTGATTTGAAGACTATATAAGGCAAAACTATAGCAACTGGGAAACTTAATCCCCACACCTTATAGGTTAACGACTGATTTGAACCCTGATTTGAAGACTATTCGATTCTCCTTTGACCTAGGTTTTTCTAAAACCATTATAGGTTAACGACTTAAAGACTTCATTGGGATTCTGAAGCCAGACCCAACTATTTTCTCTATAGTTGCGTGCTATGATCTTACTTTGTTCTATCGTATTGAGTATTATCTTCTCTAAGATTTGCTTGAGATTCAATCTCTGATTTGCGTGTTGTGATCAAACCCATCTCCTTCGCTAGAGTCTGTAGCGACTTAATACAATGTGGTGTTCAAATCAGGACTAGGTCCCGGGGTTTTTTTGCATTTGCGGTTTCCTCATTAACAAAATTTCTGGTGTTTGTGTTATCTCTTTTCCGCATTATATTTTCTATATAATTGAAATATCACCGGTTGTGCGTATTTCAATGAATTAGATAAATAATCCAACCTTTGGTTGTTGATATAACTTGATTGACACTTGAACATTGGTCTTTGGTACCGTTCAAGTTGTTTCTCATATTAATCCGGCTCACGGATTTCTATTTGTTTGATTTGCTGATTACATTGAGAAACAGAGATATAATTCTTGGATGTATTTTCCTTGATTGAGTCTGACTGTCTAGTTGATTCTCTTGGAAATATATTGGAGTTTGTCCATACATATTTCCTAAATGAAATATTGGGTGTGGTTGTTGGACCCCCGCTTTTTCGACTGGTATAGAGTAAGCAAACACGTTTAGGACCTCATAAGTCTGTGTTTGTAGCAATCTGACTTTATGGACATGTTTATGGGTGAAAACTATTTCTGCTGGTTTTGGTAATTCGGGTTGTGTGGATGAGAAATGAATCTAAACCCTAAACAAATGCACTGCACGGGAGTGCTTTTGACTCGAGAGATCAATATGTACAATTCTGGCCTAAACCAAGAAATGGCCATTCCAAACTTGCTTCGGACACAAAGTAAAGGAGATGGGTTTGATCTTAGGGAGGGAAGCGAAGAAGGTGTTGAGATTGTGAAGGTGTTGGCTTTTTATGACTTGTATCGAATCTGAATCGGCTTGCAATAGTGTAAGCAATCAGCTCTGGGTGTTTGAATACGTTGTATCAACACTTGGTTTCTGTCTATGTCTGTGTTGGAAATAGGAAGGAGAACCTATTTATACAAGTCTTTGAGCCTAACCCTCGTATCTTGTGGGAAGTGGAGGAAGTGGAGAGATGGAGTAGTGGAGTCGTGTTAGTGTGTCACTATCAGTCTTTGCCCACTTCTCTCATCATCACTAACCGTCCACGTCTTCATGACACGTTCTTGTGATGGCGCGTTGAACGATGCACGCTGTAAACCGCCAGACCAATACCCCAGTAAGTATCCCCCAGTTTGTGACATGCTTGATGTATCAATTGTGTGGATCGTGGGACCCATAGAAGGTAGCATACGGTGCTAGGTTAAATAACTAAGTTATTTGGGAAATCGATATTTATGAAATATCGTGTGTATTCTATGCATGTAATGCATCGAATATATTCAAAGATGTATGAAGCATCGCTGTTTTAAGGCTTAACGGAGTAAGTCATGGATAAACGTCTTAAAATAGCATCACGTCCAACCATCTTCGAGTGATCGTTTGGAGACTGCATGGTCGATCCATGCTTTGGCCGATCACTCTATGTGGAAGAGTGGCGGACGGTGATCATGGGGATGCTTCATTAGTCGTTTAATTCCTATCCAGGGCTGACCAACCAAGCTGGTAGAGTTGGACGGACGAGATGATCTTGTGATGCTCATCTGCGACCGTTGATAGAGTTTAAGGTTTTGAAGAGGTGCGCAAGCATTACTCTTCAGCTTGGTCGAAACCAATCATGGGAGGTGTTTTAGGCAGGACCGACCGGGCATGCGTGTAGAGGCTTGCCGGTGTACACGTCCGTGCGTACCTCACTATCCTATGAAGGTGCGATCTAGGCCACTCAATTTGACCTAAAAGAGGAGCGGTTGAGATCGATTTGCAAATGTAAATCCCATGCCGCAAAGGAGTTGGAAACCGCGCGACATGCCTACTTGGCGCGCATTTCGAGACGTCCGGCCATGGTTGGCCTTGGTCGATCGGTCATGCGTGTAGATGGGCCCACGATGATCATGTTGACATGCTCGGGACCTTTTAAGTCTACATCTACACCCTCCATCCAAGCTTGCGAAGATGGATGCTCGTGATCGATTAGCGACACATGTAACATGCCACAAACCCTAATTAGGGTTTTGTATGGTTCACACCCATGCAACTTCAACCGATCGGTTTTACATGTTATGCTCCTCCCTTGGAATGGCCGATCGTGTGGGGCCCACGTTGGGCCGGTGGTGAGCATGTGTGTACCTGTCCCACGGTCATAGGCTTGATCTAAGCCATCCAAACATGCCGGTGAAGTTGGATGGTCGTGATCGATTTAAGACCTTAGTGGAATTTCCTGCGACCTTTAAGCATCACGCCGGCCATACTTTGGGCAAACACACGTTGCTCTATGGCTAGGTCAGCAGATGGTCGACCAGGCAGGGAGAGATGGGGCCCGCCGGTGTGCAGGACAAGCTTGTCCGATCATGCCGGCGAAGTTGGACGACCGTGGATGGTTTTGGGACTGTCGTTGGCGGTCTTGCTCGCACGAGCTTCCTCCATGCTGCTCCATACCAATTCGACAACTGGTCGGTTGTCAATCCGTCAAATATAATTTCACTTTCCCAATCAACTAGATATAAATATAGTATTCGATAAGAAAGAGTTCGTATCCACAGGGAGGCGTTTGTTGTTATAAACTTTCAGTTTCTAAAGTAACCCAAGGTATATTTGTTGTATTTAAGCAAATAAAAGTAATTAAAAGCAAAGTAAGTGATTGGAATTATCAATAAGGAGAGAATATTGGTCACGGGATAGTATCATTCACAAACATGTATTTTCATCAATGATTAGAATTGGTATTTAATCTCGTATTTATTAAAAGTCCTAGGATATCTCGATCGCAAGTATAACCCGTTAATTCCCTGTTTTCATCACAACCACATTAAAAGATGCATATGTGAATTCTTCTTCGAAAGCAACCTAAAGTGTAAAAGCACAATTAAGTTTAACTCCCTAAAAGCATTAAGATTTATGGAATAAGACTCATCAATGCAAACGAATGTGTAAAAGCACTAAACGTTTTAACAAAAGTTATGATTCACTTGTGACTAGTAGGATATATCACTACAAGCACTAACCACAATTATGCTACTTAGAATCGAGGATAAACAACGTTTCGTATTGAAAACCCTAATATAGCTCTAGAGATGAACACAAATCGGATTGATTCCGGACTCAACCTAACAAGTTTTCAAATCTTATAACACTATTAATTGTGAATCACAAACAATAATTACTGAGACAAAACTAATTCATTGAATCAAAAGCATGTTGAGAAATCAACTTTTATCCCATAACCAATAAGATGTTTAGCTACTCATAGCTATGGAGTTCATCATCATCAATATTCAATAATAAAACAAGGAAGAAGAAGAACAAAACCAAACCCTAGAAGCGTAAACAAAACGGCTCCCCAAAACTCCAAGAAAAAGATATCCCATAAGTTGTAGAAGACCTTCCCTTTTATAGCTTTCTCCAACTTCTAAAATTAGGTCTAGTCTTCAAAGTCCATTAGGTGAGAATCCACCAAGCCCACAAGAAGGAGAAACCCGTGTAGAAAATACGCCCAAAACGGTCGCCGGAAGTCTGGTATTGTGGCCGGAAATCGGCGGAAAAGTGCCGAAACGGCTCCGGTGATCGCAAAATCCGCCGTCACCGGTCAACGAGTCAAACTCGTCGGCCGGGTCGGGTCGCCTGAGTCGGATCGGGTCAGCTCTGAGTCGGATCGGGTCAGGTCCAGTCAGGTCTGAGTTAGACCCAAGTCAGACCTGGATCAGCTGAGTGAGCTGAATGGCCAAGCCAGGCCATGCCATTGCACTGGCCAAACTCTGTTGATGCACAATCCTGGTGCTTTAGCCTTACACCTCCATCCGTAATGGCTGTGCATTCTGCAATTCAAGTGCAGCCTCCTGCAGTATCCCAGCCATAATGGCCCTGCAATCATTCATTCATTCTGTTCTTACTCCAAGCCAACACCATCAAATCCCTGTAATGCACATTTCAGTCGTCCATTTCCCCATTTTAAGGCCAACAGCCACCTGCAACATCAGGGCTTCCAATTGCAGCTCATTGCCTCAAATTCTTGACTGCAACTTCAGCACAACCACCAATTCATCTCACCACTATGACTTGGCCCCTTTTCAGCCATGTCAAGCCAACCAACACAGGCCTCATCATTGCCTCAAATTATTGACTGCAACTTCATTTCTTCTCATAGCTCAGCCATCTCAACTACAGCTCCGTCTTCTCCATCATCACTGCATTCTGTGCTTGCACTTGGTTGCACACAGCTCAGTTCATATCAATTCCGCCATCTTTACAAAGACTCGTAGCTTCATGCCATTCTCTACAAACCTTCCCGACTACCGTATCCTCAGTGCACATTATCGACATCATTTGCATCTCGTGTCATAACATCTCGCAAACTCCACTGGTCTGTAAGCATCCCCGAATTCCTTCTACAATTCCTGCAATTCACCTAGAGATATAAAGATGCAGACCAGCACCATCCCGACCTTTACTTTGAGCTCTAGTCACATACATAAGCTGTTAGGAACCAAATCACTCTGCTGCAATTGAATGTTCTCCAGAGCTCAAGCTATCACTCCCCTTGTAATCTCAGCATCCAATGTACAGCTTTACCTTAAGCCACAATAACTACATATGCAATATCACCTGTAAACCTAGCATTCATTTATGCCATTCTTGAGCCAACACAACACAAGACCATACTGTCACAACCTTCTCTACCTGCAACCTCATCAAGACTGCCTGCAATTTGCCAGACCACTTGATAGCTCAGCCTTGCCCATAGGATTTCCACTTGAACCTTCATAAACCATCACTTCCACCTGCCATTACATTGTAGCTGCCATTTGCATCTTCAGCTCCACCTGCCATTCCATTGTAGCCCCTACACAAGCTCAGGCAGAACCATAGCTCCACCTTCCTTATTGAATCCTCCATCGCACATCTCAATCCTCAGTCTCAGTAAACTCAAACCCCATCTCAGTTGAGCTTCAGACTCTAATTCGTCACCAGCAATCACTCGATTAATCTGAAATTTATCAACAGCTCTTTGACAGGGAACCCATCAAGAACCACAGCACCAGATCGAGAGACGCCCATTCTGAGATATCGAATCTCATCTCACTGATTCAATCAGCCACAAAAATCCTCTTCTTCATTTGAGCTTCATCATCCTCTTCCTGTTGCGAACCCCTGAATTCAATTCAACCCGATCACAATACCACCTTCATCTTCCCTGAACTCTCTTCTCTCTCGATCTCTTGTTTCCAACAGCAGCATCGATTCTTTGTTCTTCAACCAAAACCCATCTTCTCTGCATCTCTATTTCTGCCATGGAAGCATCAACAGTTTCTCTTTCTCACTGAGTCTCTCCCTCTCGATTTCAATACTCACGCTGATGCGCCTCTCTTTCTGTGTCTTGATTTCAGGCAGAAAAATGATTGAGAAGTAATTTCCTCAATTTAGGGTTGTAAGAATGATTGGGGTGGTTATATGCACTCCAGTTCATAGGCTAAGGGACACCCCAATGGGTACCCCATAACAGATGGCCACCTCTTTAACATCGGTTAGGTTGTCTTTAGTGCTATTCTCAGATATTCATAAAAACACTGATTCGATTTCCTGAATTTTAAATACTCTGTCAAATAACATTAAAAATCTCTAGGAAAATCTAATTAGTAAATACACTTACTAATTATGGCAATTTTCTAAAAAATGAAATTAATAATATAAAGATTCTTAACACTTGTGTTTCGATCTGGGATTCTCTTCGCCCAACCACTTGAGAATATCTTTGAAGCAATTAAACCGTATTGTTGTGTTACGGTTGTCGATAACTTTGTAAGTTATATTTCGCGCCTGACCTTGAAACCGATTTTCACGCTTCGAGCAAGTTTTAGAGAATTGGTTCATCTGACTTTCAAGACCTATGTGATTGATCAAACCAACATTCAAATCAAAATCATGTGCGTTCTAGGTTCTCTGTAAAGCTCAATTTCAGGATTCACCTCATGTAAATCTTGTCATGATCACTAAAGCCCCAGTGTTGACTGGGTACTGAGATCGAGTTCTCACATATATATGG